>CM060956.1:92102125-92422125 GCA_030765055.1 Mantis religiosa | reverse complement strand
TCAGCTTGAAAAACTGAACACTCCTTGGCAAGCTGAACATGGAAGAATGGCATTCTATGGAGCGAGAGAATACCACAAACGCACATCCTACTTTAGCATTTTTACTAAGCCCTTCAGCTATCCGAGAGCCATCAGTGTAAATGGAGTACTGGTGGTATTCTGCTGCACAATCTTCAAGAAGATTAGAGACACCGGTGGCTGGATGAGAAGTTTGTTTAACTGGTTGTTCAAGTTGCAGGTGTGAAATATGTTGTGGCAAAGCTCGGTCATTTCTAATGTTGTTGATATTTGCGTGATATACACCAGTAAGAAAGATGGCAGTAGATATTAGTAAGTTAGTATATTTTGCATTAATATATTTACACATTTCTTATGGCATCGAGCTGTGGGGACACACTTCCAAATTAAACTTTAACAGAACTTTTCTCCTACAGAAAATAGCTATCAAATACCTGGCAAAAATAACACGTACGAGTTCATGCAGGTCCTGTTTAGAAAAAATTAAACATACTCTTCCCTGCATATTTATTCTGCTGAACAATACTTTTTGTACATACATTGGGCTTCCGAGGTCCACACATATAAAACAAGGGTAAAGAATAACTATATGGTTAAAGGTCACAGGCTAAAACGTTTTGAACATAAGCCCCAATACTTTGGTCCAAAACTACTTAATAAGCTTCCGGTCAGCTGCTAAGTGTAAATCTAAACTGACTAAACTCTTGTTAAGCAGAGCCTATTACAGTATAGATGAATATTTTGATGACAACTTTGATGATTTTGAATAATTATGTTTTATATATGTGTGTGTGTGTGTGTGAGAGAGAGAGAGAGAGAGAGAGAGAGAGAGAGAGAGAGAGAGAGAGAGAGAGAGAGAGAGAGAGAGAGAGAGAGAGAGAGAGAGAGAGAGAGAGAGAGAGAGAGAGAGAGAGAGAGAGAGAGAGAGAGAGAGAGAGAGAGAGAGAGAGAGAGAGAGAGAGAGAGAGAGAGAGAGAGAGAGAGAGAGAGGATGAATGTCAATCGTTTGACAATGTTTGTAAAAGTAACTATTTTAATTGACGTTAATTACGAACTGGGGGGGGGGAACGTAACTAGATGGTATTAAGAGTCAATTCGACTGGCATGAGAGACTTCGATACACCAAAAGATCGTTTTATTAAGTGACATCTAAATTACAATTTTAAAACAAAACGAAAGTTTATTTGATTTAACACATTTAATAAACTTTAAATACAATTACAATAAAAAGATTTAGCTTTAAAGTTGGATTCAGAAGAGATGTGGTTGCACTATATCCTGCTAGACGTCTATTCCCAATCAAGGTTCACCAAGAAAGACAAAACAAGCGCCACTCTATGTTAGCCTCGTGCAGAAAGCACTGTCCTCTTTTCGGGTCCGGTAGCCATACCAAATCTACATAATAAATAATGCCACAGAGAATAGACAAGAGAGTATAGCTTCACACAATATAGAATGTCTGTATTATGTTATAGTGAACAATAATTTGATTGATTGATAAGGTGCATTTGCAAAATGAGAATCTGGATCGCCCTGGCGAAACTATCGATGCCAGGAAATGGGGAAATGTAATCGTACGTTTATTGAAAATGACGAAAATACCCTTAAGAAATTTCTTGCTAGCCTTAAGGAAATGTCAACTGCATATCATCTAACAGGATGCTTAGTACAGCTTTGGAAATCTTGTGGCCAAATGGCGTAAAGTATTACAGTGTGTTATTTCTGCTTATATATTCTTTAGCATATATGAAGAAATCTGTCCAAGGTCTAAGCGTAATTTTCCAGAATATGATTCACGTAACTTGCGTCTTCTGTGCTCTACATAGACTGTGTGAAGCAATTCGAATTATTCATCCTAATGTGGACAAACCCCATCACGAATTGATACTTTCAAAAATATTAATTCTGATAGTCCATTGCATCCTACGCTACACCGGTAGGATGTCCTCCTTGGTAGCGTAGAGGTAGTGTGCCTTCTTCAGGTTCAAGAGGTCCCGAGTTGGATCTCGGTCAGGGTGGGTTATCCGGATAATGTTTTCTTCCTTAACCTGAATGATGAATATCGGGTAACTCTAAGTTTCTAAGGACCCTGGGCTCATTTGAGAATCATTTCACCCATGTGCGTGTAGTGTTTAACGCCCGCTTTTACTACATACGGCACAGCAGGCGGTGACACTGATGGTACATGAGATGAAGATGGAGAACCGGTGGAATGAGATGGCGGGGGAAACCGGAGGTCCCGAAGAAAACCCGCCCCAGCGCCGTGTTGTCCACCAAAAATCTCAGTTTGCGGTCGCCTGGGATCGAACCCGGGCCGCCTTGGTGAGAGTCAAGCGGTCTAACCACTGAGCCACTCATTTCACCCATGTTATTCATTGTCCGATAACACTAAACGTTGGAGAACGTAAATTAAAAAGAAATAATCTTGTTGGATATCTCGCTTAAAGTGGTGGTATATTATGCAGATCATTTTGAAACTTTACATCAGCAGTAAATGAACTGGAGAAAGAAGATGCTTCAGCAATTGAGGCTATGCAGCATTTAATTCGCAAAATGTGACCTTTTTTTGTAGGCCCTCCAACATTTAGTAATACTAGACGATGGTACAATAATGCTCAAGTGAGCCCAGCGTACATACAGCTTTGACTTAACCGACATTCGCCTTTAATGATAAGGGAAAATGCCAGAGAAAACCTTATCTAAGCAACTCACCATGATTGAGGTTTGAACTCTGAGCCTCTTGAACGTGAGACAGACACGCTACCATCTACGCTACCTAGGCGGGCAATGTGACCTGATCTCCATACCTTCCAATTTTGATTTCTTGATCTTTTTAAACCTGGCAGAAGACTATGGATTCTTTTTTCGGGCGCAAAAGTCCTTGGCAGGGCTTTCTTCGGAAGGTAAGTAAAGCCGGTGGTCCCGTGTCGCACAGCTACTGCACATAAAAGAACAACAAACCCGCCTCGGTAACGTAGATGGTAGCGTGTCTGCCTCACGTTCAAGAGGTCCCGAGTTCGAATCTCAGTCGGGGTGAGTTACCTGGATAAGGTTTTACCCGGGGTTTCCTTTATCCTGAAAGACAAATGTTGGGTAACTCTAAGCTCTAAAGACCCTGGGCTCATTTGAGCATCATTTCACCCATTCCATTCATCGTCCGATATGACTTAAAGTTGGAGGACGTAAAATTACAAAGAAATAAAAAATAAAAGAACCACAAGCCTGATAAAGAGGCCTCTGATTATAGAATGGCATGTGAAAACCACAGCAGATAGTAAACATCAATAAATAACATTAAAAATAAATAGAAAATAAGAAAAAACTAGAGTACGAGAAAGGGAGGTAGGGAGGGAGGGAGGGAGAGAGAGAAAGCAGGAATGAAACAGAACTACCTTCATATTTAAACCAATAACTTGGATAGAACTGCGAGTTTTGCTAGCTTAGAATGGTTCTGCTAGAACAATTTTCTAGCTACCAGCACTTAATGCTACACACATCCAACTCTGTGGGTTTTCTTGTAGATTATCAACACCAACGATAACAAAAATAACGTTCCTAATATTGTTTTTACAGTCGTAACCACCAAAAGGAACATCTTGCCGAAGAACACGCCACCACCAATTTTGTTTCAAAAACAAAAAACTACCTGCACAATATGTTACACTTACACTTCGCAATATCGCCCTGCTGTGGTTGCGCTGCACAAATAGAGAGAGAAAACGCAGTAAATGTGACAAGAGTATTTCATAACTCACCTTTTTGTTAGAAAAGTGGAAACTGCTC
Organism: Mantis religiosa; assembly: GCA_030765055.1. Taxonomy (NCBI): domain Eukaryota; kingdom Metazoa; phylum Arthropoda; class Insecta; order Mantodea; family Mantidae; genus Mantis; species Mantis religiosa. Next base: position 92,418,324 of record CM060956.1, on the reverse strand, counting down.
GCATATGGAGAGAAGCACATTCTACAGCTCCACTGCAATGTGCAACATAACAATAAGAAGACACGGGTACTCCCATTCCATCGCGCACTAATATAGCAAGAATGACGTGGGAAAAGCCCACCAAGGTTACGTTAAATAATTGCGTGGCAATGCGCCACATCCTGCTACAAAAAACCGGCTCTGAAGATACAATCTGGTTGCATCTACTCTTCTGGTTTAGATAACCTTATCACAGCTTAAAGATACCCAACTGTGAAAATCTTAAAATCTACAATTTTGCTTGGATTGACTTGAAACTTTAATACAATTATTGTTGTATTAACAACAGTTCACAGACCAATTTTTAGACCTTTCCCTAAAATTCCCGCCTTGGGAGCGTAGGTGGTAGCATGTCTACCTCACGTTCAAGAGGTCCGAAGTTCGAATCTCGGTCATGGTGAGTTACCTGCTTAAGGTTTTGTCCGGGGGTTTCCCCTATCCTAATAGACGAATGTCAGGTAACTCTAAGCTCCATGGACCCTGGACACATTTGAGCATTATTTCACCCATTTCATTCACCGTCCGATATGACTTAACGTTGGAGGTCGTAAAATTACAAAACTACAAAAAAATAAAAATAAAAATAAATTTAAAAAAATTAAAAAAAATCCCTAAAGTAGTTTTATTTAACACTTATAGTGTTTTATTGTCGTTTAATTAAACTATTCCACAGGATGCAATTTTAGTTTCAGAAAAATAATACATCCCGGGTTTACTCATAAATGCATTATTAGATCATTTAACCGAGTGGGATGGCTCAAGCGGTTTTGTCTGTTGCCCGCTTTCGGGAGGCCCAGGTTCGATTCCCATGGTCGACCTACCTGATCCATGGATTTTTTCGGGAGTTTCCCGGGTCGCTAGGCGAATGCTGGATAGGTTAATTACATCCCCCGAATTTCCTGTCCCTCCATTTCATATCCATTATCAATCATTTCACATCATCTCTCATCTGATGGTCTCTTTCAGGGTAGAAGTGTCGGCGGGTGTCTCGGCGGTGCATGGCAGGATGATATACTCTGAGGTAAACTAGTTCATCCTCCGGTAGGTCGGTTGCCGGCTTCAGCTCCTCTACTGGGACCATTTCGGGACCGCCAGCCAGGGACTTTTGGGGCTCGGCTGCTGGGCTTGTTGCCGTCCCACTGCAGGGGAGTGGGTTCGTTGTCCTGGCCTGTCGGGGGAGGTCTCTATCCAAGTAAACTGTAGGAACCCTGCCCTCTGTACTGTCGTGGCTGCTTGGTTTGGCCGCCCTCTGTCTCCTTCGCCTCACCCTTCCTCCCGGGCGTGTCCCCATTTGGGGGCTTAGGAACAAAGAGCCCAGCATGGTGGCCCAGGTACCGAATCCCCTCCGTAATGAAATCCCAATTATTAAATCATTTATGAGATGATATTTTAATGTGGCCCTTGGTTTAGGATGAAAAAAAATTCAATTCTCCTTTCATTCATTTTTAATATTTGCTTCTGAAACTGTGATTTGTTAATTGCACAAACCCTGGTGACATAAAAAATCATCTCATCAATTTCCTTTGGTACTGTTTTTATCCAAGCACAAAAATTTTCAAGCACCTAGTTTGAAAGCTAGCAATTTATATTCTGAAAAGCGCTGAAAATTAAAATTACAGGGAAACCACAAAATAGGTGATATAAAGCATTGTGCCCACTTACAGTGACCCACTTAAATAGTCATATGCCACAAATTTTAAAGGTTTACATCACATTTAAATAATGGGAAATTGAAGTATATGGATTACTCTGATTAGGCAAAAAAATTTGTCTTTAATTTGCATTTTTTGACCAGCTTTCATAGATGGATATCCCTAAATATTGAATTGGCTCTGAATAAAACTTTATACGCCCGCCTCGGTAGTGTAGATGGTAGCATATTTGCCTCACGTTCAAGAGGTCCCGAGTTCGAATCTCGGTTAGGTTGAGTTACCTGGATAAGGGTTTCTCCGGGGTCTTCCTTATCCTAAAAGACGAATGTCGGGTAACTCTAAGCTCCATGGACCCTGCGCCCATTTGAGCATCATTTCACCCACTTCATTCCTCGTCTGATATGAGTTTAAAAAAGTTAAAGGACGTAAATTACAAGGAAAAAAACTTTATACGCTGTAATGGCTTCCCTTGGTGATAAACATAAAGTCGCTTAATATATGCTATATCAAAATAATATTGGGTTAGCATAGATATTCTGCACTGATTATTTTGCATCCAAAGGAAATACACAGCTATTACAGCAAAACACATCACAGTAGATAGGGCATGTATATAAAATAAGAAGTGTTTGACGGACTAGAAATGTAGATGAACGGAGAAACAGAAATATGAGGCCCCTCAAGGTTGAGCACACAGGTCGGTCGGCTTTCTTCCTAACAAAGCCCACCCCTTGGAACAATACCTGCGAACAAAGTGAATGGTCGGTCTGCCACCCTGTACTCTCTTTCACGCCAATACATACGTGATCGATACAATGCAGTTCTAGATTATCCGAATTGCTAAACTTTCGCATCGTACGTGCTTCGGGATTAAGTAAGTGGACGCTGTGGGAAACATTCTATCAACGTTCGGTCATGTGCACATACAAAATGCGTACGATGGTTTAAACTTGAAATGGTAACCAACCAATTACAGTTTAGAACTTACACACGTGATTCACAGAAAAATTCAAAATGTAAGATAGAGGGGTAAATCCAGGAGATAGTGGATCCGTGATTTTGATAGCTGACACACTCTATCTCGGTCGAGGTGTAGTGAAACCCCGCCGTACGTATCAGCGCGGCAAGAGTACCTCGAATACACAACACATGGATCAGTGCTTTTGATAACAGAAACACTCTCTCTCGGTCGGGGCGTAGTGAAGTCACATTACATATACAAGAGCGGTAAGAATACACCGAATACACAACACGTGTAAAGAACTCTGTCGTTACCGCCAAACACATCACATGAGTCTGCGAACAGTGACATTCCAGGTGGCGAGCGAGGTACCTGATTACAATTGTGAATAAATCGATCATGGAACAGTCGAAGTGTCTTCTTCGCTAATGACACCACACCTAGCCAGGACGTATCCCACATCCTGAACAACGCAGAGCGAACCCCGAGGAAATCCCCGACCTGTCCAGTAAACCTCCTACATCTGTAACCCTCCCACGTCACCTTTCCTACTTTATGAGGAGTTGAGTGCTGGGAGGACTCAACCAGGTTCCAAACGGGCAGAACCGCCTAAACGCAATTCATCAGGTTCACTTTGCATCCGTCAGGTTCATAACGTTCGTCATATAACAAAAGATAATCGTGAGCGTTCATTTGTTACCTCATTTACTCTTTTAACCTTCCTTCTGTCATATCAGATGTGACGCTTGTAGCATTTTTCTAATTATTCAGCTACGTTTCTCGTTAAAGCGAGTAACGTAATGCCTTAAAGGCAGGCGATTATATTCACGCATTTATAATTTCATACCATGTACTATTAATAACCGAGACAGCTCAGTGGCAACGTATGAGGTGCCACTGGGGAAGCCTCGGGTTCGTTTACTGTCAAACACCCACTTTGACTTTGGGTATTTTGTGGATTTACCTTGTCTTATATTCTGGGATATTTTCTCAAAAAACTTTAACTACAGTCTTCTGTGCATCTCTAAGTCGTACAGCCTCCTTTGCTTCATATCTTCCTCCTAAGGGTATCAATCTTCATAATCTATATTCTCCAAGGTAGATGAAACAATTATTGCATTTCACATAAACAATCCAATATCGATGTTACTATAAGGACTACTGTCCGGCCGTTGTATCTCCGGCTCTGACGTTCTGCGACTGCAGGAGGTGGAGGGGGAAGGTTAATAGTACCAACATACAGTAATGAGCAATTGAAAACATATCGTCAAATTATCTTTAAAATGAAAATATAGGACCATATTAGCTTTAAAACAATAAAATGCAACTTGCAATTTCATTATCATGCAAGATATTCATTACAACAAAACTCTATTAGAATATTTCGTTCACACCTTTCACACACACTAACTGCATCTGTTGGTAGTACTGGGAGTCTCTACATCCGGTGCTCTGGTCAGGAGGTTAAAACTGTCTGCTAGCGCCAATCAGCATTGTCGCTGCTAGGCGTGGCTTCCTAACTCAACACCATGTTGCCAGGTTAAATTTGTTTGAGCCACGTGGCCTTTTTGCTTCTTGCGCTGGTAAACTTTCTTTGGTATATTTTTCGTGCGTGAATTCCGATTTTTAGTGTTCGTAAGTCCTATTATTATCGCTATTATAATAATATGGCTACTGGTTCGTGAAATACGCAAATACGTGAAATATTTCAAATACGCATGTTGCTCTGCTTGAAATTTCCGCTAAAGAACTGGCAACAACCCGCTTCCCCTTCTCGAGAAATGTCAGAGCCGGAGATAAAGCGGCCGAACAATACTATTGTTACCATATTCAAAAAAAAAAAAAAAAAAAAAAAAAAAAAAAGAGAAGAATTTTAGCAACATTATATAGTCTCATGTGTTTATGTGAACAGTATAACTCAAAAATGAACATAGAATACCTACATACTAACTTGGAATGTTCAGGATCTTTCATATTTCAATTCTTGTGGCCAACCATCCTGACCCATGGGTATTTTCCGGGGATTTCCCGGGTCGCAGGCGAATGTTGGTTAAGTTAATTACCTCCCCTGAATTTCATATCCCTCAATGTCCCCTCTATTATAATTTCATGTCATCTATCATCTGGTGGTGTCTTTCAGGGTGGAAGTGTCGGCGGGAGTCCCAGCGTTGCATGGCAAGACGATATGCCCTTGGTAAAACTTCCTCCTCTGCTAGGGTGGTCTCCGGTCTTCGAATCCGGCCTGGAGGGACCTAGGGAATGGGATCTGTCCCCTTCAGCTGCTATGGTGCGGGTGCTGCGGACTCCTAGCACTCATGGTACCTCTGACGTTACTGGAGGAACCTCGGGCCGAACATTCGAGCCCCTTCCTGAATTGGAGTTGTTTGGATTGGGTTGGACTCGAGGGGGCAGTGGTTCCTGATTCCCGTGGGAGATCGGTTACGTCTCCGGACGGGGTTGACGGAAGCCATATATTCCCGCGTACTAGCCAGCACAGCTAGTAGAAGGTGTGTTAGATCACCAGGCGGCCCCACCGAGGTCATATCGGTAGCCTTCCCATTTTGGAGTTGGTGCGCGTAAGTGGCGTATCCAGTTCCATCCCGTCTTAAGTCCACAGGACCAGATGAGGGGCTTGTTAGTCTCCAGGTCTTTCCCTATGGAAAGAGCCACGGAGACGCCGGGTGCCCTTTCGGGACAGCTCTGTGACTCCCTGGTAGAAGGACTAATGGGAGTAGAACCTCTGGCACTAACGGACTGGAGGGACCACAACAGGGTGGGATGCCAGTTGTACGTCCTTCCGGGGAGTTTCCAACTGGTAAAGTGTAGAGACACTACCCTCTGGACTGTCACGGGTCCTTGGGACAGCCGCCCCTCTGTCTCCTCTCGCCTCATCCTTCATCCTGAGGTGACCCACTTGGAGACATATGTACAACAGTACAAGTTTGGACCTCCGTGCCGAATTCCCTCCGTAGCGTAGTCGTGTCCAGTCTTCCAAAGACGCGACAGTAACATCTTCAAGAAAGTTATGCCACCCCAAACTATTTTTACATGGGCGTTATTTTTTCGATATTTACAATTCTCTCAAAAATGAGCAGGTAGCAAATATCTAGATTAAGAGTGTATAAACTATTCGTGCATCAGCAGTCAACATCAGTAGCGCAGATGATAGCGTGTCTGCCTCATTTTCAAGAGGTCCTGAGTTCTAATCTCGGTCAGGGTGAGTTATCTGGATAAGGTTTCCTTCCGAGAGTACCCTTATCTTGAAATATGAATGTCTGGTAACTCTTATGCCCCATGGGCCTGCCTCGACCCCGTAGCATAGGTGGCAGCATGTCTGCATCACTTTCAAAAGATCCCAAGTTCGAATCTCGGTCAGGATGAGTTATCCGAATAACAATTTTACTGGGGTTTTCCCTTATCCTGACAGGCGAATTTCGGCAACTAAGCTCTAAGGAACCTGGACTAACTTGAGCAATAGTTCTCCTATTTCATTAATTTATCTTCTAATATGACCTAACTTGTTAAAACGAAGTTAAATATTGATAAAAAACAGTTTCAGCCGTCATGGGTTCCATTATGGCTGTACATAAACAGTAAAACGAAGCGAAGGTTTAGGTCTTAAATCTGTGACTCGTATTCTGAAGATTGCGAGTTTAAATCCCATTACCAGACAATCAAAGGACAATTACATGAAGTCACCATGGTTTATTAGAAAATAACTATAATCAAGCAACTCAAGGTTTAATCTTTACCATTATTTTAGGATTATATTTTAATAGAAACATATAAGAATAGTCATACAACATCAACAAAATGACTTGTTTTGTATTCTATTATACTAGCCAGGTAAATAAGAGATTGAATATTTAAAAAAACGCCATAAAAGGGTAAAGGGTAAAGGGAACTGGATTATTTTGGAAGGAACTCGGCACGGAGGTCCAAACTTGGTCTATTGTAACTATGCTCCGAAGTGGGGCATCCCCGGGAGGAAGGATGAGGCAAGAGGATACAGAAGGCGGCCGTACCAAGGAGTCACGACGGTGCAGAGGGCACGGCTCGTACATTTACTTGGATGGAAACTTCCCTCGGTAGGCCAGGACAACGGACATCCAACCTATTGTGGTTTGGAAACAGGTGCAGAGGATCTACCCAATTAGTCCAAAGACCCGTAAGTCCAAGGATCCTGGCCTTCTTCAACCCGGGAGCGATGGATAACTCCGGGGGTCTTTCCATAGGGCAATACCTGATTTCTTAAAAAGCCGCCCCGTTGACAACAAAGTCAAGACGGGATGGAAGTGGATACGCCACTTACGAGAGTCAACCCCGCAAGAAAGACTACCGAAAACCTCGGTGGGGCCGCTTGGTGATCTAGCACACCTTCTACTAGCTCTGCAGGGACTAATAAGGCAACTCTCTATCCCCTCCGGGCGGCCGTAGCCTGGTCGGAGGTACCCAATTCCCCGCGGGTGTGGGGAACACACTATCTCCTCGAGTCCAACTCAATCCGAACAACTCCCAATCAGGGAGGGGCTCAGTAGTTCGGCCGAAGGTTCCTCTAGTAACGTCAGAGGTACCTCGAGTGCTAAGGGTCCGCAGCGCTCGCACCACAGCAGCTGAAGGGGAAGGATCACCTCCCCTACGGGATTCGGAAACAAACACCACGAGACCTGGGTTCGGAGACCGGCAACCGTCCTACCGAAGGAGGAATTGATACACTCAGAGCATATCATCTTGCCATGCACCGCCGACACTTCTACCCTGAAAGAGACCACTAGATGAATAATGATTTGAAATGATAATGGAGATGAAATGAGAGACAGGAAATGCGGAGGAAGTAATTAATATATCCAACATTCGCCTGCGACTCGGGAAACCCCTGAAAAACCCATGGTTCAGATAGGGAGTCGAACCTGGTTCTCCCGAATGCGCAGCACAGACGAAACTGTCTGAACCATACCGCTCGGTAGGGTAGAGGGAAGACATTAAAAACGATTTCGAACTGAGTCTTCACTAAGCTATTGAGGGGAGTGTCGCAAACCATGTGCAGGCAACTATGCTAGCTGCCTTACAGATCTGAGAGTTCATCTCAGCACCAGCTGCGTTGCTGCTAACGTTTCTTCCCCTACACGTGTTGTTTTCCCCACACCAGTGACCAAGGCAGCGACAGACAAAGGTAGCAGTCAGTGGCGTTACTACCAACGTTTAGCGTATCTTTGTTCCAGATCACAAAAACTGGAAGAAACGGAAGCACCTGTTAAATATGACACTAGTGATGAAAATGTGGTACAGCTTTCTTATAAACTGGCGGAACTTATTGGAAAAAATATGAAACCATTTAGTGAGGGTGAATTTATCAAGCAGAGCTTGCTAGTTGCTACGAAGGAATTTTGTTCCGATTTAGTCGATTTATTTGCATCATTCTCTCTTGAGGTACAGAAACGAGACGTATAGAAGAGTTGTGATTTGGAGGATTGAAGGAGAAAATAAGGCCATTAGCATGTTTTTGCCTAGCCCTGCACGAAACAGTGGACAGATCTGACGAGACGCGGTTAGTTGTATTTCTGAGGGGGAGTTGATAAAGAATTAAATATCTTATTTATGGCACAATTGCGACTGTGTGAAGGACAACTGGCAGTTGCAGATTTATATCATTTCCCTTGCTTACGTTCCGTGTTCACAATAAACGCCATGCGTATGGAAAAGTATGCAAAACTTCTTAAGCAACTACATGACATATTCCCTTCGCAATTGGAAGGTATAAACATTTTGAGACAAATCTCCAATTATTTTGCACTCCTTTGAAATTTCCGAGCTACGAGGGTGGGTCAAAAAGTAATGCCTCCTATTTTTTCTATTTTAATTGCCAAGACAATTGAATCAATTTACATAGCTTGAAAACTACAACATTGACGATTAATTTGTCACTATTCAATAATAATCTCCGTCCTTTTTCGCAGTTTTGGTCCACCTTTTAACTAGGGCATGTATTTCAGTATGGTAAAACACACGGTCTTGCTTCCTAAGACATTGGCGCACGGACGTTTTCACAGCCTCCTCATCCTCAAAATGCCACGATAATCTTCCTTTAGTGGCCCGAACAGATGGAAGTCTGATGGTGCCAGGTCAGTGAGGTAAGACTTGCCATCCCAATTTCTCAATTTCTGCAGTGGTGTAACGGCTGGTGTGTGATCTTGCATTGTCATGCAAAAGAAGAACATCCGCCATAGTTTTTGTTGGGCGAACTCGGCGAAGACGTGCTTTCAGCTTTTTGAGAGTTCTGACGTATTGGACAGAATTTATTGTGCATCCCTGCTCCAAAAAATCAATCATAAGCACACCCTCTGCATCCCAAAGACACTGTCGCCATAACTTTCCCTGCCGAACGCTGAGTTTTGAATTTTCTTTTTCCTTCGGTGACGTTGTGTGATGCCATCCCATTGACTGCTTCTTTGATTCAGGTTACAAAAAATGAACCCACGTTTCGTCTCCAGTAAAAACTTTTTCCAGAAACTTCTCTCCCTCCAAATTGAAGCGCTGCAAGTGTTCGGAGGCTATTATTTTCCTTGTTTCTTTGTTTTGAGCGGTTAACATTCTTGGTACCCAACGTGAACAAACTTTTGAGTAACCCAGTTGTTGAATAACCGTCATCACACTGCCTTTACTGAGGGAGGTAATGCGACACAATTCACCTGTTGTTACCCGGCGATCACCACGAATGATGTCATCGACTCACTGAATGTTGCATGGAGTCACTGCAGTCACCGGCCTGCCACTTCGCTTTTCATCTGCCAATGGTATTTGCCCTTAAGCTTCGTTACAGCAACGAACCCATCGTCTAACAGTGCTGACATCCACCGTTGCATCACCATACACATTTTTTTAGCCTTTCGTGAATGCGAATTGGCGTTTCACCTTCCGCAGTGAAAAATTCAATCACAGAACGCTGTCTAATACGAATGTCGATGTCAGCCATTTTGCAAGAGGTTGCAGTGCTGCCACCTGTTGACTTACGAAGTTACTACTGCAGGGGATTGGAGAAGAAGGTTTGAGCAATTGCGCCAAATTCAAAGTTTTCACATAACTTACTTATTTAAGGAAAAAAATAGGAGGCATTACTTTTTGACCCACCCTCGTACAAATGGAACTACTTTTACTGCAAAATTTCACGACAGTAAAATGTTCTGAGAAGGAAGGATGGGAATTATTTAAATCTTTGTCCTGCAGTGATTATCAGAGATTAATTTTGTTTGCATCTAATTTAATGTCAGCCTTTGTCTCTACATATATCTGCGAACTAACCTTTTCAAAGATGAACTTTATTAAAAGTGAGTATCGCAGCAAGATCAGAGTGCTTATCTTTTGAGACTGTGCACTTCGTCTTTAGCACCACATATTGCAGACCTTGTAAAACATAACTTGTGCCACAGAAGTCATCATAAGAAACATTAGTTAGTAAGGAATAAACTATTAGTGCGAAAACTTATGATTTCCTATATGTCAGAATGATAGCGATGTTCCGCCACTGGAACTCAGTAACCACAGGTAAACTCGTGATTCTATCGTAGCGGGTGGAAGGAGGTGATTTGAACCTCCCCTTTCCTGCTTTAATTGAGCACTCCAGCGTTAAGCTGTACAAATTCATTCATTACTTATTACGGCTCCATTTTCTTCTTTTCTTTCTGTAATAATTTACCGATTATAGCCATGTTTTTGCCTTGCCGATATGACCCTACATCTCGATATCCCCTGCCTAATTTTTACTCCTTTTCTATTCCTTTGTATCCCCACAGTTGCTTCACTCCGTACTCGTCGTAATGCAATTTCATTTTTCCTTACTTTCTTCTTTACTCCGCCAACCACCATTTCTCTTTACATAAATGTAGCACCAAAATTTTAAAGATTACACAGTGATTCAATAGAGCATTTACATGAAAAACGAAAAATGAAAAATTAAACCTCTGGATGTGAAGTCAAATGACATAACAAGTGCTCAGACAAAGGAGTGGTGGATTTAGTATGAACAGGAGTACCCGATCTATTTGTAAAGATTACGGCAGATATAAATTAATCGATGAAGTACTTGAGAAAAAAGTTACACTTAGTGGTTGTGGTGGTGGTTTACATATTGCATCACATAACTGAGCATCATTTCAATATTTCGTTTGTTGACTATCGTGTATGAGCTAGCTGGTTAAGGGATAATAATTAATAAATAAAAGATTGCGAAAGTATCAGTGACAGCATTTCAAGCTTGAGCCGCCACTGACACAACCTACAAAGGATCAAAATAGGCAAATAGACAAATGGGGATTATCTGCGTCACCCGAAGAACAGATTGCTGATTGAAGGCGTCGTGCACACCAGGGACATATTATCGAGATGAGGCACGTGCTGTCAAGTTTGAAGCGCTGGTTATGAAATCTCTGCTGTCACAATGAGACCGTGCGTCACTGCAGCTCAGCTATACATTAGCTAATATATTGCAAATAAATAGAAATGTGGCGTGTAACGCGGTGGATAAACTAACCAACCACACACAACGCACATATGTTAAATAGATTTATGACGGCAGCCATTTTCAACACAGACGTGAGGCAGCACCATGACAAAATGAACGACTGCACAATATTTCCAGGAATACTCGTTGGCTATTGTTATTGTTGTGGTAAAGAGCGTGGGCTGAGCAAAGATCTAGAGATAGCACGATGCTTAGGGAATCTTCCTAGTATTTATGTCAGGTACAGTCCAGGCGTTTACTTTGCTTGGGTCGATACAAGCATTGTTATATAGATAGATTTCTGGTCGATAAAACTTGGAAGTAATCCCTATTCCATTTTCATATAAATTACAATTTGAAGCACATCGTAAACCTCTGACTGTGCTTAAAACCAACAGCCCTATTCCAGTAGATTTACTAGCATGTAAAATAACTCATATGGGACGAAATTCCAGCACACCGGCGGCGCTGATTAAACATGGCAATTGACAGCATTGTTTATAATCCTTTATGCTAAACAGTCTATAATTATTGTACTTGCATTATGGTGTGTTTGTGTTTTGTTTTCTTTTTATTTTATTACTCTGGTTAAGTTACAAGGTGGATGAAATTTCCGATAAAGGATACAAGGAAAGAATCAGTAATATTAACTTCTGTACGAGTAATTGTCCCCATTTAACGATGTAAATATTTATATATTTTAGAAAACAACAAGTTTATAAATTTCTCTTGAAATATTTCGTACCATGTAATTAACCGTCTTCTGCCATGTGTACTCTAATGTTTTGTTATGCGTATTACACGTGAACACAGAATAATGGGATAAGTTGGTAGAAAATAATTTCTCAACATCAGTGGCGGCTGGTGGGTTAAATTATTGGTGGTGCACAAATGAAAAATAAAATACAGAGTAGTAGACTCACCTATTTATACAGATTCTCTGCTGTACTCTCCTTAGACCTGGCGAATCTATCGATAACTGTCGCGTTGAAGTCGCTGATCTTCATAACAAAATCTCTCTCAATTGAAAGCATTGCTAAAGCTGTCAATCGGTCCTGTGACATTGTGTTCCTAAGGAAAGTTTTTATTCTTTTTAAAGTTGAGAAACAGCGTTCTGCTTCAACGATAGACATTGGCATAGTTAACAGTACTCGGAGGAGTTTGATATATTCGCTGAATGCAGTACATAAATTGTTTTCCTTATTGAAGTCCATCAAGCACAAAGCGCCGGACATTCCACGAAATTCCTCTCGACTGTAAACTACAGTCAGTTCTCTACGAATTTTTGTTCCAATGATAAAAGGATAGAACATTATTGTTTCTCTAAGGGAATCCTCTGGAAATGTCTTAGAAATTTTCTTGATAAAACAAAGTTGAGGCTACCAGATACTCCGTGAAGCTAAATCTGTTCTTTGCTTCTCTAAGAATGTCACATACTTCAAGAGCTTCTCTTCTTTTCACATCATGATATTCTATTCTTCTCCTCTTAATTGCAGTTTCTTCGTGTTCCTCGATATCCACGCTATTTCTTACCTTTTGCACTTCCCTTTTAAATGCGTTTAGCTGGGCGATGGCAAACGTTGCATTGCAGTCTCGTTTCTGCAGCTGATTGTGCAAAATGTCCACATGTGGCATGATCTTGTAGAAGAAAGACAGCCAGAATACAAAATTATAATCTTTTAAAGTGGCCATAAACCCAGAAGCCTGAACAAGTGTGGCGTTGTTGTTTAACAAAGCTCTCTTCTGTATAACCTCCATGCATTTAATTAAATTCGCCCTGTGTTCGAAAAGCAGAGCACACAGAAGCTAAGCCTGAAGGTCACGCTATAGCCGTTGCTAAGAGTAGGAGGAGCTAGGTTTATAAACCTCCATTTAAGCAATGTATAAGAAGCCCCTCCCATCTCTTCACCTTCCCGCAACCCTCTCAGTGAGCCTATATTTGGACGAAATCTTAGGTTAACTTTTCACTGCAAACCTGCGGCTCCTACAGCTAATCACTGTTTATTTCGACTTTTCGGTCATAGGCAGCACAGACGATAAGCGTAATTGAAACATGTTTGTATATAAAACAATGCAAACAAGTACAGCTTTAATGTGCAAAATGCACCTGTTGTATATTCAGAATCAGTGGGTGTAGCGCAAACCTGCAACCTTATGGAGGAACCGCCCCTGCTCAACATATACCTACGTATTTGTCCTATTACCGCTCAAGAGCTGCACTGAAAATGCCAATCATTTAGGCAGCAGCTAGTATAAATTCAATTGAAATTTATCAAAATTAAATTAATGTTAGAAGTCCGTAACATTACTTAAGAAATTTAACAAAACTAAGAGGCTAATTGGCATAAAACACAATAACAAAACATATAAGAAATAGAGAACGACCTCCCTTAAATTTTGCAACCAAATAACAGTAAAAAATTAACCTGAAGTCCAGGTTTCCTATTTCATAATTAAATTCAGAGATACGAACATCGAAGAAGTGAAACGATCAATATGACTGAAAGAGTACCTATTTGCTAAAGAACTCACCATGGTTTCACAAAGGTGAAGCATCAGAAAACTCCCTTAGCTTTGCAGCTATTCTCTTTAACAAAACACGGTGTCACAACGAGGAGCAGCTTGGCAAATCAAACAAACGAAGATCAGGCGGCGCTCATATCCCCTTCACATAACGTTCACCTGGTGTTAGCGCGAAACACAAATCATTACGAATTGTCACATATTACAAATGAAATTTACATTCATAATACTAGAAACAACTCACTTATACAGGTACCGTATCACAGTTTGAGTAATTCTCAATAATTTTCGTGTCAATTGTTCAGTAGTTTGTATGATAATCTGAAAACATGAGTACAGATTTACTGACTAACGTTCTCCAAGAGCCTCACATGTCCTTCACACGTCCTTCTCTACCACTCTTTCAGAATAACTCATTTCTACTTTCTTTATATTGATAAAGATGAACGTTCGTAGAAGTTGTTTCATTGCACTTTTCGTATAGATATATACTTACGGTATACAGGATACCTTGAAATTCTTAGCATAAACACGAGCAACAAACGCATGATCAGTAAATATTTAAAATATGGTATAAGTGATAAAAACAGTTGAAACCAATAATAATGGCTAAAAATGGCTAATAAACAAACCTAAACATAAAATGTGTGTTTATTACGAGATCTAAATGTTTTGTGGAGGTAGTTCTCTCTCTCTCTCTCTCTCTCTCTCTCTCTCTCTCTCTCTCTCTCTCTCTCTCTCTCTCTTAGAGTTTACCTACTAGTTGTTCAGAATTAATTCGGAATGAAGAAAACTCAACATGCTATTTGCAGAAAACACACCATATTTGTTGTGGATACTGCGTATTAAATTACAGTATTGTTATAAGAATGGTTAGAACCTTGTTTTATGGAAAACTAGAAATCACAAAATATTCTTCGTGTAAAGGATATTCTGAGCTGAGGAATTTCCTTGAAAATCGTGTCTTATTTTTGAAAGTTGCTGACCGTAAATATGGTTATCCAAAAGAACACACAATGTGTTTATATCAACAATTTGGAATTTAACCTACAATTCGTTTTTGGCTATGCTATCACACTCAGATACACAATATTTTTAAATACTTTTTTGTGGATTTTGGACGCTGAAAAACATTTATTTGCAGTAAAAGCTCGAAATAAAATTTCGAGAAAAGGAAAGTTAATTTTCTATGAACTACATTGAGATCAAAAATAATGTAGGATGTATGTCTGTGGCATTTATAAAACATCTTACGCAATTCACCTTTCCCCTGGTGTGTTATAATCCATCACTTTCTCTATCCGCGATTATTTCTATGTATAATACTTCTAGACGCTATTCTCATGAAGGTCTATTTCATTATCTACTTCACGTAAATCCGTTGGAGAAATAATTTCGTCACATTTAGCTAACAGAGGGATAAGGGAAAACGAGTGGATGCTGTTTATAAAAGAGTCGATTCTGAAATGCTGTGCCTTTCCATGACTGCAATAAACAGAATAAATGAATATGCGAAAGCACTTTAAAAAGTGACAGAAGTATTGATATGCTTAAATTAATAATAACGGATGGTAAAAATGACTGTTGTCACGCAAACGTATTTGTAATATATTGTGTGTTTTTGTTTCCACACAAGTGTAATACCTCTGCTTTTATTTATTTCTTGAGATTTACGTCTTATATATAATTATAATAAACTCCTTTTAGCTGTTCACAGAACATCGAGTATACATTTTATTTGTCATATATACATACATCTGAAATGATAAATTATCTTCCCGAATACATAGCGGACATGGAATTTAACCTCAAAATGTTACTCCGTGAAAGTACAATAAGAATGTCAATAATTCACATTATCCACCTAAAGGCATTATCGTCATGGACGTTGCTGGGATTGTTTTGTAAAAGCGATTATGCGATCTTACCACAGTAAACATGTTACTCTGTTCAATATCATGCATAATAATGGACTCATTATGACAGTGTGCCAATAACAGCGATGCTGTATTTCCACTAACAATGACGTAATACCGGTATTTCAAATTGCTATGATAGTTTATAGAAGAAGAGAGACTATTTTGTGAATATTCTTTTCTTTAGCTGAGCAACGCAGACGCGAAAAACTTTGTGCATGATTAAATAGAGAATGAGTAAGATAGGTAATACAGAAATAATCTGAATAGGTATACAGATCCGTCACCTTAAGTACAGTGGAACATAGGTTACAGAACATAGATATAAAACAATCTTACATAGATCTAAGTACACGGTGTATAGAATATATAACATTACATTACTAGTTATCACAATAGATAAAGAGGTACCGACAAACCAGTATGAGCTCTTAGGAGTTGCTACCCTAATGAGCTCATAGCAGCAACTCCCTACACTAACAGGAGGCCTCTGCCCTTTAGGCACTGATTGGCTATTCATTCGTTCGTTCGTTGTTCGTTCTCACTCACTCACTCACTCACTCACTCACTCACTCACTCACTCACTCACTCACTCACTCACTCACTCACTCACTCACTCACTCACTCACTCACTCACTCACTCACTCACTCACTCACTCACTCACTCACTCACTCACTCACTCATTCACTCACTCACTCACTCACTCACTCACTCACTCACTCACTCACCCACTCACTCACCCACTCATTCACTCATACACTCATTCACTCACTCATTCACTCATTCACTCATTCACTCACTCATTCACTCATTCACTCACTCATTCACTCATTCACTCACTCACTCCCTCAGCCGTCCTTTGTTGATACCGCAGCCGGCTGCTACAGGCTCCTCACTCATTCATTCACTCATTCATTCATTCGTTCACTCATTCACTCATTTATTTATTGATTTATTTATTTATTTTTATAGGTATACGCCATGCTACTTTACAGTACGTAACACCTTACTTCTCTCTCAGGAAGAGTTGGTATAGGAATAGCTGTCTTGTTTATAGGTTCAACATGCCAGCTAATAAATGAAACACAGGGACAGAAGCTGACGTCTAGGAAGATGCTCTCAGAGCGAGCTAGCAGCGTATGAGAGGCTCGCACTCTGGAAGTCTCGGGCTCGATTCTCGTCGATCCCCACACTGACCAGAAATTTTCTTGGTTTTCTCTAATTAATAGACCAATGCTGGAGTGGTTTTTTTATCTTTAAAGTAGGTTTAGTAGGGTGTGGTAGTGCCCGACAGTTGGGGCGGATGCTTGCTCAAAGGAAACCGTACTTTCCGTGGACTCTAAAGGACAGCTAGGTCGATGTGTCGCTTATTCTTCCTTCTAGGTAGCTCTGGAAGTGAGAGGCAACTGTTAAGGATATCCGTAGGTCTTTGTGACCTATTTGGCAGTAGCCTCCTGCTTTCTTTCACTTCCTCCCTTCCTCCGGAGGTGCTAGTCAGTATATATCTATGTAGGCAAGGTGTTACCCTCAATTGCACAACTTATACGCTTACATATGTGTTTGCAGGCTTTATATAATGATTTATTTATACAATTAATTATGCTAGAATTGAATAAGGTTTTGTATTCGACTCGTGGATAACCTTAATGTATCACTTGTGAAAATTTTCGCATTCACTCGTGCCATAAGCATCAAGATAATCCACGTTTTAATACATTCCTATTGCCAAGGCAAGTCTTCTCACCAGTTTGCAACAATAAACAAAATAGGAATAAGCTAATCAGATGCGCATCGCTTTCAAATGCGGAAAACGCCCAAATGACACAACCTTTCTTGGCACAGGAAATTGACCTTGTGCAGGCGGAACTGGACTTGGAACACTTCTGCCTCTAGGTGACCCGACAAGAATGTGGGAAGATACATGCATACTTGGACTTTCCTGCAGAGTGAATCACGAACACAGCAACAAGCATGTTTTCCAACGCCACTCTAGTTAGGCAATCGCGTAGGATGATGCCAGTTCGTGACTAATCTGGACCCGGCTGTACAGTGCTCGAGTGCACCAGCTGCTTTATAGTAGTTGAGGTTAGAATTTCGAATGTTGTACCGTTTTTGCCATTCCATTTACATGCTTCTCTAACATCTATTATATCGCGGCTGTTTAGTAAATAGACTAGGTGTTGCATTCCACCCAACATTTGGATATCGAAATGTCACCAGAGATTCATGTTTTAAATATCCTGAATAAACAAAAAATTTAGAAAAAGCTGGTCGACCACAGGGGAAAGGATGTCGGGGACTAGTGAAACATCTTCAAAGACTATGGCGAAGAGGGAGTGGAATATCTTTGCAGTAGAATAGTTGAGATTAAAGATGGCGTTTGTTAAGTAGAAGGCTGTGTGCACGTTCTGTATTTATCCATTATAACCTGGTCCATTATTACTCCAGTACATTATTATTCCTATCACATTTTGGTAGGTGTGTCTATGTAGCATATTTCAATAATGAAAATTCGGTTAAATGCCAAGGTTGGTATCTGAGTTCAGTATCTTCAAGTGATGAAATACAAAAGTTTTAAATAAATCTCCCAATCATTCAGGTGGACCTTATTAAAAATGATATTCTCAAAAATGACTAATAGTTTTGATTAATATATGATAAGTTTAAGATATTTTAATAAAAAATGAAATGTTTATCTTGAATTTTCTGGGAATAACCTCTAAAACCCAAAAAAGACTTGCATAACTGGTAAATCGTAAGAAATGGATAAAATCTTTAAAAAAATATACTACTCTCGTTAAAGCACATAATTTATGTCAAATAAAATTTTTTTGTGGAAAACTAACCATTTCCAAGCTGACCTTTGTGGTTTGAAGTTTCCAATGCTTATATTGCTATCAATTATTTGAACGTTATTCGTTTTCTTCCCTTCGATCATGCAAAGAGATCGGAATGTCAAAGTATCACAGAGTGACCAGATTTTAAAACGTTGTCTATCGATTAAACTAATATTACCATTGTGCTTACAAAGAAATACCTACTAAACCATTTCTATTTATCTCGATTAATATAAAATAGATGAAAGAAGAAGCATTTTTAAGAATAGTATGTACAGGAATGAATAGAGAAATTCATGTGAGTGCACACATAGAAGATTTTTAAAATTTAGCGCATTTTCCAGAGCACAACACAACCTGGAATGTTCCAAATGGTGTTGCGCAGGTTTGCCACCTAGCTAGCGATGCGGGTCAACATAAAAAGAATTGACAAACGCTTTTAAAAATCAATAATAACAATATCAGATCAGTAACCGCGATCGAGAAGCAGAACCATTAATTCGGTAATTGGCAACGATAGGCAAGCTCAAAACCACAAGCAAAGAATTATCCATGTGCATGACCTTGAATTAGATGTGATCATTAGCTCCTCGGAGCGTAGCGCTGTTGTTCTGGACTCACGGGCACATGTATAATTAAGTACATTTATGTAACAGCAAACATAACAAACAATTACTGTCTGGGGCAATCTATTTACAGTCCTAGATGTATGTTAACTGATTTCACTGCAGGCTTGGTTAACAAAATGCAGTGTTGGGCAATACTTCTGTGGCTCAAGCATGGCGTCTGTGACCCGCATTCGGGAGGACTGGGGTCGATTCCTGTGGACAGCCTACTTGACCCATGGTTTTTCGAGGGTTTCCCCCAGCTGGTAAGTTAGTACATCCCCCGAATTTCCTGCCCCTCCATTTCACCTCCATTATTATTTAATATCATTTCTCATCTGGTGGTCTCTTTCAGAACAGAAGTGTTGTTGGTTGTTTCAGCGCTACATGGCAGTTCGAGTGCCAAGTTCCCCCTCTAGAAGGGCAAGTAGAACAAATAAAATAAACCTAACACATAAGATTTTTGTCTACGGGCGTCGGGGTAGCGCAGTGGTTTCTTGTGCTGATGGTCCGAGATCGATTCCCGGCTCTGGGGTGTCGATTTTAAGTCGGCCCTATCCGCGCCTTCACCTCTGTCTACGCATGTGAAGTGTCCTCTATGCCCAACGTGGTTTGGAGTCCACGGTATAAACTGTAGGTGCACTCCCCTCACCGTCATCTTCGCTATCACCCTGTCATTGGAGGTAATGGCCCCGCCCTCTGGGTGCTTACACCTGAGAAATGGGCCCAGTCATCACGTGGTGGAGCGAGGCACCCCGAAGGCCGTAGTTGCCATATGGGGAATGTTGGTATACATACAGATTTTTGTCTTTGCAATTCTTTTCAAATAAGATCTTTATAAATAAGTTAATATTTAGCATTCAAGATTTATTTTGAGGAACCTCTTGAGGGAGTACAGTAAACACAGAAGCCTATAGTGTTTTCGAGATCCTGGACCATTTTAACGAACCCCCTTCTAATTTGCCACGAAATGTAATCTGTCTTTCGGAACAGCCCAACTGCAATAATTGATGACGACGTTAGGCTGGTTAGCTAGAGAAATTTAATTGGAAAAGGGGGGGGGGGTTAGATAGAGCACCAAGATGGTGATCAACAAGTAAACCCGATCGATATTTGGAGAACAGACGCTACGGCTGAAATTTCCAGTCATCCTCTGACCTTTCTCCGGGGTCGATAACCTCTACAGTTGAAAAAAAAAATCAACATGAGTTGCATGCAGTGCTTAATAAAAGCGTTTTGAAAGTGAAGTAGAAGACTTACACGAAACAAGTTCGCGGAATATGAACGTTAAACCAATACACGTTACTGGAAATTAGATTTCGTAAGCAAAACAAACGATGTTCGACGACTCTCACGAGGCATTATTGGAATATCCTTCCATCAAGAACAGCTCTCAAGGTTTTTACTTTCAGACATTTAATATAAAGGTTAAATAAACACTTTTAAGAGTACCCATAACTAAAATTTGGTCATATATTCTGAAAGTTTGTACCTTTGTAGTTTATTTTGCACTTTTAAAACAAGTTTAAAACGATCGGTTGTTACGTCAGCGGTTATTAGTAATACTACGAATAGACGTAATGCTCTGAGCCCAAAACAGAATTATTTTATTCTAAATTTATGTTTTTAAGTCATGTTAAAACTGTAAAATATTCAAGTCCACTGTAGTACCTGAATACGAATAATTTATTTGTGTTGCTATCCCGTATTAATTTGGAATACTCCAATATTAGATTCAATGTAGCATGGAAACAGTTACCGAAGTGCACAATTACACTTTTTTCAAACCTCTGTTAATTTAGGAACAAGTACACTTGGAAACAACATGGAGAAATATATTTTAGACAACTGGTACTATATGTAGAGTTTTTAATACAAGCAAATGATACTAGATATTGAAGATTATAGCGTTCAGCAAAATGACATTTGAAACTTAACATTATTCTTACCACGCTTATTTCTTGCGATGAAAATTATTATATTTACATTGAGCGCAGCCCTTGTATCCTTTTATAATTAAAATCCTCCAAAGTAAGTCATGTCGGACCATGAATGAAATTGGTGAAATGATGCTCAAATGAGCCCAGAGTCCACAGAGCTTGGAGTTACCAGCATTAATCTTCAAGAATAAGCAAAACCCCGGAGAAAAATCTTACCCAGATAACTCACCCTGACCAAGATTCTAACTGAGGACCTTTTGAACATGAGGCAGGCACGCTGACACTTACGCTACAGAGGCGGATAGGCCTAGTATTGATTACTGCAAATTATTTTAATAAATGGGAAATGCACTCTGCAGAATCATAAATTTCCTCCTCTACTTCCTCTGTACAAGAAATTAATACTACAAATGTAACAATTGCACATAAGATAAGTCATTGTAATGTTAAATAAAACATGTTTATTAATTAAAATTAATATAATCAAAGTGTTAGTGAAATTAAATTAATGAAAGTGACAGTGAAGTCAAATTAAACCAGATAAACAAATACTGGACAACCCAATGGGGAGTAGCTCACTGCATTAGTGAAACAGAGCTACCCTCTAGCAGGAGGCATTTGCCCTTCAAGGGATACACTAGGCTATGACGCAGCCCCTGTCACCTAGGAACACTGAGACGACATATAACTTGATATCAGGAAGACATTAACACAAACAGAGGAATAAATATAAATAAATGACGAATACCAGAATAGACATATGCCAGAATGCTAGCATATACTCCGGAGACCGCCACAGTGACAAGGCCACTCTGCGAAGGTCAGTAAACTCCCTTTGCAATACCTGTAAACAAACAACCCTACTCTATTGTTTGTTTTGCCCTCAAGGAAAATTTGGCGCCTTCCAGCCGGAAACCAACCCATTGTTAAAATCCCACGCGTGCTTCTGACAACAGGCTATAAGATTTTGACTGACGCGCAGCACGCATGCTCCAGCATAAATTTTTGCATGCGGACCGTTAGAGAAAGCGTCTCTGATGTTAGGTCCGAAACTGGAAATTATGAACACTGATCTTAAGTGGGGATAGTTAAGAGCCAATATAAAATTGATATTCGTTCATGTGATTTTGCAAACTCCGAGAAATACCGAGAGTAGGGGTAATTCAAAGCGATGGCGAAACGTAGGTTTTGCTAGTAAGAGCACTTTGGTCCTGAGTTCTACGTGAGACGGACACGCATTTGGCGCCGCCTAACAAGTACACTTCCGCGCTATGCACAGAGACAAATTGCAATATCTAACAATCTCTCCAGTGATAGTTATTACAAAGAGTAATATATAGGGAAGACGATAAATATATCGGGTTCGACTACGCAGTGCTACTGCCTCCGTGCTTCACATCACAATATTGACAGTGACGCTAAACACAGCAACCACGCCGACGATGACTTTACGTGGCGAGCAAAGGAGCCTAAGGACAACAATAAACTTCTGTCTACCAGATTCGAGGTGTCATCATTCAATCCACAACCAGTCAGGACGCTACCCACTCCTAAGTACATATGAGAGTTTTTGTGCGGGAGCTACAAGTCACCTCGAACCTGTTACAATCTCCCTATCCTTAACCTCCGCACGCCACCAATCCTTAATTGTGAGGCGTTGAGCACAAGGGAGAGCTCTACGGGGTTCGCTACGGGCCGGACCGCCTCAGCTATTATTATTATTATTATTATTATTATTATTATTATTATTATTATTATTATTATTATTATTATTATTATTATTATTATTATTATTATTATTATTATTATTATTATTATTATTATTATTATTATTATTATTATTATTATTATTATTATTATTATTATTATTATTATTATTATTATTATTATTATTATTATTATTATTATTATTATTATTATTATTATTATTATTATTATTATTATTATTATTATTATTATTATTATTATTATTATTATTATTATTATTATTATTATTATTATTATTATTATTATTATTATTATTATTATTATTATTATTATTATTATTATTATTATTATTATTATTATTATTATTATTATTATTATTATTATTATTATTATTATTATTATTATTATTATTATTATTATTATTATTATTATTATTATTATTATTATTATTATTATTATTATTATTATTATTATTATTATTATTATTATTATTATTATTATTATTATTATTATTATTATTATTATTATTATTATTATTATTATACTATCCTACGCCTGCTTCTTACACTATAACACAGTAATTAAATCAGACTGTCGCTATGGAGCAGAAACATCGATTTTGAACAGAAAAGCAGATCTCGAAAATAGGGAATAAGAAGAGCGTAAAATTATTAGAACATTTTAGGTCCACAAGTGAAGAATAGGCTTAGAATTAAAAAAATAAATGAAAAACATACAGACATGCATAGTGATATTAGGAAATATGGGTTGAAGTTGTATGAACATATTAAACGATTGACTTCAAATAGGGTCACAAAACAAATTATGGAATTTTACGAAAATAGAAGTAAAGCACAAGTAGACAATATTAAGTGGATTGGTGAAATAAATAGTATTTAAAATTGGCAGTAATCACTCAAGACGATATCCTAGACAGGAACGCCTTTATAATGAAGGTGCATAAGTGGCAAGTTGACCAAGAGGGCAAACCGAAGAAAAAGACTGTAACAGCGTGAGACGAGAGAAAGAAAGTACTCTCTAAGTACTTTGCGAAGTCCTATATAGGTTCATTCGCAAATAAACAAAATACTACTACTACAACTACTACTACTACTATTACTACTACTATTACTACTACTATTACTACTACTATTACTACTACTATTACTACTACTATTACTACTATTACTACTACTACAACTACTACTACTACTACTACTACTACTACTACTACTACTACTATTACTACTACTATTACTACTGCTACTATTACTACTGCTACTATTACTACTGCTACTATTACTACTACTACTATTACTACTACTTCTACTACTATTACTACTACTATTACTACTACTATTACTACTACTATTACTACTACTATTACTACTACTACTACTACTACTACTACTACTACTACTACTACTACTACTACTACTACTACTACTACTACTACTACTACTACTACTACTACTACTACTACTACTACTACTACTACTACTACTACTACTACTACTACTACTACTAATAATAATAATAATAATAATAATAATAATAATAATAATAATAATAATAATAATAATAATAATAATAATAATAATAATAATAATAATAATAATAATAATAATAATAATAATAATAATAATAATAATAATAATAATAATAATAATAATAATAATAATAATAATAATAATAATAATAATAATAATAATAATGACGATGATGATAATTATTCAATTGATTTCTTTTGCAACAGCCTTTTATATATTATATAATATTATTATTTAGCATTTGTGTTATGAAGGTCAAAGAACGAAGGACAAATCAGTGCTCACCATTTCGCGTTACCGAATTTATACTATTATATTTCATTAAATTTCAGTTGGGTTCCTCATAATTTAATATTCAAGTCTAATTAAAATGGCATCAGACATAAAATGTGATCTTATTTGATACGGAGGAGCAAATGGACTTTCAGCCTTGTTATATAATTATTCCTACCCGCAAATTGAAAGTCTAGTTATTAACCTAGGTCTAAAGCAACTATTTTGTGTTGTATTAAAAAAACCCGGCAACGTTTCAGGTCCACTGCGGTACTACAAATACATTTATTACTGTGAGGTAACTTTTACTAATTTGGAATACGCCTATTTGTATTCTTGTGTTGTTAAAACTGCATTGTGTAAATAGTTAGGTAACATACCATTTTCCGTGTGGTGTTAGTTTTGGACAAGCACATTTCGAAACAGTACAGGGGGAATATACATTTTTGAAATAACTCCTGACCTCGAAATTATCATAAAATAATTAACGAAAACTGAATATGTCCTTAGAATCGAACACAAGTTTTAAGGATTATTTGAGCCTTGCTTTTCCCTTGTATATTATTTGAATACGGATGAAGTGACGGTTTCCTTAACAACTCGATAATCAGAACAGGATGTGCTAAATGGCATACAGAAGTTTCCATCGTTCAGCATGCCACAAGCAATGCGTTTCTTCCTCTCGTCTGCATCCGCAGAACCATTGCAAATTTTCAATAGAGCGTCTGAAGGACTTCAGTCAACACGGCAAAGTGGACAGTCAGTGTGCAGGAGTTTGACCTTCCATGAGCTAAGATGCCTGTTCTCTCCAAAAGCTAACAATGGACAAAACTGAAGTTTAAGAGCCTAATTTGCTTCGAGAGAATTATTTCCCCTTAACTTTCAGGAGATAATACTGAAAAGTCTGACTTTTCTTTCAGACGCTGCTTAACTGCTGAGGTTCAGCAGCTTTAATTTAATTTTGCTCAGAAGCCTCTATATTAGACTTGAGGTTCTTTTTTTACGTGCCGTAAATCTACGACACGGGACCACCCACATTACTTCCCCTCCGAAGGAAGCGCTACCAAGGATTTTTACTCCTAACCCTTCTTTAACAAATTTTCTTATAGCAGCTAATTATGGTTTCTTCATATTAATGAAGATAAACATTCGCAGAGCTGGTGTAATTATTTATCAGAGGGCAGAGTCCCTGCTATTGACCAGTTGAAATTCCTTGGCAGGCCAGTACAGCCAGCACTCCAACCACTGTGGTCCTGAAACGGCCTGGAGAACGGAAAAAGCCCTCCCGGAGGAGGAATTGTTTACCAGGAGCATATCATCCTGCCATACAGCTCCGAGACATCCGCCGACACTTCTACCGTGAAAGGGACCGCCAGATGAGAGATGATGTAAAATGATAGTGGAGATAAAATGGAGGGACAGGAAATTCGAACGATGTAATTAACCTACCCAGCATTCTCCTGGTGACCCTAAAAAACCGCCAAAAAAGTACATGGGTCAGGTAGGTCAGCCACGGGAATCGAACCCCGCACTTCCCATTTGAAGATGGTAGTGAATGGGAAAATTGAAACAACAACAACAATTAACTCGGAAATTAACTCCAGGAAAAACGTATTCCTATTTGAGATGTAAATACGGCCCTTAATGATATCTTAATTTTTTGTGCAATACATTGTTTCTCTTACGCTTTCTAATATATACAAAATTAATTAAAATGAAGAGGTCTTCAGAGACTATTATCAATTAATTCAAGATGAACATTTGTAATGAATTTGTAATCAAAACATCTGAAACACATGGTAGTTTAATCACAATCAATAAGAGTACATTTTTTAAAAATCATAATTTTTGAAAGGGTAGTTTGGGACGGCTGTAAAATCTTTGCGTCGTGTCCATGAAAAATACAAACTTTGGTATTTAATTTTTTTTCTTTGCTTATGAGCTACTTATATTGTTGACAATTTAGAAAAATGAAAATGTAATTTATATATTTTAATTATAATTGTTTTGGTGTACTTTAAGTTATGGGAAAGTCCTAATAGATTTTTTTTTCTTTTTTACGTCCTCCAACGTTAAGTCACATCGCACGATGAATGAAATGGGTGAAATGATGCTCAAATGTGTCCGGGGTCCACAGATCTTAGAGTTACCCGACATTCCTTTTTCGGATAAGATAAACCCCGGAAAAAACCTTATCCAGTTAACTTACCCTGACCGAGATTTGAACTCGAGACCTCTTGAACGTGAGGCAGACATGCTGTCATCTAGCTACCAAGGCGGGCGTCCTAACAAATATTACTATTAATTTCCAAGTTTTCTCTTGTCACTAAGTTATGGAAATCGTATTATATGTGATAAGATTGTTGTCTAATATTCTAATCATTTCTCTGTTTTCTATACCACCTCCAGTAAGCGAAAGACATATCAGTCAAAAATAGAAAATCGTAAGGTCAGAAAAATGTAAATTTTATGTGGGCCAGATACTGTTTAAGCATGCCATCGAAACTTACTTGTAAACACTTTTTTTTTTTCATTTCCTAGCGATTTTGATTAAAATGCTATGTGTTTGACACACTTTCATGACTAACAGATGCCCTATTTCACCAACAGATCTTAAGAACTAACACTGGTTTAACAGTAGTTAAATATCTTGTTAAAATAACAAATCAAATTTCTGATGTTAAGTTCATAAGAGTTGTAAATAGTCAAGATGATGCGCGTGAACACAGCTGTTGTCGATTTGCTATATTTAAGACCGTGTAAATGACATTCGTAATGGAGTACGGCCTATGAGGAGAAATTATTTTGAGGAACTATCCGAAGAAAATTTTCTACATAGGTATAGACTGTCGAAACAAGTTGCTTTGAAGGTTACTGCGAAAGTACAAGAGAGGTTAGACTATGCATCGAAAGTAATATGCCGATTTCGCCTTTGCTTCAAGTATTAATAACTTTGCGATTTTATAATTCACTGAATTATGTGGATAATACATTGTCCACCTCCCGTATTGAAACGTTCAAATCACTTGTCCTTCGCTCCTCGTTTTAAATTTACGTAATACTGACATAAGAGCATGTGTGGAAAGGAATATGACTATCTTGCCTTAGCTTCAAGTATTAATAACTTTGCAATTTTATAATTCACTGAATTATGTGGATAATACACTACCACCCGTCTTGAAACGTTCAAGTCACTCGTCACTTTTCCTTCGCTCCTCGTTTTAAATTTACGTAATACTGAAGAAGATGTTTCGTGTTTCTAGTAATGACATATGCATTTGAATTAAATTCGTTTCCAATTTTTTCCCACGTGACATCTTTCTCTTTTACATTTACCGCAACCGTCCTATTTTCCACGATACCCTTATACTTCGTCACAAATTAAATTAACAATTCTTTCTCCATCGATGAGCACTTTCTTTCACGGCATTTGTTTACGATTTTGTCTATCCACAATTTTTCAGCTGTGTGCAGACGAAGATGAAAAAAAAAAAGCATCGCAGTACGTTCAGAAAATAACATGACTCATTCACAGCCTTCTATAGCTGTAATATTTACAAGTTTCTTGGCGTTAACACGTGTTTGTTAACATTTTCAGAAAATAGGTTGGTGAAATGCAAGAAATTTAACAGCTTTATTAGCGCTGTTACAATTGTTACGTTGCATTTGTTAACGTCGATTTTAACATCTGTTGGTGAAATCGGGTATAATAGAATTATAGTTTGTATTTTCTGTTCAATCTGAACAGAGTTTCTATAACTATACACAACTGATAAATCATAAACGAACCCTCCTCTCCAGAAGTTGAAGTGTTTTACTGCAACATTAACTGCTTTGGACGCCATAATGCGCCATCTATAAGACATACGATGCTCATTTTTTCTGGTATGTGTTCGTTAATAATGATATACGAACCGTTGTGTTTTATTTTTCATACAATGTATGCAAGCAAGACCAAATTGCTTAATTTGAAATCGTTTCTAGTCAAACATTACCCTAAGTAATGTGATAATTAATAGGAATAAATGAAGTTGTGATGATAGAGGAAGTAAGATAAACCAATTCTTTTGGTGAAGTTAACCATTTCGAAGATTTTCTTCTCTTTTGGTATAAATTTTTAATGGTTTTGCTTTCCTCTAACACAAAGTACTTTTTTCTTGTATTCATGTAACAATTTGGAATTTTAAAACCTTTATATAGCGCCTTTCTCTTAAAACATCTGCCACGAGATCTTACATATTTCGCTGTAGTATGTAGCACTGTAAATTGAAACCTTTTCTGGACTAACAAAACTATGAATTATTTCTAAATGAATGAGCAGAAAAAGCTGGTATATGAACATAACACATGAAAAGATTTTACTGGTATTATTTTTGATGATAAATATTCCTCCATTTTAAATGGTATAACTACTTAGACTAATTTTCAAAATATATTTGTTATGTAGAACTTTGACATTAGTTTCATAATTTTATGGTAAACTATGCAGTGTTTATGTTAAGTATTGCAATAATACAATGCACAACTATCTACAAGATGTTCCTTTTTTACGACGAGAAAATTTTCACGTATTTATAAGAAGCTTCATTCATTCAGGCAAATTTTTGAAATAATAGATTATTGCATAGTAATATTTAAATCTGGTTAATTCTGAACAGACATTGATAAGATAATATATTATTATGCTAGTGCTGAAAAATGCTTCATTTAGTTTGTTTACTTAGTCTAAACTTTCACATAAAGAGTTAAAACATTGTAATAAACTTTACCTGTTGTTCGCAGTATCTTTGAGAGCAAAAAATGGATTAAGCTATACCTTTCTGCTATTAAAATAAGTAACTAAATTAATATAGCATGAAATAAATACATACTGTGCTTTAAAAAGTCCGCCCAAGGAACGTTGTAGACAAAATATTGTGGTGACTCCCAGAATTCCTCGCGCCAGTGACAAATTTCACGCACCTATGTTTAAATGCTGGAGACGGACGAGTGTTCTCAGCGAGGTCTACTGGCTTTATAAGCGAAACATAACAAACACACAGCTAGGTGGGGATGTCAGGGTCACTTTGTGACGTCATCATGACGGTGCCGCGAGAATCTTCTTCTGCAAGATGCTGGCGATGCTGCACAACAATACGTCGCGATATCAGAATTTTAGGTTATGTGCGGGCATCTCGTGCAGTGTGTGGTGGGTAAAACCGGATGTTCGAGCGCAGCCTTGAACTCTTATACGTATAGGAATATACAGAAAATACGGCATTTGAAATCGGAATATTCTCATATGAGAATAATATAATGATATTTGAGAGATAAACATTGGAAACGTAGCGCTTTTCACACCAATGCTACAGAAATATAGCTATAATGGGAAATAGTTGACAAGGAAGAATATATTTGTATTACAAATTAAATTTATGGGACAAATTTGTCATTAAAGTGGTTTTCACTTTCTGTACTATACGTTATCTGGTTGGCATAAATTCGAGGTGGAGAATTCATTTTATAAATACAGGTTTTGAGATACTCTAATCCAAATGAAGTAACTTTTATAAAACGCAATTAATTTAAAAATTAACACGAACACCAATTTCTTATTAGAACCATACACCAGGGGAAGTTTTCCAGATTAACTCGTCCTTTTTATCTGTATAAATAGGTAAATATAAAATAAATATATAAACAATAGATAAATAAAGGCTCTTTCAATTAGTCAGTATTTCATCCTCAAACTTTCCCAGGCTGAATGTCATAAGGCACGTAGTACAAGCTATATTATGTAATTCATTTTCCTTGAATGGTTTCATTAGCAACAGGAAATAACCGGACGATCTCTGTGGTCGAGTGGTTAGATTCTGGCTACTCAACTTGAGTTGAGTTCTCCGCTGGGAGAATTTTTGTTGAGCAAGAATGAATCTCTATGCTCTGCAGCGTCTAGAAGTATGTATATGGGAGTGAAAGTGGGCGTGCTTAATAATAAAAAGCATTACACAAAACTTACAGTTCAATTAGTAATAAATAATAATATGATTTAATTAAATATTAAATTTAAATAATAATATTATATTAATAATATTATTTAATTACTCCTAGGCTTCGGACATGGTTGCTGTTGCGTTGAACTTTGCGCTGGAAAATAGGCGTGTACAAGTTTCCACTGCAGTTTCCTCCTCCGCAAGTAAATTGAGTAGCGTACGAGACTGGTGCCTCTCTCCTCTCAATTTGGTTGTAAACAACGTATCAGTAAAGTAGAGTCCGAAGTTATTTCTTGAATAAAACCCCAGAATTAACCACCTATATCGTCGATGCTGACTTACGATGTGCGAACAGTTGTTTTGGTTTTGTAATACGCATGCTTCCAACCTCACATTGTAATTATTTCTCAAATATGATGCATGGACTTAGCTTTCTCTACACATTTTTGTGCAAACCATTCTTAAAACGTTTAATCTTCTACCCACTTTATCTTAATCTAAGTAAACTTTTACAGAAATGGTTTCCAATATATTTCCTTACAGGAACGATGCAAAAAGCAGTAGGCTTAAGCGATAGTCCAACATTTTAAGAACTTGTTATGTGTGGGCTTTGATATTCCGTTCTTTTTGCATAGCCAGCAGCACATTTAAACAGTTAATAGCTTCCTATTTCAGAAAATTATATTTCAAAATTCATACATTTAAGAAGGTATGTGAAGAAAAATGTTATCTTCAACCTCCCTTAGACACATGATTTATACTTCTTTATATTTCAAAATTCTGTCTCCTTTTACGGATTTTCAGTTAAGTAAACATCATTCAGTGCAAACAGAACTTCAGAGCCCACCTCTCCCCCAGAAATATGCAAGTTGTACATTTGATTTGTCATGAAAACATGAGAACAAATAAAAATTGTTTTAGTAATTTTTAGAAAATTAAAATTTTTGAAAACGTTTTCAAGTGAAGTTTAGCCTGGGGTAGGGGTATTCTCTTGAATAGCTTCCTGTAGTATTCTGAGAAGATGCTGAACTTAAAGTTCCACGTTAAGTATTTAACACTTTTGGTTTTTGATTATGCGGTTGTCATACACACATACACGAAACTTTTTCTATAATTAATGTTTGTTTTATTTATTCAGGAAACCTTAAAATGTGCATTTACAGTTAAATCTCGGTATCAAACTTTTCGACGGAATGCAAAAAGCATTTTACCTATAGATCTGGTATGTAAAATAAAAGTTATCATTTGCAACGCAACGTGCATAGAAAAGTTACTTCTTATGTGAACTATAATGTATAAGGGCTTGTGTGAAGTTGTAGAGAAAGCGTGTGATGACGCATTGAATTTTTAAATTTCGAGTGCTGTGTTTGTAATTAAGTTTACACCAGTGATATGAGAAATAGTGAGGAGGGCGGATATGCCTTCACCTAGAGTTGCTGAGCTGTGACGTGACTCCAAAACAAACCACTGTTCTTGGTTGCACTAATGAGTGAAGAGGAAATGCTTCGTGTCTATAATGAAGAAGGGAAAGTAAAGAGACAAGAAAATACATGGAACCTATGGTTTAAACCCTTATTTCTCTAGGCCCAGACCAGCAAATTTATTCTTTTCTTTCTTTATCACCCATCCTTCTTTCTCCCGGTTTTAAAAATGATGAAAATGTAGTGTATCTGTCTGCTTCACTTTCAAAGAATTAGCCAAATGGTAAAATAATATACTGGGTACTAAGTAAGTGGCACTTACCAGGTCCAGAATGCATATTGGGAATACGAGGCCCGCAGGTTCGAGGTATGATAAATAAGTTACAGTTTGTTGATATAATCAATTACTTTTTGCCAGGGGCGGCCGGTGAGGCATTGTATTGAAGGTGCCATAAATAAATAAGGGTTGTTAAAATATAAATATGTGTAGTAATTACGAACGATTTAGGCAATCTTAACAATAGTCCATCCTATTTTATAATATACTGTACCATAGAGAACGTACAGGGAAACGGAAATAGATTGTATTTATTACATCCGTGCTCTTGTTACGCACAGGTGTAACGAGTACAGTAAAAGTTTGATAATACAATTCATGGAGAATGTGATACGAAGCGTTCGTGTACGATTTCGCGACAGAGAAACAGTTATCTCTAAGTCACGTGCTTTACTGCACTCCAATGGATGAAGCGTAAGTTATGCGCCAGAGAAATATCGACACCACCTTCTCCCATAAGAAGCCGTGTATAAGCAGACATCCTAGCCCTTAACACAGGCGCTTATGAGCGTAGACGGTGCCGTTCTGGAATTGGCGCCAAGCCACGAAAAACAACCAGGACAAAGCGCTTGCGTTTAACGCGCCTATTCACACGAGGGGGAAGATACTCAGAAACAATCGTTTTTGCGTAATTCCTATACACTTATCTTTCTTTCGTTTTCATACAGGTGGTGCCATGGCACAGTGGCACTACCTTTGAAGCCGCCTCTGCTTTTTGCACTAATAGAAAAAAAAACAACTATAAAAAGCAATAACAAATCAAATCTGCTTTTCTATATTTTATTGGACATTACGAAAAAAATAATGAATTAAAATGTGAACAAATGAAGAGCTCCATCTAAATTATATGGACAAAGCCTTCTTATCCACTCTTTTGTTAATCAATTAATTGAAGTAACACATGCCTTGGTTGTTAGGTTATTTGTACATGATCTATACATCACGCATGCCAACTACCTAGGTGTAGTTTTGGACATACATCTAACATGGAAGGAGCATATAACAACCGTGGCAAATAGAATAAATAGGATGGCTATGCTCTATCCCCTATACAACAAAAAGTCTACTATGACGCTTAGCAACAAACTTTTGCTATACAAGCAGGTACTTAGACCTGCAATCACTTACGCCTGCCAAGTCTGGAGTGCAGCAGCCAAATCCCATCTCTATAAACTTCAGATTCTTCAAAATCGTTACCTTCGGTCAGCAGTCGCTGCCGATTGGTACATACCAAATGACAATATCCACTCTGATCTATCCTTCCCAAAACTTTTTGACTACATCTATCCCATGCCTTCTATACTAAATTACCTTCTAGTTTCAACAACCTTATGCGTAGCCTCGGGGAATATGATCTTGTCCCCGGGGAGAGATATAAACGTCCCAGACTTGTCCGTGGACCTCAATAATATCATATCCCTTTCTCATAAATGAATTTTCCTTACTTTTTTATACAAATCCCAACTTTATCGCCACTATCTAACCACTATCCCTTATAAAATACCCACCACCATGCCAGTAAGGGACCTAGTCCCGGTATGGCAAGAGTCGAAGGGACCCTCCTCCACGGAGGAGGACAACCCTTCAACGACCCCACGTGTCTGTCTGTCTGTGATCTATACATGAATACAGATCTGCCATAGCTCATTTATCAATCTTTTTATATTTAATGTTTCTAAACTGTTCCTTCATTCCAGTTCAAAATTACGTTTGGTCCTTCCAATGTAAATCCGGTCATAATATAAACAGTTTATTTGATAAATACCACATATTTCATTAAAATATCGTCAAAATCGAATCAGATAAATTGAGAAATGACAGATTTTTTTTTTATTATTTGAAGCGTTATCTTTTTCAGAAAAATTTAGTATTCTTTTATATATTTTGATTAACCAAGATTATAACAATTTCTTTAAATTTGTTTATTGAATCTTTTATGAGCCTAAAGATTGAGGTGGTTCGGCCCGTAGCGAACCACGTCGAGCTCTCCCTTTTGCGCAATGCCTCACCATTAAGGGTTGGTGATGTGCGAGGATTAAGGATCGGGAGATTGGAACTTGGTCGAGGTGATTTTCGGTGTAGCTCATGCTTGAGTACTCTCATCTGAGCTTCGAGGTGGGTGCGTCCTGACTCGTTGTGGGTATCTAAATGAAGACACACCTCGACTGTTCAAAATGAGTGTTTAATGGGCTTCTTAAACTTCTCTGCTCGCCACCTATGAAGTCCTCATCCGCGGAGTTGTGTGTTCATTATCACTGGTTCCGGGTCTGTATTATGGTGTGATGTGTAGTAATTTAAACTGACACTAATGCGACGTGTCTGATCTCTATACATCGTATCCTTTGGACATATATATTAACCTTTGCGCTAATTCACTTGCTCATTTGCGTCCCGTTTGTGTTCACTGGCACTAATATTAAGTATTATACTTCTTCAGTGTCTATAGCGCGGAAGCCGATTCGTTAACCAAAAATGCGTCCGGGACGGAATGTTCTTACCAGAAAATCTACATTCAGCCATCGCTTTGAATTCCCCTCAGTCTAGCGATTTATTTTATTTTATTTTTTTTTTTTTTTGAGTTTGAGAAATCACGTAACCGGTTATTAATTTCTCATTGGGTGTTTCTTCTCCCCACTTCTGATATTTGTTCAAATTTTTCAGTTTGGATCTAATTCCGCACCCCTTTCTCCTTTTCCACAGACCAAGATGAGTTACGCACGCTCACGTTTCCACAACTCTTGGCAAAATCCTGCCTGTCTTTGTGCGAATCACGTACAATTTTCTGACAATAGGGACCAGCCTTGTTGTGTCTAATTTTACGTACGCCAGCGTTAAGTCATATCGGATGGTGAATGAAATGGGTGAAATGATGCTCAAATGTGTCCAGAGTCCATGGAGCTTAGAGTTGCCCGGGATACGGGAAAAAACCGGAAAAAACCTTATCCAGGTAACTCACCCTGACCGAGATTCGAACTCAGGACCTCATGAACGTCAGGCATACAAGCTACCATCTACGCTACCGAGGCGGACAGGACCAGCCTCGGCACACTGGAGCCTAGATTTTGTTGTAATTTTACGCCTCCAACGTTAAGTCATATCGGACGATGAATGGAATGGGTGAAATGATGCTCAAATGAGTCCGGGGACCATGGAGCTTAGAGATACCCGGGATACGGGAAAAAACTGGAAAAAACCTTATCCAGGTAACTCACCCTGACCGAGATTCGAACTCGGGACCTCTTGAACGTCAGGCAGACACGCTACCGAGGCGGGCAGAACTAGCCTCGGCACACTGGAGCCTAGATTCGCCTCGAAGCTTTTTGAACAATGGCTAAGGATTTTCGTGGTTTGCAAGTGCGGTGCATATGGCATTGACCTCAAAGCTAAGAAATGTTTATGGATCTTTTATTTTCCACTTTTAGTTACATCGCGTAGTTATTATGTACTCCTCTTAATGATGATGATTATTATTAATTATTAATTATTAATTATTATTATTATTATTATTATTATTATTATTATTATTATTATTATTATTATTATTATTATTATTATTATTATTATTATTATTATTATTATTATTATTATTATTATTATTATTATTATCATTATTATTATTATTATTATTATTATTATTATTATTATTATTATCATTATCATTATCATTATTATCATTATCATTATTATTATCATTATTATCATTATTATTATTATTATTATTATTATTATTATTATTATTATTATTATTATTATTATTATCATTATTATTATTATTATTATTATTATTATTATTATTATTATTATTATTATTATTATTATTATTATTATTATTATTATTATTATTATTATTATTATTATTATTATTATTATTATTATTATTATTATTATTATTATTGAATCTTTAATTATCTGTTACTGTCTTACAGGGACTGCTTCAGGATAACAAGCAAACTTTTTAAAATTATAATCATGTTTAATTTTATAAAGGTAGAAACCAATTTAAAAATTTTTTACATTTAAAATGTTCAATCTTTTTATCTATACAATCTTTATTATACCATTAATTAAAGCAGTGTTAATAATGTATTTATATTCTGCATTAAATTTCTCTTTATTTAGTGGTATGTTTATCAACCTGTAAATTATACTGTTAAAGCAGCAAATTTATGTAAAAGGTGTTAAAACTTTTATTTTTTAACATACTTATGAGTGTTAGTTGATTTCCTATATATGCCAAGGTCAAATTTATTGTTATTTGTTATTATCTCGATCTAGAAAGCAAACATTATTTACAATTTATAACCTAAACCTCACAGCTTTATCTTGTAAGTTATGAACTTTTAAAGCATCATTTATGTGTTTATCAGAAGCAATATAAAATGCGAACGATAGCGAACTATCCATCACCTAAAGGCAGTAACCACAGGAAAGAAAACAGGTACTAATCTATGTTAAACAATAAACAAGCTGAGTATGTAAATGGATACATTGTGAAACTAGTCCTTAACAATTTATAATTTTTTAAACATGATAATTGTATTTTACTGTAATATTTGTGTTACTGCACTGTGAATAGGTTCAGTTTTTACGAGGGGTAAAACTACAATCAGTGTCTTTATGCATTTAATGAGTTGTGAGGCACTAAAGGCCTCAAAATGACCTTAGCAAAACAATTTGAATGCTGGTATCATGTCCTCATGGGTACGGCAGAGATGAACTATCATGGAACCGACACAGAAAGATTATGTTGTTAGTATCACATGTAACGGAATGCTTGCTTTCCTGTCCTCACCATTTTGAGCAGGCGCTGCTTCTATACGTCGGCCACCAAATTATCACCTCGAGTGTGTGTTCGAGCCTACGCGTATCTGTAAATGGGAACCGGAGCATCACATTCCGACATCCTATGCCACGTATCAGGACTCCTGATATAAATTGCTTAACCTGTAATGGGCTTGCCTACATCAAAGGAAGAAAATGAAAAATAAGTTATCTGCATTAAGATTATTTAATGGCTTCAGCACTCATAAACTTGCTACCACATCCGCAGTGTTAAGGCAGCGCTTACTCTAAGTTTCGGTGATGTGCTTTGCTGTGCT
This sequence comes from Mantis religiosa, assembly GCA_030765055.1. Lineage (NCBI taxonomy): Eukaryota > Metazoa > Arthropoda > Insecta > Mantodea > Mantidae > Mantis > Mantis religiosa. The sequence continues at coordinate 92,380,994 of CM060956.1, read as the reverse complement.
GTGTACACATCCCCATAATTGGAATACCTTTTCATAAAAGTACGTAAATCACGCCCGATTGTAATGCATCTCCCTGTGCATCACTTTTTGATGTCTCCAAACTCACTCACTCAACCGGTCACTCACTCAATCATTCAGACGCCCAGACGTCCAGACGCTCATTCACTCACTCACTCACTCACTCACTCACTCACTCACTCACTCACTCACTCACTCACTCACTCATTCACTCACTCACTCACTCACTCATTCACTCATTCACTCACTCACTCACTAACTCACTCGTCCTTTGTTGATACCCGACTGCTACAGGTGGACTATGGGATTTACTTTCTCATTCTATGTCTGGGCACGTACAAGAAGAAACATCACCAGTATATTTGACTAATAAATGTAATAGAGGATAATAATGAGCGATTTGAAGCGTGTTAGTGACTGATTGAGGATGTAAAATTAAGCTGCTATTGAATTTTAGCACTAGAAAGTTGCAACAAATGAAATATTATATCTCCGACCTTCTGGGGTATCAGTACCTTTAAGGTATTTTTGCATAAAAACAGTGACAAAGTTAAGTTACCACGTGTTTCGGAAATATTAAACAGAGGTTCTTCTTGTGATGACTACCAGGTATGCATAAACAGAGCGCGATATTCAGGTACTATAAGCTGTCAATAAATCGATCATTGTAAAACATTGTTGTAAGATTATAAAAACACAATGTAAAATATATGAATTTTATAAATGTATCTTTATAACAACCTAAGTCTGCCTATCTCGCTAACAATGTTCCTACTCGCATTATCGCTTTCGAACCACATTTTTGTTCTGTGATTCACTAAGTTCTCAGTATTGTTTCTTTTACAAGGACTCACGACTCATTTGAGCATAATTTCACCCATTTTATTTATCGTGTGATATGACTTAACGTTGGAGTAAGTAAATTAAAAGAAAAATTAACAGAAAACAGGAACTTTGTGTACGTGTATTTGCAGATAGAGTCACAAGAAGACCTTGAGTTAATTGGTTCAGCTATACTGTAATTATCAATAGCAATTATTTCTACCATTTCTTTATAAGATTACCAGCTTTCTACACTCTGTTGATTTTGGTCTGTTCTCACTGCATACCTACCACAGGGCACCGAAGATATAGGAATTAAATGATAACTTGGAAGGGAAATTTTCCAGACCTAAATTTAAGTTACATACCTGGTGCAATTTGAAATTATGAGGGCCAGAAAATATGGAAATTACTGGAACCGTATCTTGAAGATTTCTTCCTTATTTTCTTACATTATTTTTATTTCTTTTACTGTGAAATGGGTTTAATAATGGAAACTGTGTAATAGTCCCATCATGCACATATGCAGCTGGAAAAAGCCGAAAAAAGCGAGCCAGAGTGGTGATTTTAACCTTAATTTCTCTACAGTACAAGTCCGAGCCTTACTAATTGACTCTCCACTCTCGCACTTATTGGCAGACTTTCGTTTACGTATAATATTTTTCTTGGATTCTGATTACTCTTTTATGTACTTTTATTGAATTTACGCCAAGTTTTGAGAGTTATGTAATACTAAAATATGTCTGGCATGTAAAATTTCACCCGCTGGAGATCATTATTTCTGTTTAAAATTAAAGCTATACTAAAATTTACGTTTACATTTCTAGAGGAATCAGCAGAACAAGGTATATAAAATAAAGACCTCATACTCTTAACCTTAAAATGCTTATTTTGGCACTACCTTTATATTCTAAAACAATTCTCTGTTCAGGGATTTCTCACAACTCTGTTATGGTATTCATGTAACAGTGACACTTCGCTACAACTCACTTATACAGGATATATATTGTGACTTTGTGGGCTCGTGAAATGAAAAGTCCAATTGCACCACTCAAAAATGTTCTTTATTTCCACCGAATTACAGTTGAACACTTGCCGATTACACAGAATTACGTAATGTACACAATTACGATTCACCAGTTCGTCCGTTACAGGTCCACTGCACGCTCACAGTTACGCACACTCTTCCGTTGCACGTACACAGTCTTCTCGTCCGTTCACTAACACGGCACTCCTTCGCTGCTTGCCAAGCACTGACTCCCTCCGGCCCAGCGCGTCGCTTATATAAGACCAACTGGCCAATCTAGAAGTTTCCGGATTAGACGAAACAACCCGCACGTTCGAGAATAGAGGGGGAGGGGAAAGAGACGGCACAGTGGCCCGCGATCCCTCTCCTAATCATCCCTTCAGTTAGTGACAGGAGACAAATGGGTAGGCGCGGCCAGAATGCCCCACGCCCGACCCCACCTGCGGCCAGCCCCACAGGGAGCTCCAACGTTCTGGTGACTATTTTTATGTAAAAATTATTTCAAATTCAGTAATAAAGAATTTCTTAGTTATACATAACAATCGGAAAGAAACTGCAATGGAAAGAATAAAGAGAAACCGCAAATTTTCAATACTGTCCATGAGATGATGCTTTTAGGAAAGTGTAAGTATGATTTCGAAAATGTATAATTCATGGAAGAAAAAATATTTATACATAAATTATCATTTTAAAGAGCTTTACTGGTATCTGTGCTAGGAGTTTGTCTATCTCGTTGTATTATAGTAAATACAAACGCATACAAAATCCATGAAGTGGACTTCATAAGGTATTAACAGAAAGTTTAAGATGTTTATCGAACAAGTTAGATTAATGTTCCAATCAAAGTTGTTAGATTTATTTTTAGAAAAATAAAAATGGTAACAATTTTCTACGTAAAGATCTTGGAGGCGGCTTTCTCTTGAATTTGGGTAGTTATTGGTGCGAATTTTCATTAATAAGTGATTATTATTATTATTATTATTATTATTATTATTATTATTATTATTATTATTATTATTATTATTATTATTATTATTATTATTATTATTATTATTATTATTATTATTATTATTATTATTATTATTATTATTATTATTATTATTATTATTATTATTATTATTATTATTATTATTATTATTATTATTATTATTATTATTATTATTGTTATTATTATTATTGTAATTTTACGTCCTCTAACGTATTCATATCGGACGGTGAATGAAATGGATCAAATGATGCTCAAATGTGTCCAGGGTCCATGGAGCTTAGAGTTAACCGACATTCGTCTGTAAGGATAATGGAAAACCCTGGAAAAAACCTTATACAGGTAACTCCCCCTGGCCGAGATTCGAACTTGGGACCTCTTGAACGTGAGGCAGGCATACTACCATCTACGCTTCCGAGGCGGGCTAATATGTGATTAGGATTAGGATTTCATTACGGAAGGGTTTCGGTACTTAGGCCATCATGCTGGGCGCATTGTTCCTATGCCCCCAAGTGGGGGCACCCCTGAGAGGAAGGACGAGGCGAAGGATAAAGAGGGCGGCCGGCCCAAGGAGCCACTACAGTACAGAGGGCAGGGTCCCTACAGTTTAATTGGATAGAGACTTCCCACGAAAGGCCAGGACAACGAAAACGTTCCCCCACAGCGGGACGGCAACGAGGCCAACAACCGAGCCCCAAAGATTCCTGGCTGGCGGTCCCGAAATGGTCCCAGCAAAGGAACGGAGAGTGGCAACCGACCTACCGGAGGAGGAAGTAGTTTTCCTCAGAGCATATCATCCCGCTATGCACCGCCGAGACTCCCGCCGACATTTCTACCCTGAAAGAAACCACCAGATGAGAGATGATGTCAAATAACAATGGAGATGAAGTGGAGGGACGGGAAATTCGGGGGATGTAATTAACCTACCCAGCATTCCCTTGGCGACCCAGGAAAACCCTCGAAAAAGCCATGGGTCAGGTAGGTCGGACACAGGAATCGAAACCGGGCTTCCCGAATGCGCGCCACAGACGAAACCGCCTGAGCCATCCCGCTCATATTAAGTGTGATGCTGACTTTTTTCTAATTTTTTTCGAAAGGGGATTCAGTGTTATTTCATATGTTCTGTTGGTGAAAGCTTGATATCAAACTTTGGTTGACAGAAAGAGTAAAATGATCCTTTTGGAATATCTTTGGACGCACCGAGGAGCTTCTTTTAATCTACCTCTGCAGATATCGACAAGAGGAATTTAGCAGCCTTACAAAAGAAAACACGTAAAGGCACTGTTTTTAAACATGTGCAATATGAACTATTTCTGTATAACTTGGCCCTACATCTCATAACTGTACTTCCATTGTTACCTCTCACTGACTGTTATCGCAAAGCAAATTAGCCCTTACTTTAAAGTTTCACAAATGTTAGTAAATTTAAAGAAAATTATGCGTAATCCGAAAAAATGCATGCAAATTCTATCAGTAAATAGGCAGGAGATCTCTTCGGTTAATCTTTGTCTCTAAAGATAACGAAAATCTGTGCATCTATCATAAACAGTTTACATAACCTGCTTTTATCGCCTGATCTTGAAATGCATACACATAGTTGTCACTTTGTTATTCAAAGGTACATAATAGACAATCAGTGGAAAGGATAAGGAAAGAGAGCACGGAAAAATCATTTCAGCTGGTCCAGGTTTATAAACAGGATTACCTATAATGGTTAGAATTATACAATTTATCAACAAAAAACAAAACATCCAAATCACGTGGTATGTTATACGATGTTGATACTTAAAAAACAGTAAAAGTGTTACACGTTTATAAGTCCTTTTAGTGCTTAAAATTTTAGGAATCTCCAAGAAAATACAAAAGAAATAGAACATTTTATGTTCACATGTTCATAGGCATGTCGACCTAAGACCTAATTTAACACAGTCAGGGACAATGATAAGATAAGCTCTTGTAATAGGTTGATCTGGTTTCCGTTTAAAAATAATCTCAATGTTGTGGTTTCATAAGTCTTCCGGAAACGCATAGCAAGAGACGGCCTGAGGCATTTTGTAGCAAACTATTGCGAGGAAACTCGTTCAAGTTTTGATATCTCTAAAACTATAAAGCTAATCTCTCTTGCTGCTGGGTTAACTGAAATAAAGCCCTATTTAAAATTTTATGATTTAGGAAATAAGAGTAGCCCATTGACATCTGAAGGTATGTTTCACAATTTCAAGCTTGTTAAGATATTTTGAAGTTCATTACTCCTTGTTCAGCTTATATTACATTTTGAATGATAGTTCCACGCTTACTTGGTGAATCATATGTATCAGAGAGATAAAAGTTTTATTGATTGCCCATCATTATAGTGTCCGGTCGTCAATCTCCAAACAGATGAACGACGCACGTTTGGAATAAACCCAGTTTTAATTCCTCGCGTGGCTTTTAAAGCTTAAGTCAGTGCTACAGAAGTATTCCTACGGGTATTTGAACATAGCATGGACATAATCACCTGCAAATAGGTTCCCGAAAGTAGACAATTAGCGCTACCAATGACTTGGACTTGCGCCTAGTGTAATAAGCAGCCATTTATTGAGTCTCTTAATTACCTTAATGTCTGATTTAGGTATATTTTACGCAAAACTATTTATTTTAAAGGGTTTTAATGCACCTTTAGAAATTTCATATAACACTAACCTTCAAAATTTAAATTCAGTTCTTTATAGTATTGTTTTATACTGTAAAAATATTTTTGAAATAAAATTGTTTTTGTTTTTAAGAACATGAAGCAAAATCCATACGACTGCAGTAAAGTGACACCTTGTGAGGATAAAAGCGTGCAATACACAGTTTATATTACTTGGGCCCTTCCCGTCCTTTGCCATTTAAACTAGCAACTGTTTGAATGGATGGCCAACCCATATTCAAATCGCTTCGATTGCGGAGCCTGCGAAAGGAATACGAAAACTGGCCAAAGAATCAGAGGAACAGAGGCATATGCAGAAAAATAATTTCAGTTCTATGGGCTTAATAAATACAATCAAGCTGTCATAATTACACACCTTTTATGTTATTGCGTAATTTCGAACCTACTTACTGAAGTAAGCTGTACAAAGGTCATGAGTTCTGCTGTCAAAATACGAGGAGGTGTCGTAAAGTTTTATCACCCAGTAGTTTTTATGCCAGAGTGACAAAAAATTTTTCAGTGCCATCATTGATCCCTCGGGACATAAGTTGGTAGTTTCAGTGATTTGAGTCATTTTTTTTTTACAATGAGTGCCAGAAGTGACTGACGTGTAAGATGGAGAAAATTGAGGCTCGTAGTGTGATCAAGTTCCTGCATTTGAAGGGCAAAACCGCCCGGGAAATCCATGATGAGATAACAGCTGTTTATGGAAATGATTGCCCATCGTATGACACTGATGTGAGGTGGAAAAGGAATTTTCAAACTGGACACATGTCACATGAGCTAAGAGCTAGTAGACCGTCAATGACAGACGATGCTGTCACAGTGAAGAAAGTGGAGAGTTTAATACTGGAAGACAGACGAGCAACCATCTAAATGACCATGAATGAGACACATCTTAGTTATGGTAGTGTGTGGAAAATTATTCATGACAAGCTGCACATGTCTAAGGTGTCAACACGGTGGGTTCCATGTTTGTTAACCCTTTCCAAAAGCAAACACGGCGTGACCTTTCAAGACAGATGATGATGCTGTTGGAACAGGATGAAGATGATTCTTTTGATCGTCTGGTAACCGTGGATGAATCCTGGATCTATGAGTATGATCCAGAGACAGAAACCATGAGCGCGGAATGGAAACATGGCGATTCCTCCCTCGCAAAATGGCAAAGGTGCAAAAGTCAGAAGGGAAGGTCATGCTTTCAGTTTTCTGAGACTGTCGTGGAATCACCCTTACAGATTATCCTGCCAAGGGTCAAACCATCACTGGCAGATGTTACTGCAATCTTCTGGACAAGTTATGAGCAGCTCTGATTAAGAAACGACGCGATATGCTCTCCAAAGGTGTTCGTCGTCTGGCTGACAATGCACCAGCTCATTCATCTCACGTTGCAGTTGACAAAACAAGGGAATGTGGCTTTGAGGCCTTACAGCATCCACTTTATTCGCCCGATCTCGCACCAAGTGACTTTTTCTTGTTCCCGGAAAAGAAGAATCCGTTGTGTGGTCGTCGATTTGACAACAAAACTGACGTCATTAATGAAGTGGAATAGTGGTTTAAAGCGAATTCTGCAGACTTCTACAATCAGGGTATTCGGAAGGTCAAGAAACGCTGGGAAAATGTGTATATCTGGATAGTGACTACGTATAGAAGAACTAAGAAGTCCATATCAACACAAACTCTCTTTCACATTTTTAAAGGGTGATGATTAAAACTTTGCGACACTTTGGATATGAACATTTGAAAGGAAAGCTGATTTACACATGAAAAATAGTAAAAGTGTTATAATAAAAGCTCCTCCGTAAATGGGCACTTTTAGAATTATTAACATGTATTGCTGATTGGACTCAACTAATTATGCAGTCAACTATTTATCTAGTTTTCTTTAGTAGTTATCTACGTGTAACATGTTTACCTTTTGTTTAGTTAGTAGTGCTAATGTTAGATTCCAAACAGAAACTCGTGCCAAATTGTATCAGTATTTATTTTAGCTCAGCACCTGTTAAATTGTTTTCGTAATTCAAATTCGCAGTCTTCATATTTCTACAGAATAACTATATGATTACTAATTTCATAAATAAACAGCAGGGGGATAAATAACCGCAATGAATTATTTTTGTGTTTTAAAATCAATCGGAGAAATAAGGGTTACATTTTGTCATGGAGTAATTAGCGAGTTACGTGTTAAGGAACGACAAATGGTATAAGCGAACGTGGCTAATGTAATCAGAACTCCAGTGCACTTTTCCAGCAAGAAATTGAGACGTTTATTTAATATTTTTTTCAAACATTTAAAAATTTCTGGATTATTCTAGAAAATGTGATTTGTATAAAATAGAATGTAAAACTGGGTAGGCCATAGAATGATACAACTTACGTAATAGTGTTCCTATTGGTTATCACAATAATGTAATTACGCAATGTTGTGACGTGGACCAACAGGATAGAAGTAATTTAGATGTTCTAGAAACCTCGTGGGCAGAGATTCCAGAATATGCAGATAGTTTGGCGTCATTCTGCACAAGATCATCGTCGTGGTAAGACGAGTTTTATTTGGTGTCACTCTGCAAGTCTGCAGAAACTTATAGTTCAACGATGCATCGATAACTATTTTACGAAAGGACAAAGTCTACGAAATTTTAATATTTGATAAAATATATAAATGATTTTGTAGAATAAATTCCAAAAGATTTAAAGGAGAAAAGTTGTTATTTTCAACCATAACAGCATAAAATAATTCTCACTCAGATACCAAGAACTGAGATAAGACGCATTGCTCCAGAGCGCCGAGGCATAGGTACATCTACAAAGAATTCTACCAGATCGACACAAAATGCGAGAATCTACAAATCATCGTTGTCTACAAACATTACGCCTTTTGCACAATTTACTGATGCAATATTCAGCAGCTCAAGGTTTGAGTAATCGAAAGTTGGGAAGTTGCACTTACTAAGTTGTGTGAAAATTAGAATGGGAATGAAGTTATTAGAATTTAGGAAGTGAACGAATAAAAAATTGTATTTCAAAGACAAACTAGTAGCGTATGTTTGCTATCAAAGCAGAAACAATGGTGGTTAGAATATAAGTCGATAAAAGTGTGTAGTCTACAATTTGCGTCCTTACCTTTTGTGTTTTGAAATTTACAATAGTGTTTACGTGGTTCATTACAGGCGTATGCAGCGTCAAGGACCGCGCTCGGGTGATGCAGGATCGGCGGCCGCGGCAATTTACGCCTCTCATTATTATGGTAAGTTATTTTAACCCATAAAATCTTTGTATGTAGGAAGTTAAAAGATTTAATATTTCAACGGTCAGAGCCTTTCGTGCTAAGATTCAGAAACACTTATACTATGAGAGCTGTTCGATAAAGAATGATCATAATTTTTTACGGTCATAATTTCTCGCACTAAAATTCAATCTTATATTCTGTTACCTTAATGTGAAACAAACACGCCGTAGTAGTTTCATTGTTGGTACTCCTGGTTCCCGCCTGTGAGAATCAGGCAAGTTCACACATGTTCAGTATCGCCTACCGCTGCAATGGAGGTAACATGCAGTTAAAGTTGATGTTAGAGGAAGATCCGGAGTTTGTTTCAAACGTAATCACTGCTGATGAAACTTGGCTACATCATTTTGATTCTGAGAGCAAACAGCACAGCTCAGTGTGGAAATCTCCTTCATCACCAACTGGGGGGTTGCTTATGCTGAGAAAGTTATGGTAATCTCATTCTTGTAATTCATGAAATGGTTTATCAGCGTGTTGCACCTGCACACACAGCAGTAACTGGACAATACTACAGGTATGTCCTGAAAACATTGCAAGTTCATATCAGGTGCCAAAGACCACATTTGCGTGAAGCAGGCTGGATGCTGCACCACGATAATACGCGGCCGCATATTGCCAATGTTGTTGCTGAATATCTTGCAAAAACTAAACGTGAAGTGAATCGCTCACCTTCCCTATAGTCCGGATTTAGCCCTATGTGACTTTTTTCTATTCCCTAACTTGAAGAAATGCCTTCATGGGAGGAATTATCCATCATCAGAAGCAGTGGCGAAGGCTGCGGAGGCGACTTTGAAGGATCTCTCAAAAATTGTTTCCAGCATGTCTTTGAAGACTGGCAGAAACACTGGGACAAGAGCATCGCATTCAGGGGAGGCTATTTTGAGAAGGACTATCAAAATTATGAGGATGAGTAAAGGCACTTTGTCAAAAAATATTGTGACCATTCTTTATGGAACAGCCCTCGCGTGTATTCTCAGTCGTCAATTCATGTCAAATAGATCATTATTAGCCTTCACAATACTTATTAGAAAGTTTTGTATGCTCACATCCATCCATGCGCACCCTGAAGTAACTGGTAGCACATACGTAGAGGCCGAGTTTGCAAAACCGTAGTTGATTATCCTTTCAAGTGCTAAAAGTGTTATGTCTGATGAAGGACTTAGCTTTAACTTGGCTTTTGCTTACCTCATGAAGAAATTTATGTAGTCTTTCTTCGCAATTAATATTTAAAACTTTGGCCATTCATCTGTGTGAGAATAAATTTTCTATTTTAAGTTGCTGAGGAACTGGGTAGGCTGCTAGCGTTGCTTGTTTTGAATTTATCTACACGTAAAGTAATTCAAAGAGTGAGCCAGGTAGGTAACACCTAAAATATTAAACATTTTTAGATATTTTGGTTACAGTTAAGTCAGGGATTGATAAGTCATATAAAATAAACTGCATTTTGAAATGAGAAGAACAGAATACTGTATACTAGAGACTGTACGTTTTATTTGGCTGACTTAATTAACTAATTAACTAACTGGATTTTATATAAGAAATAAATGCTATGTGCTGGTTTGTGCTTAATTAAATTAATTCTTCGTATTTCTTTTTTGCCTCCCCAGGGAGCATTTGTACAAAAATATTGTTGTTTTTATCGACACGCAAATGCACTGAATACATCATAACCCTGGATAAGCAACTGGTTTTTGAAAATTAAAGTGTTATAGCAAAATATAACGTTAGCTTCGAAGCAAAACCAAAATAGTTATGCAAACCATAACTATCACAAAAATCACAGATTAAATAATTATCTTTTAATTCATTTAATAATACATCTATTATCGGTAAACACTCATTTTATCACGTAATGTATTTCTAGGAATTGGGTCACAGAGTTGTATAGAATTAAAATAAAAAGCTGAAGTGGAATAATAAAATAATGTTTTATAACACATACAGAAGATCTCATTGGTATTCTGATTTATTGAAAACTTAAGGCTATGCGGTTTAAAAACATCTCTTCCCCGAAAATTAATTCTAAAATAAATTGAATAATTATTCTAGCTACTTGTAAATAATTCATAGATTTACATTAACATTAGAACATGAACATTACTTTTACATAATAATGAATGTAGTGTTATTTATACTTTGCGGAATCAAAATAACGCCATTATTTAACTTTTGTTGATACACATTTCATTTTGTTCATTCTTATCTAAGGGGAGACGAATTAAGATCTATATGGATTAAAAGATAAATATTAATTAATGAAACAACACTGTATTATGTTTTAAATACAATATAACCCAATTTATATTCGGAATGGAATAACATATAAACCAACTAGAGGCTGGACTTAAAGTCGTGAGCTGTATTTTGTGCTCTTACCTAAAGCATATGTATCCATCGCGTTGTAGAAGTGTTTAAAGTACACTAGTTTGTACTTTATAGGTTCAAAAGCCCGCCTCTGTAGCGTACATGGTAGCTTGTCTGCCTTACGTTCAAGAGGTCCCGAGTTCGAATTTCTGTCAGGTTGAGTTACCTGCATAAGTTTTTTCCGGGGTTTTCGCTTATCCTTCAAGACGAATGTCGGTAACTCTAAGCTCCATGGACCCTGGACTCATTTGAGCATCATTTCACCCAATTCATTCACCGTCCTATATGACTTAACGTTGGAGGACGTAAATTAAAAGAAAAAGGTTCAAATATTAGCAGGGTTGCTTTTTTGAAGCTGTTAGTTATCCCATATTTCACGCTAAGTTCTATAGTCCAACTGCATAATGACAAACATTTTGTATACCAGTTAAAAACATTTGCTATCGAGATTTTACCAGAATTAGACGTTTTAAGGTTATGTTCCATTCAAAGAAATAACTTTTTTACCAAAAGGTTCCCGCACTCGCGAGCTATAAAAAAGAAAATGGTATTAAACTGGAAACATTAATTTCGTTTAATTTGCTTCGAAATGTCTAGCAATAGTGTCTTATATATTTGACACATGAATGAAACAATCTGTAGATAGCCCGCATAGTTCTCTTTTCATCGATACAATTTTGTACAGTTTTGTTCAAATGTGAAATTAGAAGACAGTGGCGAAACCTCTACATATGCCTACCATCTTAAAACTAAATAAGAAAATATTTGAATGTGAATAAACCTTGACAGAATAATTGAGTTGCTTTTAGAGTGGATATGACAACCTATCCGTCCTATTTAGGACTCTTTTTAAGGACAATTATAGATATCAATAAATCATATCATACTGTCACAATAGCATGTGAGTACAGGCGAGTGCCAACTTAATCGAGGGATTGATTGACGAGATTCTTTATCACTGGAGTCACGCTTTACATATCTTACATCTACGCTTTTCGACTTAGGGCCTTCAATATCTCAGCTACACTTCTCAATTTAGGGTCACTTCTTGACGATTGTAGCGTGGCATACGAAATGACATACATTGAAAATTGTTGATATAACTTTTAATAACAAAAGAATATCGATATTATCTTTTTTACATTATCATGAGAATATGTATCCTCTGTGAGCGTGCAATACATGTTCAATATGTCCACCTTGTTGACGTACCACCTCTTCGAGAAGAATTGTGACGTTTCCTACCACTCTACGACACTTGTTCTCTGTTATTCCCCGAAAAAAAAAAGATTGTGATAGCCGATCGCAGTTGCATGTGTGGTTTGTTGTGGTAGACTGTCTCCTTCAAATATCCCCATAAGAAATAATCACAGGGATTAATATCCGGGCTGTGTGGCGGCCATATTGAACCACCCTTAAAACGTTCAGGATATCGATGGGACATCACACAGAGCCCGAAATGTTGGTGTTGGAAATCCAAAATAACGTTTGCTGTATGTGGACGACCTCCATCTTGCATAAACCATTGAGTCTCCATTGGTAATCCTGTTGCATAAAGTTGCGGAAGAATATTGTTCTGCAACATGTCCAGGTAACACGCACTGTTAACTGTGACGTTGAAAAAGATTAGCCCAATGATTCCATGGCTGGATATGGTACCCCATACACTAACTTCTTTAACGTAATTTTCAATCTCGTGTACAACACCAGGAGGTTTTCGTGCCCAAAACATGATATTCTGCCTATTGACGCTACCGTTCAAATGAACGTGAACCTTATCAGAATGCCACGTGTTATGAATCACGGCTTCATCATTTGCAAGAACCGAAGTCGCAAACTGTAATCGCCGTACCGTGTCATGTTCCGTCATTTTGTGCAACATTGTCATTTTGTATGGGAATAATTTCACGTCGGTATGAAATGTTCTTTGAAGCGAACGACGTGAGAGGCCCATTTCGGCCGAAGCTCGTCTCGTGGATTTCCTGGGACTTCGTGTCGAAGCCACTCTCACAGCCTCGATATTCTCTGGAGTACGATTTGTGTTGACACGAGGTCACTTTTGCTCTAAAATATGGCCGTCAGTTTCAAATTGTGTGGTCAGTATGTCTGTCTGTCTGTCTGTCTGCAGCGGGCCCACCTCATACGAAAATGAACTACGCTCTTCGTTTCTGCGCAAAACTACAGTTTTCAATTTTTGTTCAAGCGTCAACCGGCCTTTGTCCGCCATTTTATTAAACTGAAGCGGTGGAATCACGCATTTGCGATATTGACAATCTGTTGAACCATGCACGAACTACGGCTAATTGTCACATTACATCATTCCAACGTTACCAATCCGCAATTAACATATTTACTACACAATTTCAATGTATGACATTTCATGCGCCACCATGTAGCTAGTTATATGTCGGCAGCTATGCAGTTGATACACAACATGCCCTTATGTCATAATCTTGCTATTTTCACCAGAACATCGGAACTCCCGATAGAACCGGCGGGCAGTAGGATCAGGCGGGAAGCATTCGACCACACCTGCCCATTTGTCATATAGCGCTAACGAATGGATGGTTGGAAAAACATCACTGGCCGTCTCTTTCCCCTCCCCATGCCGTCTGGAACCTTCGCGGTGATTCACTGAAACGCGAGACTTCCAGAAACAGCGATATTCCTATAAAAAGGGGCTGCAGTTGGCGAGTCTGTCAGTTCTTGGCGAGCAGCCGTGAGGAGCGCCGAGTGAGTTAACGGACCGGAAGACTGTGAACGTGCATCAGAAGAGTTGTACGTAACTGTGAGTGTGCAGTGGACCTGTGACAGACGAACTGGTGAATTGTAATTGTGTGCATTACGTAATTTTGTGTGATCGGCAAGTGCTCCGACTGTAATTCGGTGGAAATAAAGAACATTCTTGAGTTATGCAATCGGACTTTTAATTTCACGAACCCACAAAGTTACACTATTAAAGAACGCGTAGTAAAAGGGATTGGTGAAAGGGTCATAGGCTCTAAAAGTGTTCATAGCAATTTTAAAACCCACCCGTTAGGTTTTCTTCAGTAAGTGTTATTTATATTTAATTCTTTAGACAAGACTCAATCTTGGAAGTCGAATTCCTGGAACTACAGGGAAATTGTAGAGTTCTTTTTGTAGTGTCCAAGATACAATATTTTAGGTGGCCTGTAGCCCATATATGTGTATTTGAATAAACAATGCTGTTAGTGATTAGCATTTTGTTTGTTTATTTTACCTTAAAATTATTTTATTTTCAAGGACTTAGAGATTTCCCCAGAAAAATATATTAATTTAACCTTATAAGCACCAGTTTTCACCAATTTGAAGTTGAAGTTAACTCAAATTCCGTTTCATGGAATAATGTTAGCTTTAACATAAAATTGTAACTCCATGTTAACTTAAAATCCACAGCTTTTTGAGTTTGATGTTTTTAAGTGCTATTTCTAATCGTAGAAAAGACGTAAATCTAAAGTATTTTACCCACTGTTTTGAATTTTTTTTTTACCAAATTTTGTGTAGTTATGCATAAAAAGTTTGGTTTAAAAGATTGGTACTTATTTTCAAATTTTTGTTTAATATTTAGTTTCGGTTTTTGCAAAAATTATATGCTAATCAAATTTGGATGTATTTGTATAATTTTGGATAAAGCGTGAACTTTTAGTTGTAAACAAAAACTTACTGCACATAACAGTACACCTCTTTAAGAATTAAGGTTTATTTAAACAACCTTTAGGGAACTATCAGTCATTCCTAAGATATCGGTTAATGTTGGTTTGAGCTTTTCAATGGTTTGTACGAGGGCTGTTCAATAAAAAATGATCATAATTTTTTTACGGTCATAATTTTTCGCACAAAAATTCAA
Source organism: Mantis religiosa (assembly GCA_030765055.1). NCBI lineage: Eukaryota > Metazoa > Arthropoda > Insecta > Mantodea > Mantidae > Mantis > Mantis religiosa. The sequence goes on along the minus strand of CM060956.1, from coordinate 92,365,953 downwards.
ACTTATTATATTCTGTTAGTTTAATGCGAAACAAACACGCCGTAGTAGTTTCATTGTTGGTAATCCTGGTTCCCGTCTGTGAGAACCAGGCAAGTTCAGACATGTTCAGTATCGCCTACCGCTGCAATGAAGGTAATACGCGAGGAACAATATGCAGCTTTGAAATTCTCCTTTCGTCTCAACAAATCTTCAGTAGAGGCCTATACAATATTACAGGTGGCCTATGGAGAGTCTGTTCTTCCCTACAGCACAGCTCGAAGGTGGTTTAAAATGTTTAAAGAGGGGAGACAATCAATTTCAAAGGAAGGCGGACCTGGTGCTCCAGATACTGCCCTTACGACAGAAAACATCAACACTGCTGCTGCCATTGTGAGAAAGAATCGACGATTTACCTTAAGATCACTTTCTGAAATACTGAACATTTCATAGGGTGTCACCCACACGTTGGTGACAGAAACATTACACATGAGACATGTTTGTGCGTGATGGGTTCTAAGACTGTTGATTCCCGAACAAAAGGACATTCGCATACACGTCTGCATGCAGTTAAAGTTGATGTTAGAGGAAGTTCCGGAGTTTCTTTCAAATGTAATCACTGCTGATGAAACTTGGCTACACCATTTTGATCCTGAGAGCAAACCGCAAAGTTCAGTGTGGAAATCTCCTTTATCACCAACCCCCCAAAAATGCAAAAGTGGTTGCTTCTGCTAGGTACGTTATGGTCATCTCATTCTCTGATATTCATGGAATCAATCAGCATGTTGCATCCGCACACACATCAGTAACTGGACAATTCTACAGGGATGTCCTGAAAACATTGCAAGTCCATATCAGACGCAAAAGACCACATTTCCGTGAAGCAGGCTGGATGCTGCACCACGATATTGCGCGGCCGCATATTGACAATGTTGTTGCTGAACATCTTGTAAAAATCAACGTGGAGGGTATACCTCCCCCTCCCTATAGTCTGGATTTAGCCCCATGCGACTCTTTTCTATTCCCTAACTTAAACAAACGCCTTCATGGGAAGCATTATTCATCATCAGAAGCAGTGGTGAAGACTGAGGAGGCGATTTTGAAGGATATCTCAAAAATGGTTTCCAGCTTGTCTTTGAAGACTGACAGAAACGCTGGGACAAGTGCATCGCATTCAGGGGAGACTATTTTGAACAGCCCTCGTAATTTTAAAGTTTTGTCGCTATGCACTTGTTTCTAGCAATATCACCGAAAGAACTGGGAATTTCAGTTTAAACATACAACGGGCATTTAAACATATGGCTATCACTATCCCTTGTAGAAGCTCTATAAAAAAATCACGTATGATCTTTAAACGTCTACTTTCTTTCATTTGTTCCGCCTGTAATAACCGAGAGGGATGGCTCACGCGGTTTGGACTGTGGCCCAAATTCGGACAGTCCGGGTTCGATTCTCGTGGTATTTCATACATCCCCCGAATTTCCTGTTTCTCCATTTCATCTTCATTATTTAAAATCATCTCTCATCTGGTGGACTCTTTCAGGGTAGGAGTATTGGTGGGTGTCTTGGCGTTGCATGGCTGAATGATATGCTGCTGGTGTACACTTCCTCCTCTGGAAGGACGGTTTCCGGTGTTGGAACCCAGTCTTGTGGGGCCATTTCCGGATATTTTTGGCCTGCCGGGGAGCTTCCAAATTGTAAAATATAGGGACCCCGCCCTCTTGGATATCGTGGCTCCTCGGTACGGTCGTTCTCTGTCTCCTCTAGCCTCATCCTTCCTACCGTAGGTGCCCCACTTGTGAGCATAAGTACAATAGAGCAAGTTTGGACCTCCGTGACGAATCCCCTCCGTATCGTAGCCCAGTCCATCCGCTTGTATCTATGGCATAGTCGGTAATCAGTTTAACTGGATTGATTTGAAATAAAAGAGAAAAATAGGGTTTTGTAAGAATTATGTGTTGTGTTCCTACTGATGCAAAAAGGACGTGCATATGTAACAAAGCTGTCTAGTTTAAGAGGTAGCTTTTCTGCCGCAGTTCAAGAGATCTCGATTTCGTATCCCTGTCAGGGCGTGTTATCTGAATAAGGTGCTTCCCAAGGGTTTTTACTTATCCTGAAAAATAAATGACAGGTAACTCTAAGCTCTATTGATCCTGGACTCATTTATACATCATTTCATTCATTTGATTCATCGTTCTACAGTGTCCAAAATTGATGTACACACTCTTTGAGCTGTTATATCTCCGCAACGAAATGAGATAGAAATACAGTTTTTGTTATGTACGATCCACAAGGCACTGGAAAAGCATAGCAACACGTTCATAGATCTTCACGTCTTTATAAACAGCAATCGCGGTGAGATTATCATTCAAGGAACATAGATGGATACTGAAGGTTATTGGAAAGTGGACAATGTTGTTGAAGTGCAACGATGTTGGATGGTTGAATTTGGAACACCACCACCAAAGGTAAAAATAACAAGAATTCGAGACATATTTGAAGACAGTGGAATGGTGCAAGGTGTGTTGAAAGGTCAGTGCGGAAGAAACAGAAGTTCCACTGATAAATGAGAGTACTGTTGCAGTCATGCAGGATTTTGCACGATCCCCAAAGAAGTCAATGAGGCAATGTTCTCGTGAGGTTGGTATCAAAGCAGCTGTGTTCATCGAATTTTGCGGGGCCAAAAATGGAAGCCTTAAATTCCGAGAATTCTCCACGCACTAAATACGAACGATCCAGATAGACGACTGCAATTTTGTAAGTGGTTCCTGTAGAAGTGCGACGAAAGGTAAGATTTTCCATACTCAATTGTTTGGTCAGATGAAGGAATATTCAAACTTAATGCCACAATTAATCGACATAATTGTGTGTACTGGGGTAACCAGAACCCACACATAATTCAAGAAAAAACGGTCAATCTTATGGCGTGGTTTGTCTTTCCAAGGATTAATTGGGCCGTACTTCTTCCAAGAGACTGTCACGGATCAAACTTACTTGGAAATGTTGGAAATCATGACTCAACGTATTGAAGATCTCTTGGAGAATGAAAATGAAATTTACTTCCAACAAGACGGGGCTCCATCTCACTTTCATGTCAATGTGAGAAATTTTCTCGACTGCACATTAAATCAGAGGTTGGCCCCGTAGATCAGTCGGTAGAGCACCTGCCTGCCGTGCGAGAGTTCGCGGGTTCGATTCCCGGCTGGGGATGGGGATTTTTCTCCAACCAAGATAATTCCTCATCTTTCCCAGAGTCTGGAAGTATGAGTGAGAGTGCGAAAGTGTGCGTGATCTAGTGATTATAACCCAACGAATAGAAGTTAACACCTTCGATATATACCTAAAGAGAACGGCCGCCGATATGACCACTGCAGTTAAAGGCGGGGATTAAATCAGAGATGGACTGGACGAAAAGGAGGGGCTACAGAGCTCCCACCATGATCTCCTGATTTAACCCCTCTAGAATTCTTTCTTTGGAGAACTGTAAAGGATTTGGTGTACGCCACAAAACCACAAACACTAGAAGATCAAACTGAACATGCCATCAAATGACATTCCAACAGCAATAATCGAAAACGTGTTGTTGGGAGTGAACTGTGATAAGTGGGCATTTTGTACATGTACGGGCGTAAGAAATAAAATACAACAAAAACTGTATTTCTGTCTCATTTTTTGCTGAGAAATAACAGTTCAAAGAATGTATACATCAGTTTGGGACGTAAATGAAAAAAAAAAAAAGAATGATTAAAGGAAAAAGTGTGTGTGTAGTGTTTAACGCCCGCTTTTACTACATACGACACCGCAGGCGGTGATACTGATGATACATGAGATGAAGATGGAGCACCGGTGGAATGAGATGGCGGGGGAAACCGGAGGTCCCGGAGAAAGCCGGCCCCAGTGCCGTATTGTCGACTACAAATCTCACTTTGTGGTCGCCTGGGATCGAACCCGGGCCGCCTTGGTGAGAGCCAAGCGGTCTAACCACTGAGCCACGGCGCGGCCTTGAAAAGGAGAAAAACAAATAAATATTAACTAAGGTTGCCACATAGCTGTGTAGTGTAAGTTATAAATGTCTATATAATATAGTGTTTTAACTGAAGTATTTGTACAGTATTGTATAGTACTTGTAAGGATTTTTTTTCACATGGTCTTTACTTATTGACTTACCTTCCTCATAAATTTAAATAAAAGACAAACTGTGCAGTTCTTTCCCATTTATTCAATTTGTGTTAAGGAAATCATTTACTGTACATTCGCACCATAATAATCTCGACAAATGGTGATTTTTTTGGTAATTCTTTTGTTTTTTAAAGGATAAATCTAGGAAGTTTTCTTTTTCATCACGAACATACATAGCTGTTTTTTGTTCAGTTACTGACACTGAGTGAATTCTTCTCAGAGTCTGAAAGTTATCTATACACCATTAAAATAAATACGAAACAAACCTGGTTTAGCAATGTTAGCAATCGCGTACAAACTAATCTACTTGATATGTACACTGTTTATTATCAGTTACTTTTGTCTGTCGGTAATTAAAAACACTTGCTTTAATAGAGGCATTTCTTGCAGTTTTATACAATATCTCACCATACACATCGCACGCACACATACACACGCTCATATCGCAAAAGGCGAACATGCATTGATATCAAAATAAACACTTCGTGGAGTAGAGCAAAGTTCAGTGATCAGTTGTTTTCAAATGCATTTGTCAACACAATATTTCCTAATATAACTGTGCATTTTTACTGTCAGTGTTATCCTGAGTTGTGGTTTTACAGAAGAAATGACATGGAATCAGCTTGATGGGGGAAACATGAATATCTTTTTGGGTTGTGCAGTATGACGTCACAGGCCCCTAGCGGTTCACGGTTCGTTTGCTCCTTTTACATTGACGCAGGGTTCGACGTTTTGACGTCATCCAATCGGCGTTTTCAGATATTCCAAAAAAACTTCCGGAACTAAAATAAACACACACTGCTTGTGAACTATCAGAGGTAAAAGAATATTTAATCATTTTTGACGATTGAAACAGGAAAATAATCAGTTTCCTGCCCATTCCGGAGAGAGAATGCCAGTGCGTTCAATACTGCACTTGCAGATTATTGAAACGTTGCAGTTGTAACTATAAAGGCAGCTTATACATCCGCATTAAACATTAGAGATTAACAGTCATCATTGTTGAAAATTCCCTTTCTTTTATACCATACCACAAAGTTTACCAGACTACAGCTTCCGAGAGCCGAACCCAGCCAACAAACATAAACAAAAATTGAAAGAAACGGTACGTCTGTATTAGTAATTTATTCACAAATTTCAAACTATTTAAAAGTTAAAACTACAGAGTTTTAATTCATATACGGTATAATACAATAAATTTAATTTCTGTGATTTTTACACATTTTTATAGATGCATGTCTGCATCAATGTACATATACGAGGACTGTTGAATTTTTTCTTTTACGGTCACAATTTTTCGCACTACATCTCAATCTTATTATATTCTGTTAGCTTAATGTGAAACAAACACGCCGTAGTAGTTTCATTGTTGGTAACCCTGGTTACCGCCTGTGAGAACCAGGCAAGTTCAGACATGTTCAGTATCGCCTACCGCTGTAATGGAGGTAACACGCCGTTAGAGTTGATGTTAGAGGAAGATCCGGAGCTTCTTTCAAACGTAATCACTGCTGATGAAATTTGGCTACATCATTTTGATCCCGAGAGCAAACAGCAAAGCTCAGTGTGGAAATGTCCTTCATCACCAAACCCCCAATAAAGCAAAAGTGGTTGCTTCTGCTGTGAAAGTTATGGTCATCTCATTCTTTGATATTCATGGAATGGTTTAAATGTACGTTGTAACTGCACACACACATTAGTAACTGGATAATACTACAGAGATGTCCTGAAAACATTGCAGGTCCAAGTCAGGCACTAAAGACCACATTTCCGTGAAGCAGGATGGATGCTGCACCACGACAATGCGTGGCTGCATATTGTCAATGTTGTTGCTGAATATCTTGCAACAATCAACGTAAAGTGCATCCCTCACCCTTCCTATAGTCCGAATTTATCCCCATGTGACCTTTTTCTATTCCCTAACTTGAAACGCCTTCGTAGAGGCATTATCCATCATCAGAAGCAGTGGTGAAGGCTGCGGAGGCGATATTGAAGGATTTTTTTGTATTTTACGTCCTCCAACGTTAAGTCATATCGGACGATGAATGAAATGGGTGAAATGATGCTCAAATGTATCCGGTGTTCATGGAGCTTAGAGTTACCCGACATTTATCTTTCAGGATAAGGGAAAACTCCGTAAAAACCTTATCCAGGTAACTCACCCTCACCGAGATTCGAACTCAGGACCTCTTGAACGTGAGACAGACACGATTTTGAGGGATCTCGCAAAAAGTTGTTTCCAGCATGTCTTTGAAGATTAGTAGAAACGCTGGGACAAGTGCATCGCATTCAGGGGAGACTATTTTGAGAAGGACCATCAGAATTATGAGGATGAGTAAAGGTACGTTGTGAAAAGAAAGTTGTTATCATTCTTTATTGAACAGCCCTCGTATATGTAGAGGGTGCGAGCTATGTAAGGTCACCAATAGCCAACTGTGACACATTCCCCCGTTGTAGTACTTCATGATTTTATTTGGTGTAATTTAATCTGTTCAGTTGACACCAATACCAGCAACTGTTTCTAAAATTCTCCCTTGGAAAGATATGACTGTAGTTAGGGTTAATTGCAGTCGTTAGGTGTATCCTTATTTGTACAAACGTCATTTTGTTCCACGTGGACGTTTATTTAGCAATACCCTTTAATGTCTATAAACATAATTTCGCAGTAAATACGCAACCCACGCTCGGAATTTATTTAATCCAGTAGGGTTGTTTTCAAAGAGTAATATGTTCCAAACTTGTTTACGAAGAGTTTTACCTGTGTGGAGTTCTTTTGTATGACCGCACACAGAACCACTGAACCCTAACGGATGAGTAGTAAGTCACTTCCTGGTATAAATATTACAAAACTGACTGGCTTGAAACTAGTAATACCCATTGTAAATAGTGTAACGTCGCGCACTTTAAATTTTTGGAAGCCACCATTACATTGTACGAGTTGCTATCTGTGAACAGATATTTTCTAATACAAAATAAGTGATATCAAAAGCTATGACTGATGAACTTTTGATGACAGTCAAAATGTCTGCAATTATATTATAGAAAATTCTAATTTAATTTCTTCTCTTTAAATATGAGCACTTAGTCTTACAGCTCGTTATCATTATTATTATTATTATTATTATTATTATTATTATTATTATTATTATTATTATTATTATTATTATTATTATTATTATTATTATTATTATTATTATTATTATTATTATTATTATTATTATTATTATTATTATTATTATTATTATTATTATTATTATTATTATTATTATTATTATATTTACCAGCTCTGTGACTCCCTCCACTCAAGAGGTGTCAAGTTCAAATCTCAGTTAGGGCGAGTTACGTAGATGAGTTTTTTTTTCTGAGGGTTTCCGTTGTCCTGAAAGATGTATGTCTGTTTATAGGCTTATTTATCTCTTTCGTTCATCGTTCAATATAGTTTAATTGTTAAAGAACGTTTAAAACTTGAAAAATGTATTGGCTATATATTAAATTGTCAAAACTATGAATAAAGCACTGATCATTTGTTAAGTATTTTACATCATTTATTAAAACGTAAGTGTATATTTTAATTTAATAGTTCATGGGACTTGTATCTACGAGTTTATCGTATCCGTCTTAACTTATGGGATGAAATGTGGCCCTGAGAATTCTGCTATATCACATCCTGCCGGCCGCGACGTTTTGTGTACCATCATTGTAAATCGGCTCGTTTTTGTTTCCAAACTTTCGCAGCTTCTTTCATTCATCGCTCATAGCCCCTCCTTTTAAGGTTTTAAGGGCAATTATATATTACAAATAATGTATAAGAATTAAAAGGGTTTCGAGACTCGCGATTGCAAAGTAGTTAAAATTGTAAGATGCATGGTTGAATCAATTATATAACTGATACCGAAATTATGGATTCAGTAAATTAAGAATCATAGTAGATTACATATGAACATTGGAAACATTTTAAAATGTAAAATAGGATGCTTGTTGGGTTAGCAGTTCACTGGAGGGAAGGCATCATCGCGGGCGGTCCATCTGGCAAACACTTGGGTAAAGTGGCTTTTTTAGACCCTTCCTTAGTAGCTGCTGACCGAAACAAAAGATAAAAAGGCCCATGTATAACAAAAGGGCGACTTGAGTAGGGGAATTCTGATGTGAATAACACATTTTCTTCAAAAGAATGCACACATCTGGACTGCCCGTCCAGGAGGGCAGACGTGAGCCGAGAAGGAACGTATATGTTCCTGCGTAAATCACGAATTAAGTGTAACTCCGGACAGTATAATAGATTGGAGTTCCTTGATCGGCATCTTCGTAATTTATTATAAAAAGCAGTCATTAAACAAGTCTTAAACTTGGATTCCAGTGTCATCCTTACTTATATATATCCATGCAGACCCTGAGAGAAAACTCTTGCTCGAAACTGAGACTAGACCGCGCATTACTTCATATTGTATAACGTTACCGTGACATAACTTGAAAAAATGCAAACGAAGAGCTTATGCCAATAAGTTGTCAAATATGATTTAAATTCAATATTTTGACAGAAGGACGAGTATTTTGGGAAATTACCCACAAGTAAATATTACTGTAATGGTTTACATATCGACGTTTTATCTGAAGAAGCGTGTTAGCCTATAAATATGAACATTCATTCAACTTCCTTAATATTCCAAATAAGAAAATGCTCATGTTAAAGCATCAGAATATAATAGAAATACAAAATTGTAGTATAAAATAAACTATATAAGAGGAATGCTAAAAGGTTAGTAGAACAATATACGATGGCTTATATAGACTTCTTAAAAATAGCTTTGTATGATGCCATGGTACTCAAAAGTTACATGTTGAGAATGGTTTAGTAATAAATATTTAGGTTATGAAATTACTGGAGTTATGATATGCCTCATCGAGAGGACTAACCGTGATAGAGAATAGATCTCAGAGTTTCCGGTCGAATCTGTCTGAAACGTAAGAAGGGCAATGATTAACGAAGGAACTACAGTAGAGGATACACTGGCTTCCGAACGTGCAGCGTCCAAACCTGATTTCCTACAGCCACGAAGATAATTTTTGCATGGTCCTACGTCTTCACGTTGAACAGAACAAAACTTCAAAATATGAATTAATTTATAGGGAAGCTCATACATTCTTCTACCTGTTCTTTACTTCATATAAAAATCCAGTTCACCTCTTCTTCCTCTAGACATGGTAGTCCAACGCTAACTTAAGAAATCTAGTGTTTTTCACTCTTAGTAAGTGTTCTGTCCAGTCTTTTATATTATTAAAATTTTATATGTAATTTGGCTCCCATCAAAGGCAATGAAAAGCTGATGAGGCTACCAAAGAACCGATCCAAAACACTCCTAGTGACCTCACAATAGCGTCACCACGTCATGAGGTTACAAAATACATAAAATGATGCGTTACTAAGGTATGCAAGGATAAACAACCGGCAATAAGCAGCTCCTTCCCAAAGAGAGTATACGGGCGCTCTGGTGAAAAAAGGTGGATAATGTTTTGGCTTAGAATTGGTCACTGTGGACTACCGATTGCTATTGATGCATGATGTTTACAAAAGAAAGCAAGCTGCAATTATAGACCTATCTAATGTTCTGCTTACAAACACACCAATTTTATATTCATCTACTTATTGTGCACATGTTTTATGATTTTGTTGTAGTTTAGTATTACTGTATGTTCTAAATAGTTATAGTCGCATTAATAGCTCATTATTAAATCAATGAATGTTTGTAGAAGAAGAGGTTGTTTATTAATCTGAACCTAGATAAGGGTCTTCATGTGGCTACGGTATGAGATGTAAACTTGGTGTGTATGGAAAAATATATTTTGGAATTGGGTATGCAACAGAAGACGAGAATAGTGTTAGGTTGCGAGGGTGAAAAACTGGTAAGAATGTTGAGAATGCTGGTAGAAAGATTTGTCCATTATGTGAAGGACAGTAAGACTGGCTGCATATATTAGCAGCATGAGTGCAGACGGAGGGTGTTAGGAAACAAATTACTATCATCCTGGGATTTAATATATTGTTTAAACATAGCACTTGAACATTTATATGTGTGTGCTTGTGTGATTCAGAATATTTTCTGTTGTATGTGTATAGATCATCGGTGTCATTGAGGGGAAACAGGGTGGTTACCTATCCGCCCTCCTAGTTAACCTTCTCAGGGGACGTAATAGATACGTTGTTTCTCCCATGTTACAGAGCTATTCTTTGTCTGAGGATTACTGTCTAAACCCCATATTTGTAGCACATCTGGTTTCGGAGATATGGAAATATAAGGCGCCTGACTAGAAACAAAAGAATTATTAACTGTCAGAGAAGAAAAGCACACACGTGTTATGCTGCAGTTGCATTTCGTACCCTGCATTCAGTAAAGTGGTGATCTTTTACGAGCGCACACGTGCTTTTCAAAGTTTGTAAATATACCGCTTAGCAAACCTAGTACTGGTGCGCCTAGTAGTAACTGCGAAACAACTCATAAGAGTTTACATAAATAGGCTACAAATATTCTTGTTAATGTGTATTCATTTTTCAAACATATGTCAATTAAAGACATTTTCGGAATTACAAATTTCGCTCAGAGTCGAGAATTAATGTTACAAGCTTGTCACGTGAATCCTAATTCTGTGATGAGCATTGTTAAAGAAGGCAAACAGTTTACCAAATTGGGATAAGTTTCTATATTTAGATCTCCAAGGAAACATTTGGCAGCTAAAAACGTGCTACCAACTTAGAAAATTTTCAAAAGTGTGTTTCACGTAGAAAATTTTTTGAATTATATGACAAGGGTAAATATCTAATGCTAAAAGGCTGACCAATTTAATGAAGGGGAATATAAAATTTACGGATTCTGTATCTTCTATACATAATATTCTGAAATGTCTTGGGTTCAAATATAGGAGAAACAATGATGGTTGCAAATTTCTGCTCGAAAGCAGCGATATTGTTGCTGCATGACTTACATTTCTGCGCACAATGCATATAATTAGTATATGAGATTCATGGTGTAAAAATGCTTCATAAATAAACATTCATAAATTCCGCATTTATTAAGTATCCTAATGAAACAAAACTTGTTTTAAAGTCCATTACACACAGTATACAAATATGGCATCATTAAAACAGAAACTATATTCAAAAATAGTTGAAATGCCACTATTTTGTTTCACTGTAGCAAACACCTTTCGTAGAACGCATCTAATATGAATCATTTTGTTTTGTGTGCATATGAACGACAGCTATGTAAGCGAACTGTTTTCCAGTTCAAGGTTTTAAGGTTTAGATTATGCGGCATCATTGTGTATGTTCTCACACATATGCTGAAATGTAAAGCGAACTTCTTTGTCAGCATTGTATCATTGTACATCTCAGCATCTGTATGATACTTTTTAGGTTGAGACAAAGACAGATATATCTTCCATCTCTGTCGCCCGCTTGCTGTGGAACTGGCAACACCAAGACAGTAGGATAACCGTATTGGCTCAACCCATGTTCATTCTTATTTTGTAGCTACTCTAGTACATAATTTAAGCGAAGGTTTTAATCTTCATAGCTATTAATTTGTAGATGTCGGGCTCTGTAACGGAACATGTTAACTGTCCGCCGCTTACTTGCATTTGTTTTAAAATACAAAATGGTGTAGATGTATTGCAATAGCCAATGCCAGTCAGCTGTTCTCTGCATTCCCTCGACACTAAGCGAAAAACTGAAGGGGAAAAGGAGAGGAGTCACCCTTAGCTACACTCGATGGCACATCTGGTGCAGATTAACAAATCAAGTATATTTCTACAGCATGTAAAATCTTCACACTGTGTTATACAGTGAAGTTATATGAAACAAGTAATAAATACCGCCATTATTGAGCCTTACTTGGGGTCCACTTAAGCTTAAGGTAGTCATGCCTCTGTAGTTGCTGAAGAAAAGAGACTTGACCATTATATTCTTTCAAGTGTCACAGTATATTAATTTAAACGAAGTGAATATAAAATAAGTGGGGGGCTAAACAATGTGGCTTTAAAACATGGAAAAATACATTTTTCATAGAACAATCGTGCTATTTAAGATAAACCTGGTAGCAACATTTTCGATAAAGTGTGGAAGGCAAATTAAATTTAAAATACATTCAACGCATTGTCAAAAAATGTGAAAAACTTTTAAAGAATTTAAGCCTCTAAGAAACTATATAGTAAGTTATGAATCAGGAAGTTTCAGATTAAAATCAAAATCAGAACCAGAATATGTCAAATTTCATGTTACACTTTCTTTTTCCTAGGGCTTTAAAGTTTCTGCAAACATGTTCACTCTATACGTGGTACAATATGTAACCGAATGAAAATCAATATTATCAAAATGTGTATTTGTTAATATACATGTATTAATAACACCACTACCATCTACAGCGACATATTAATCTGTAAGAATAGCTATACATTTCATTGTTATTGTTCTATATTGAAACAGAACCTGTGTTGCAGTTTCTAATTAATTTGCAATGCTACATATGGATAGGTTAGTCATGTTAGTCGCCAAATTACAACTTAACAGAAAGGAAGTTAACAATAACATACCTGAGGAAATAAAGATTGTTGACCCTAAAGATTCTCCGGTTCTTGTTGAACAAGAGGTTCGAAGAGTGACAAGGAACATTATGGCTTGCTTTGTTTTCAAGAGGTAAAGGAACCTTGGGTTTGAAGATAAGGCTAGAACATAAACGAAGACAGACATTAAAATCCCCTTAGTAGATTTTATAACAGTCACTATCGCCTCAAATTTTGTTAAGAGGTTCATTAGCTTGCCAACAAAGATTTATTTTTAGCTAGTAATAAGCTCGAGATTATTAGTAAAGAAAGCCTTGTGCTAACTGGCAAGCGTAAGAGAACTGCATACTGTCATTTACCAGTTCATATGATCTAACGGCAACAGATGTAATTACTACACAAATCAATTAAAATTCTTCTGAAAACTTTCAATAGAGTCTGGAAGTGTAGATGTGTGAGTGAATCTGTGTTAAAAACGACGAAACTCTATACCAATCTTTGTGATTATTTTGTCATCTCCCTTAAGATTTTTTGTTGCCACGTGACTTATCTGTACAATTTGCCACAAAAGAAATGACGGGCGGTAGTGCTTTATCATAGGTAACATCACGAGTGGTTTGGATGATACCGATAAGTTCACGAGCGACGAAGTCATGAGGAAATGTATCTAGGGAAGTTCAAAACCACAAGTTGCATCTGTAGAGACTATTTCACGAAAAAAACCAACACACTTTGAAAGTAATAAAACAAATTATTTCATTCCCTAAATTATATAGACCTACATTAGCACTAGAATGAAACTTAACCTCACAAGTCACGGCATACAAACCTTTCAGCCATTTTGACATTTGAAAGTCGCGGTAACAGTGGACGATCCCGGAGACAAAGTTAATCCTTTGCCTGATCATAAACATGCAGAATTGTTGTTATCGTGTCTGAGGGTGCGATAACAAAATAGTTATCGCTGTTGTGTATGATTTCGTGAATCTGATTGGTCGACTTTAACACTGTCAATATAGTACGACGTTATATGGACCTTCAACAAGGTGGCTAACTCTTAATTTATTTTTATATTTGTACATAACCTCTTTTGTGATTGCTTAGCAGACCATATTAGCTCAGCTATTGCACATATTCTTATAATTGGGTGCACTTTGTGGCTCCGTAGATTATTGTGAACATTGCCTAGCTTTACCTATGCTTAATTTTCATTGTGAATGACTGATGCAAAAATCTCCAACGTAAATGCATTTGCAACATTACAAGTCGCAAATGAGGTATGTCTCCAATATTTGAGATTACCTTGATTGATCGGGTGGTTTGAAACAGATCAGACGGTTTAATGACCCTTTTTGTTGTAATTTACGTACTCCAACATTTAATCATATCGGACGATGAATGAAATGGGTGAATTATGCTCCAATGAGTCCGGGGTTCATTGAGCTTAGAGTTACCTGACATTCGTCTTTCAGGATAAGGTCAAATCCCGGAAAAAACTTATCCAGGTAAATCATCCTGGCCGAGATTCGAACTCGGGAGCTCTTGAACGTGAGGCAGACATGCAACCATCTACGCTACCTTAGGGCTAAGTCTATTGACCCTAAGTTTTGCGACTCTATACCAGGTCACAGGATTGAATTTTTATGTGTAGTTCGCCCTTCCAACTTAGTACATGCGGAGTATTAATGCAGTACTGAGACCTATCGTGCCTGCTTAGCCTCCAGGGGAAAGGAATGAGAAAGTACAAAGGCCAACCGGTTCCGATTATGTCGTCTAGAGGTAACATGCTATTTTCTGGTTTCAGGTCGTGGGTTGAAACCTGGCGGAGGACGATGGATTTTTTTGGGTGTAAAAATTCTCAGCATGGCTTCCTTCAGAAAGGAAGCAAAACCGGTGTTCCCCTGTCGTTGAATTAGGGCACTAAAAGAACCTCAGGCCTATCAAGAGGCCTATCAGGAGGCCTCTGAGAGTCCGATATAGAATAGAAAGCTGAAAAATACAGAAGTTAAAGAGAACCCCTAAATAAAAAACTCAATTGCAATTTGATCTGATGGTCATAGGCACGGCGCGGTGCCGTAGGGTCCATCTCGTTACCTGAGTTAGGAACCCCAGAGCCCCTTAAGACTTTCTCCTGTCTTAGACTGGTAGTGTTGCCAACTTGACGACTTTGGTGCTTGTTTAGCACCTAACGACAAACAAAGGCATTTTGAGCTGCGGTGAAATTACTACTTCTTTATCTGTAATGTATTTATATCATATTATCTCAAATACTTGATTGTAATTGTTAATTGCGACCTTTTACTTAGTGAATATTACTTAAGTTAGCCCCATCTGTAGGTGGTGGTAGGCGATAGCATGTGTGCCTCATGCTCAAGGGGTCCCGAGTTCGAATATTGGGGAGGGTGAGTTACCTGGTTAAGGTTTCGTTCGGGCTTTTTCTCTTATCCTGAAAGTTAATGTCTGGTAACTATAAGTTCTATGGACCATATGGCCATTTGAGAATTATTTCAACTATTTCATTCATCGTCCAATATGACTTAACGTTGGAGGAGGTAAATTAAAAAATAACGTTTTGAAACCAATGACACTCGGTACCTCATTGGAAATAATTTCATTACGTAAGAAATAAACATAAATTACGCGAAAGACATCGATTAAATCTTTGAGATCTTCATATTATAATTATAGGTTACTAATATGGGACATAATCTGAATTTAGGACTGGATTTTTTTTTTCTGGAAATTGTTTTGATTAATTTTTAATATTTTTAGCGACTTAATGATAACTTTCTAGTGTTAAGATGGCGGTCTGCCCTCTTCGTTTGTTCGCAACACTGCGGGAAGAAACTCAAAGCACATATACCACAAACCTCCCAACTTTGATACTATGCAAGATGATAAAACGAAAGTAAATGAAGAGCAGGAAAATTTGTGTTCCATAACGGCGAGGAAGCCCAAGGTCTAGTGTCACTGTCAACTTAAAACCTACCAAATGGTCCCACAATTTATTTGATGGAATAATTTTGAATAATTTCTTGATTTTTTCTAAGGCAGCCAATGGTAGAGATTGGGTTCGGTCTTATAATAGCTCGATAATTTATGAACATTTGTGAACATATTTGAGAATAGGATAAAGAAATACAACTTGATACTTCTAACATTTGAAACCGTAGTTTGAAGGATGACTCATTACGCATTTCCAAACTTAATTCCTGACTTGATGGCGTAAGGCGTCCAGGGTACCAACTTAAAATAGTTAAATATTTTACAAAAAATTACAAATCTTTAATATTTGCTCGAATAATTGGACATTTAAAAGTAATTTTACTACTCACGATACAATGTTATCTCCAACAATTCATGCTCCTCAATGAGAATCACACACAATTTGACAAAACAAGTATACTGTGATAAAATAAAATCTTTGAAACTGAAAGAAAATCAAATTTACTAAACCAGTTAAGATAAGTCGCTCTACGATGATACGATTATGCAGTAACGATCTGACTTCGCCTTAGAAGGGAATTTGCATAACAAATGCGCATCACACACAAGAATGCCTGCTTAATTAAACGTACTGCAAACATCGAAACAACATTATAGTTGTAGATTATACATAGATTATTGTAAATTAGAGTATTTTAAATGTTTATAGTTATTATATTAATACATTCCCTGTATTGCACGTTCTACCGGCGTTAAAATTATACAGGTTGGCATATCTGACATGGCCACGTGTGGAGAGGCAACCATGATTACGTGTTGGCGTATGGTAAGCCTGCAGTGTCTACCCGCCGCCTAGGTGCAATTTCCAAGACCAGAGGGTAATATTTTCAATCAAACAGCTCGTTAATTGTTATCCAGCATACGCCTGCTGCTCTTTCCATATTACACATGAGAAAATTTCGTGGCCAAACCAAACTCTCATTATATGTGTGCAGTTACGAAACGCTATGTTACTATCTTTCTCAACCGAGTTTAATCATGTTGTAAACATCTGGGTGGGAAGAGAGACAGAGACAGAGATAGTCAACATGAACAATTCAATACCATGGCCGGGATTTGAACCAAGGATCTCCTGGTTTCCGTCCAGTCGCTCTAACCCATTGAGCTACCATGGCCAACTTGCCGTCATGACATTTAATTATCCATTTTCTCCTACTGTAAGTAGTTTTCTGATCACTGCTCTGTGCGAGCTGACTTCGGAGAGAGAAATGTATGCAACTGTTTCGATTCTTATAAACGTAATAAATAGCCTCACATTTTATCTTTCTGTTTCACATACCACATATATGTGTTCCGTATACTATATACAGATTAGACAGAAGACAGATGAAATTATACCCACTATTAACTAATTATGAGAAATTAAGTTGCATTTCATTTAATAATTACTAAATGACACTGCTATTATGTAGGTAATATTTTTGCATTCCTATACCAGGCAAATCTCTAGCAACGAGGTCATACTTGTATAGTTTTTAGAAAGTTTTATATCTGGCTTATGCCATGACTGGTTTTTTAAAGGGCGCTGATGACCACCGTAGTTGAGCGCCCTTATATATATCATCAATCAATCATGTAACGAGTTGAATGCTGATTAAGATGTTATTGTTTATAGTGTGGAGTTGCCCCTAATATTTAACACTGCATTTCCTGTACATCTCGCGTGCCTCACAAGCCCAAGAACACTTCTGTACATGCAATTTAAAATCAGTAAGCTTTTCATCATGGAAAAGGCCAGTGCTTCAGCCGAAATGAAACACAATCCAGGCAAACCTTAAAAGTGACGTGAGGCGAATGATCGCGCATTGTTTTGCGGTGCTTAAAGGAAGAAATCCGTAATCGTCTATAAAAACATTGAGAAAGAAACTGGTAATCTCTTTGGTGTTTTCACAAGTAGGTACATAGTGTTAGAATGGAACAACAAGAATCCGGAACTGTATCAACACCGGGAAAATAGCGTACCTGCAAACAGCGCGTGGAGAAATACAACGATTTTACGAAAAGTGCTATACGCAGTAAAGTTCATGATTATTTTTTTCAGAAATGAACCAACTCAAAAATTTAATAAGCTAATGTGTATAACTTTATTTATTTATTGTCTAGAAGTTAGCGCTTCTCTATATACTGCTAGTGTTGCAAAACTTATGTGCGTGCATATAACGTCTAGCAAGTGGAGAGTTGAGTCAGCTGCGCCTTGTCCTTATAGCAGGATTATACTAGCGTGAGATAGATATGAGTTTAAGCTGTTCTCTGCTAAAAATAGGAATGAAGAATTAATTGTAGGGAGGGATTATCTAAGTAGAATAATCTTTATTGTGGTGTGAATAATAAATAAAAATGTTGATTTTGGATTAAAACCACATAGAAGTCCATAACAATATTTTAAATACGTAGGTACTGCCCAAGTGAACGTAGTTTGAAAATAAGGTGCAAGGGAGCAGCAATAAGCTACGAGGTGAAGAGTTACCTCGAGGCTTCAAGACATTGTTCTCTCTCCGTCGAACATCATTAATTCAGTGTAGGTTCGTTTTAAGAAGTACTACATATTTATTAATTGTTAATTAATGTTCTTTCACAAATGCCCTATGTATGGCAGAGTTACGAGACTAAAAACTTCAGATTCAATAACAGGGGTTTGAAAAAACGAATCTTATTTTTGATAAAATGTTGCAATAGTAACTTTAAATCTCACAAGTACTCGTGGTTCATAGTTAAGTCGACCAATGTTAATTAATTGCTATTTCCTGTGCGGTAAAGTTGGAAAGGCAGAATTAAACAAAGCCGGGTAGCTCATTTGATTAGAGTAGCGACACGGTAAACCAGTATCCGCTGTTAAAATTCTGGGCATGATTGAGTTTTTCAGTCTGGTTAGATGACCGCTACGACACTAAGGGACCAAGGCTGCCAAACAGACTGACCACCTCGGCCTTGGCAGAGGTGGATGATTATCCAACCGATATGTGGTAATGATATCATCATTTATCTCCCAGTCGGAATTTTGGGCTCTCTTGACCACGATCACGCCATGTACCGTGGCCGAAACCAGAGCTCTACATTCCAGCCCACTGCACCACGATGCAGGATTCTGATTATATTATTTCAAACACAGTAAAACCTGTCTAAAAGGGACCGCTTATATGCCGGACACTTGGAAAAATGGAAAATAAATTTCGGAACGGAACTATTTCCCATGTAAAGTTATACTCTAAACCGGAAAATTGTCTAACGCGGAAAAGGGAATTTTTTTCGGGAACCGTTTGCA
The DNA here is from genome assembly GCA_030765055.1 of Mantis religiosa. NCBI lineage: Eukaryota > Metazoa > Arthropoda > Insecta > Mantodea > Mantidae > Mantis > Mantis religiosa. The sequence continues at coordinate 92,346,980 of CM060956.1, read as the reverse complement.
TAAATAACCTGATTAAAACGGATTACTTCATGTGTAATGGACTACAACGTATGCATTCTAAAGTGCAACAATTTGGAGGGGAACTGCATCTGCACCGAAATTCCATGAAGCATAAAGTCCTTTAATCCTTCGAGGAAAAGGGAAAACAAATCAATAACCCTCTAATTTCTCCTCCAGCACACATGGTAAGTGTACAACTGTTTTACAGTGTGTTCATTCTCAGTTGTCTCATGTGATCAAGTACGAGTGGAAGAAAACTGCGAACTTTGGTGATTTTTAAAAACATAGTTTGTGTGTACACAAATTCTGTAAAATGAGCTCTAAACGTAAGACATCACTGTAGGAAAAATTAAGGTTATAGAAGAACACAAAACGAACAAACGACCAGCTAAAGAATTAATGTCTTGTTTAAAGTGGTGAAAGCCCAGATTTATGAGATTTTGAAAAATTAAAATTAAAGACGAGTAGTTGAAAGGGACAATGTTCAGTGAGGTCTACCCGAAAGTTCGAAGAGCCCGGCCTCTGTTACTCGGGAGAGATGGAAAACTCCGGGGGTCTTTCCTTGGGGCAATAACTTGAGTCTAAAAAGCCACCTCATCGACAACAACGTCAAGACGGGTGGAAGTGGATACGCCTCTTACGCGCGTCAATTCCGCAGGGAAGACTACCGAAAGGCCTCGGTGGGGCTGCCTGGTGATCGAGCATACCTTCTACTAGCTTTGCGGGACTTATTAGGCAACCCTCTACTTCCTCCGGGCAGCCAAAGCCTGGCCGGAGGTACCCGTATTCCGAGGGTAACGGGAACACACTGCCCCCTCTAATCCAACCCAATCCGAACAACTCGCATTCAGGGAGGGGCTCGAATGTTCGGTCCGAGGTTCCTCTAGTAACGTCAAAGGTACCACGAGTACTAAGAGTCCGCAGCGCTCGCACCACAGTAGCTGAAGGGGATGGATCCCCTCCCCTATGGGGGTTTGAAAGGGACAGCAGGGCATGTGAATCGCATCACAAAATTTACCTAGTATGACGAGCTAAATCAGTCTGTGTTCGAGTGGTTTGTTAGTGCGCGCGCTAAAGGAATTGCCATTTCTGAGCCTCTGCTTCAGACTCAGGCTTTAGAAACAGCAAGGAAATTAGGCAAAGACAATTTCAGAGCTTCCAATGTATGCCTCGAGAGTTTCAAACATCGCCATAATATTGTTTTGAATGTTGTGTGTGGCGAAGCAAATGATGTTGATATGCAGATTGGAAAGGCAAAATTGAAAACAGACAGAGAAACTGGGTGATAAAATACAATTATTTTATGTAATTTGAAAATATACTACATAATTCTATCAGTCTGTTAGGTATTATTTACATTACTCCTTTTATATTAATCCTTCACTGTAAACCTGTGCGACTATTTCGTAATTTGTTTGTAGTCAAACACAATCCTCTGTGAGACGGAAACCTGTGTAAATGGAAAATAAAGATAAAGAAACTACTTCAGGTCATCGACTGTCAGTGCAAATTGAGATATAGCAGTCATAATTATTTACGAGCATGATTTTTGAACAAGAGGAATGTTTGGCATTCTGATGTGGTTAGACTTGCAGCTCGTGTTGGAGCTAGCCTCCATTGAACGTGTATGAATTTGTTCTTCCCTCAAACAGCTATATTCGGATATCTATCCTTGACATATTTCAGATAAGTGATGGGAGGCTATGTCGTGCCTTGGCAAAGTTCCAATCTGGAAAATCGCCGGGAGGAAACTAACAGCGATATGGAACGCAATCAAAGCCAAGATTTCAATTTTATTTTAGGTGCGCCCATCCGTCCTGTAATTATACATGGGGTTCAGAAAACTACTATGTGTTTCAAATGGGATGATGTGTGTCTTTGAGCGCTACTAGACGAGCAACCAATCAGAGTCCTGCGGTGTTGTCGCATTGCATTCTCCCTAAATGGTGTGTGACGAGCACCAATCTAATCAATCTCTAATGAATACTATCCTCGCTAGGACAAAAATTCAGATTTTGTAAAAACTGATCCACGAGGAAGGTAGAGAGTAAATGTATCTACATAACAACAAAACCCCATATTTTTATCTCATTTAATTTTCCTAGTACAAATAAAGTACCATTTATTATAACAATCCATCGTGTCGTAAGCAATGTAATATATAGCAGTATTGGTGGGCATGTATGCCTGTACGTGTATTTGTATTTACTCAGAACTGAAACGTAAACGTTTTACATGACGTGATAAAAGAATTATTTCGAATAAGCCAACGTGTTTGCTAAATTCGATCAAGAGGAAACAATTCACTTCCTACTGGCCTAGCAGAACGTGTCTAGTCACATTATATCTCTGTTTATGAATGGTTTCATAACCTCAATTTACTCTACAGAGTTCAAAGCAGCATTATTCAGTTACTCTTCCGTTTAAAAGCCAGGTAAAGTGTATCAGCTGGATCAGCTTGCAATTGAAATGAGACACGAGGTATTATAAACTACCTTTCCCCTTACCACTGTCACAACAATGCAATTGAGTTAATGTGGGCTCAAATTATGTTGTAAACAGAAATAATACTTTTAAACTGACTGACGTAGGACGACTTATTTACGAAGAGATTGACAAGGAACACAACAAGGCTGGGAAAACTGTGTGAGACATCAGATAAACTACAAGAAGATGACTTTTGGAAAGAATTAGCACGTGACGGGATTTTAGACCCTATCATCATAAATTTGCAGTACTCAGACGTTGAAGACAATGACAATGACGAATTATCTCTTAACGTAAGTAACATTCATAGCTATATGATTGCACCGCTGGCACTTTCGTTGGATTAGAAAAATAAGTAATTCATAAACCATAATATTTTTAAACTATATACTTTAAACATGTGTGTAATATAGAAATATCCAACTATATTACTATAAAACTTTGGAAAATTCAGTTTGCGTTCCCTTACGTCTAGCGTCAAAAAGATTAGCAAGTGTGCGAGAGAGAGAGATATTAAAAGAGTGGGGATAACGAGGTGGCAACGCTGAAGGCTCCAACGCTTCTGATTCGCTGCAGGCGAGAACTTCCCATTTGAAACACATAATAGGCTCGCAGAGAAGTACGGTGCTCCGAATTGTTAGTAATTCTGTAAGAGTCATTTCTTACCGCCTTGTGTTGAATACTCCTGTCAATCTTAATTTTCACAAAACTGGTAGTCATTTATGAGACCTATGATGATCGAGCGATAAAGTGTAAGACCATTCTCAATTTCCTTTTCACTGCTGCACTTATCTATTTCAGGTTGTAGAGTAGGCGATGTTGGTTGGTACGTTGTTGCAGGGCGGTATCTGAGTTCCGGATACAAAAATTTTCTTTTATAGCGTTCATTTGATTCTGTCACATATATAATTCAACAAGGAAAGATACTATACTTCGTACTAGCAGTACTTCTATCTCCCTCAGTGTGATCTCCTTGGTAAGTACGGGGAGTAGCTACTTCGAGGTACAGCGTCCGGGTGTATATCCGAACCATCCTGCTAACTGGGGTTATAAAGAAACCTGGCCCTTCAAATTAGGATTGAACATGGAGCCAATAATCTATCTTGTAAAAATAGCTGTTACAAAACCTGCAAAGGAGGCCAAAGCTCATTAAAGTTTGTCAACCAGAAGTAAATAAAGTTATAACTTGTATCGATGTGAAAGATGGATGCTGACAAGAACAAAAGGCAAATAGAGAGTTGCAGAGATGAAATTATTAAGGACAGTACCGGGGCATGAACGAACAGATGAACGAAAAATGAAGACCTGAGAAAGGAACTAAATTTGTACAATTTGAATGAAGGAATAAAAGAGAATCAAATAAGCTATTTCCAGCACTTGTAAAGGATAGAAGACCACCGGATTCCAAAACAGCTATTGAAGCATAGACCTTCTGGTTAAAAATGTCGAATAAATGGATCAGGCCAATAGACCTAAATCAGGAGGAAAATGGTGGTAATAAAAGGTTTTTCCTTCGCGTTTGGCAGGGTTATTGCAGTCCTCAGCGTTACCTAGAGCTGTCTCTTCTGCAACCGCAATCTAGGTTGCAGATGTTTCGGACAGGATTCGGCCATGTTGGAATCGCTAAGGTTTTGAATTTTCCCTTCCTCCCAGAGATCTCGTTGGAACCTAAAGGACCATAAAGCTATGGTCTACCCGTGGTGTTACTGGAAGCTTCCCCTCCTAACACCTGTGGTATTTTACACCTCCCTGATTAACACAGGGAACAAGTATAGGGAATTCACAAGTCAAGGAATCAACGAGGCCTGATAAGAATCAGGCTAAGTAATTCAAACCTCAATCTGAAATTTACGTGTCTAGAAAAGGACATTATATTCCCCGATCTATTCAAATCGATTCAAGCGCCAACCAGATGCTGAAAGAGTGAATGAAGCTGCAAAGGACCCACAACCTATAGCTGGCCTTAGCACTTCATTTTTTACGCCATTCTCTACAGTAAATGAAGATTGGAAGAACATTTGACATACAACATTACGCAGAAAAGGGAGACGTATTTGCTTTAAGGGCTTAACGTTGTTTTATGTCTTAGAAACTATTAAATAATATCAGAAAGCATTATAATCCAGATATCACTACTACCTGCAACACAATTCTCGCTGCACAGTTTTCTGCAATTCCCCTAGCAAAACTACTGACAAGTAGGGGCTGGAATAGGAACTTACCAAGTGCTCAGTAGATAGGACTGTAACGTATCCAAGATAACCTAACATTTGCAGTTTAATTACATATTTATATACTCTTTATTATAAAAACCTCAGAATGGTCACCGTACAAGTGTGCTGTTAAAACTCACAAAGTACATGAAAACGAGTGTATGCAAAAGAAAGTTTTCATTTTAACGGCAATATTAAGGATTTAAGTCAAGTTCAGGTGGTCCAAATAAATCCGACTTCATAGTGTTGGTTGCGTAGTTTTTATATGTCTGCGAAGTGTTTGTTAACTTTAAACCAGTGTTATATAGAGAAACTCTAAATATTCAGTTCGATTAATATGAAGAATTTACCACATGTTAAACTTTCAATTTTAAATCGATGTTGAAAGCACATTCTGAAAATATGCAGTTAGAAGTGCTTGACAAATGCATTTGAAGATCAATGTGGCTCATATTTTCGTAATTCGTGTTAATTGTTCACTTCAAGAGCCAATGTAAAAGCGATTTTCGTTCACTTCACTTAAACTGGAAAGTAATGAAATGTATTTTATCATCAACGTCACCGACGTTGGGGGTGGCATGATGCTATACGGATATCTCTTGTATCTGCACTCGTTTCTTGATGGTGCCAGCACTGCCGGGAGTACCCGCACTGCTCGAGCTCACAGAGGAAGTCCGAACAGGAGGTACTGGAGTTGACACGGGTACGGCGGAGGTCTGTTTCGGAGCACCTTGCCTTGGCGGGGGCGGCGGATCGGGTATGGAAGGACTTTTAGTGGCCGTGTTGTAACACGGCGGCGGTTCATGTACCTTTATGACGTGAGCGCCGCCCCCAGGCGAGGCCGGGTTGGAACTGGATGTGGTGTTGGTGTTCTGTGGCCGATGCGACAACGGAATACCCGGCTCCGATGACGCAGAAGACGAGGAACCAGATGGTGTGTGGTTCGCCCGTGACCTGTGATGGTGGTGATGATGCTGGTGACCTCTCCGTCTGTCTCGCTGGTAGTAGATGCCCGCAAATATCAGCATGTTAAGAACAAGTAGAAGACAACCCACTCCGACAGTGACACCAAGAGCTGCTGTATAGCTGTAGTAGTGTCGTGTGGCTAGGCGCTGCAGGATCCCCGCTTCGTCATCATCCTCGTCCTCCAAACCTTCCTCGTCATCTTCCTCCCCAGAGCGCCGCATGAGGTCCTCTGATGAGACCGCCGTGCTATTGGGCACGCATTCTGTAATACCGCCGACTGCACCTCGAGGTCCCGCCGCTGTAGCCTGGTGTAGAGGAGGAGGTATCCTGGTATAGGATTCTGCTCTCACTATACCTGCAAAACAATAATAACACACTGAAATGATATACTTTATGATAATAATATAAAATTTTACAGAGTTTTGGCACAATAATGCACAGATGTGAAACTAGGGTTTCAACGAAAACAGAAAATGGACTTCTGAGAGCACAGAAGCACGTAAAGAGTTGAACCAAACTCGATGGGTTCAAAAGATAATAAATGGAGAGGAGCTAAAATTAGAATAAGACAGACTGAATGATGATGAAATATGTCAGCTAATGGGGAGGAACTACGAAGCAAGCACAAAAGGAGACGCTGGAGTCCTAGAAAGCGTTTGGTTAATGTTCTGTGAAGTCAGAAGGGGTAATTGCTAATGATGATGTTTATTACGGCAATGATTTGCAGTAATAATCATCTAAGCTAAGAGAAAAGCTCAAAAGAACCATTTAATGTTTTATTGCCGATGACAGTTATTAACATAAGTACCGAGAGCCCCAGTGAACTATGTCCCAGCTGTGCGGTCTGTTTTCCGCCTCTCTGCACTTATGGTCACGCTACTGAAGAAGTTGCTCTGCTCTGCAGTAATGCTGTGATGCTTTATGGTTCAGTGAGAGTCGGTGTAGTACAGTTGTTACAAATCATATTTAGTCACAGTTGTGGCTCAGAGTATGTTTCTATTGGATAGTGTGCATTTTTGCACGATTCATATATATTAATGCACTCAACTCATTATGTGCTAATACCATTTGAGGAATAGTAGATTTCCGGCCGAACAACACTCGATAACATGTAGAATAAATGTCAGGACACAAAAGTATTTAGTAAGTCTAACAGGCAGCGGAAGGTGTACCTACTGAAAAAATATTAGATGATATCGATCATCATTTACAGACATCGCTCCAGAAATAGCTTTCACAACAGGCAGGCATTTCTACAGCTCTGTGCAAACTACACCGTTGAAGTTAAAACCATCTCAAATAATTGAAGCACTATCTTCAACTAGGCAAACCTGAACATATATGCTCACTTTCTTCTCGGGGACTTTCTTCTCCAGGAACTTGGAAGTGCAGTTTGTCTTTCACTGTCTCAACAGCTGTTTAATCTTCGGAGGTGGCTTGTGGATGATCATGATGTATTTTGCGAGAATTCTGCTGATTCTGCCGGATAGATTGCCGGTAAACGGGATGCAGGCTGTAGTGGTAGGCTTATCTGACGCTTGCCGTATTACAAGTTTCCCATTCCTAGCTTTGGTGATCGAGGCTGCAATATCATATTGGAGTAGCCGTTTTGACGGAAAGTGAGTCTCAGGTGCTGTAATTCTTGTTTTAAGTGGCTGGGTCCTGGAGTGTACCGCATTCCCTGTGAATGTGGGATACCGTATATAGCACAAACCAGAAGAACCATCGCTACTAGAATAATCGAACATGAATGGAGCATTCATTTAATGCAGCCTAAGAAGTCTGGAGTGGCAGAGCATTGTTTCGATAACGACCATAGCGTCAATTCTCAGGAGACGACCATCTTGGCAAAATACAGCAGTTACTGGGAGAGGAGAATTAAGGAGGCCTTGGCAATTTCCTCTGAAAGGAGCACGCTTAATCGTGATGTTACATTTCACTTCAGCTCCTCTTGGAAACGTGCCTTAAAATGAAAATCCGTCTATTTAAAAAGCAAAGATCAATACAACTTGATAATCAAGTTAAGAGTTACGTTTCTTTGACACAATTTTATAATCTCACGCCATCTCATGACCTGGCATTTAATTTACTGAAAACAGTCTTTTGTTCAGTAATGCGAATTTTGATTGTGTTTTGTCTTTGTTTATAGTTGTGTTATATCCAGTATTTCATTTGTGATTATAACATTTTATAAATATCCTGATGCACACTTCCGAAACGTTGATATCTAATCATCTTTTAACCTGGCTGGCTGCCCGAGAAGGGAGTGAGCGTATTCGTCGCCAAGAAAGCTTCAGGTCTTATTTTACTGAGCATATATTGGTCGTTATTCCAGGTCTAGGAGTAGCGTGCTCTGTGGTTCCCGGGATCATAGGTTCAGACCTTGGAAAGGGCGATGGATTTTTTTTTCGGGTGTAAGAGTCCTTAGCGCAAGACTTCTTTCGGAAGGGAAGTAAAGGCGCTAGTCCTGTGTGTTTCGTACCTCAAGCCCGATAAAGAAAATCCTGAGTAAAATTAAGTGCTTTCGACGCCCAACGCAGAATGGGGCACTGGGAAATAAAGTAGTTAAGCCGCTTCTATTAATAAAATACAATTATTTATTTTAAGTATGCGATTATAAGGAATATCAATAGGATACATAACAGCAAAATATATTTCTCGAAAGAGGACTGGTTACACCTTTTACACCTATGTGTGTGTGTGTGTGTGTGTGTGTGTGTGTGTGTGTGTGTGTGTGTGTGTGTGTGTGTGTGTGTGTGTGTGTACAAAATATGCATATTCAAGTACTGACAAAACCAATATTCTTAATGAAATACCCATGCATTTATGTATGGTACGCGTTGCTTGCAGAACGAATAACTGTAGGCTTATTTTACTTGAATAAAAATTTGACATATCCACACACGAATAAATTTTACCTCCCAGTTTTTAAAGAATTAACACAGGGGAACGTGTTTTTTGTCCAAAATGTGTTACAGCCCTACAACTAATATTTCGATGAGAACAATTGAAAGTGTGTTTAAGGAGCACGGAATTATTAGTACAGTGTTGTGGTAAAACACAAAGAAACCCAACACACTCTTGAAGAATTAAAAGAAAACTTCCGCAAAGAAATTATCAGCATTTTGCAACGTGAGTTATATGATGGACAGTTCATAAAAGAAATGTATGGACAACGGCGATAATGTTAAGTGTAGATTTTAAACATGGTTAATGAGATTACTGTAGGATTGATCGGCAGTGGCACTCTATCCTCAGACAGAACCACGCAGCTGGTTCTCTCTGTTTAACTTCACACATTTTAATTACCTGCGCATCATAGGACTAATAGCTTAAACAGTGTTGAATGTACATCGGTGTAGATCAAAATACAGTCATCAAGAAAATGCTGATATTTCTTATAATGGAGGGACAGGGAACAAATCTTAAAACATACAGTTTAAGCTTCTTCGAGCCGATGAAAATTTCAAAAATGTTTCGACTCGTTTACTCTTTTCGCATAAGCTGAGGAAAAATTAAGTATTTTGTTGAGCTCAAATTATCAAAATGGAACTTTAATGGGGTCTCCAAGTATCCTTATAAATGTATTACTAGTTTTGTTATTAGGTAAGAAACTCTTTTTTGGACAGTTGATAGTAGAAGTGACTTTTAGTAGTTCACGACTCTGTTAAAAGTACAAAATTCTTTCGCTCAGTGTTCAAAAGGTTTTAATATGCCGGTAGTGCCAACTTTTGTTTCTTGCGGAATAAGACAATCGCCTCATTCAAGAAGGCCATGAATCACAGTTAAATATAATACTTGTATAATATGGCTGGAATTTGAATGTGAATATGGACTATACTCAACCTGTTGAAATCTTACAAGCAGCAGAAAAATGAAATTAGAATTATTATCCCCCCCCTAAAAGCAATAAAAAAACTAACACGATTTTGCATACAAGTTGTTGAACTGGTGCAAGAAACATTATTAGGTGCTGTTAGCTTTCTCAAAGAAAAAGTTAAAATATGTGCATCCTGAACATTGTGAGCAAACAACCCAATAAGAAATTTGTATCTTAATGTAAACAAGAACCACGACATAAGAAAGTACCTCAAACTTATAGAATTTTTAAAACGTATGTCTGAAGGTTAGCAGCCAAAACGTCCAAAATGCTAGCCAAAGAACAAATCGAACGTTTATACAGAGTGAACATGAAAAATTCAATGCCATGGCCGGTATTTGAAACACGGATCTCCTGGTTTCCGTCCAGCCGCTCTAACCCATTGAGCTACCACGGCCCACTTGTCGTCACGACATTATATTCTCCATTTGACTAATACGAGGGCTGTTCAATAAAGAATGATCACAATTTTTTTTGACAACGTACATTTTCTCATCCTCATAATTTTGATGGTCCTTCTCAAAATAGTCTCCCCTGAATGCGATGCACTTTTTCCAGCATTTCTGCCAGTCTTCAAAGACATGCTGGAAACCACTTTTGAGAAATCCTTCAAAATCGCTTCCGCAGCCTTCACCACTACTTCTGATAATGGATAATACCTCCCACGAAGACGTTTCTTCAGAAAAAAGTCACATGGGGCTAAATCCGGACTATAGGAAGGGTGAGCGATGCACTTCACGTTGATTTTTGCAAGATATTCAGCAACAACATTGGCAATATGCGGCCGCACATTATCGTGCATCCAGCCTGCTTCATGGAAATGTGGTCTGATATGAAAATTTTGCGCCTGATATGGACTTGCAATGTTTAAAGGATATCGCTGTAGTATTATTCAGTTACTCATGTGTGTGCAGGTACAACATGCTGATAAACCATTCCAAGAATATCACAGAATGAGATGACCATAACTTTCCCAGCAGAAGCAACCACTTTTGCTTTTTGGGGGGTTGGTGATGAAGGAGATTTCCACACTAAGCTTTGCTGTTTTCTCTGAGGATCAAAATGATGTAGCCAAGTTTCATCTGCGTTTGAAAGAAACTCCGGATCTTCCTCTAACATCAACTTTAACTGAGTGTTACCTCCATTGCAGTGGTAGGCGATACTGAACATGTCTGAGCTTGCCTGGTTCTCACAGGCGGTAACCAGGAGTACTAATAATGAAACTACTACGGCGCGTTTGTTTCAAATTAAGCTAACATAATATGTTAAGATTGAATTTTAGTGCAAAAAATTATGTCCGTAAAAATTATGATCATTCTTTATTGAACAGCCTTCGTATATTTCACCTGTAGACCACTAGGGTCTCTCGCATTCGAGATACACCGTTTGTGGCGACTTACTATCGTAAGTACTTGAGTCCCAGGCCTCATCATTTAACTCTTATTATTTTAGTTAATTGAGTCAAATGGAGAATTTAATGTCGTGACGGCCAGTTGGCCATGGTAGCTCAATGGGTTAGAGCGACTGGCGGAAACCAGGAGATCCGTGGTTGAAATCCCGGTCTGGCATTGAATTTTTCAATGTTGACTCTATCTATAAAATCTCTTAGTCAATATACGGCTAGTGTGAAGAAATGATTAATTTCCATCAATTAACTAAAATCAAACGTTCATCAATACTGCACCAGACGAAAATTGCTTAATGATAAAGGTAGCAGTCATGTAAGGAATAATTAAATTCCAACTTCCCCTACCTATTTCAAATTGTAATAACTGTTCAGTCAAAAATTCATTTTTCCCAAAAGATGAGTACGTTTGGAGAAAGTTATGATAAGTTCAGAAATGTTATAATTCGGTATGGATCCTTGCGATATCTCGATACTCACGATGCTTGCACGGTATTGAATGATGATTCAGGTAATTCGCTCGGTACCTTTTCGATAATTCGGTGGTGATTCAGCAATTTTTGTTTTATTTTAAAATCACAAGAGAATGTTGCAAAGCCCCAGAAATTGCTAGAAATATGTGACGTGTACAGTAGCAGTATGCAAGAAAATAATGGTGTGTCAGATTCAGTGCCAGGTATCAGTTCCCATTAAAAAAATCACTGCATATCTCAACGACGATTTGGCACTGCTCTTTCTAGTGCACAGGAACACTAGAAAACAAATTCAAAATTTCCAGAACTAAAAGAATTGTACTCCACCTGCAACCGTTTTCTCTGAATGACTATTTAGCATAGCGGGACTCACATGTGACAAACAAAGAAGTAGACTTTACCCCGAAAGGGTGAAAATGCTAGTATTTTTGAATAGAAACTTATAGAAGTGGACTGTTTTGATTTTAAACATCTAATATAGAGTATAAAAATAAGAACAGTGATAGTTTCAAGCTTTGTTACGTTAAATATATGCACCTATTTAATTTTATTGGTATTACACAGTTTTCCAAACATTCTATTTTGTATTAAAACTAAAAGCACAAATAACGGTATCGAGTATCGAAGTCGCACATCGTGGAAAATATTGTGTATCTGTATCAGAATCGAGTTATCGAGGAAACCTGCTATCGACCCATTCCTAGTTATAATCTATAAATTACATTATTGTTACGTTATTTTCATCGTTTTATTAGAGAGTTGTTGCCACAGCGCGTTTTCTGATACGGTATTGGCTATTGTCATGTGGCTTGAATACGGTATATATTGTAGCGTATGTTGCTGAGTCAGAGTTTTTGCATGAGCCATTGGATACAGTACGTTAATGAGAACAGAAAATGGAGCAATTACTTGATATCGTAGCTTTCGGTGATGAGTTATTGGAAGATATGATAATTCATATATTAACAAAGAAATATCCCCCAAGGAGGCGTGGAAATTCGGAGACCAGATTTAAATCAATTTACAGATGAAGTATGCCGACTCTATTTTCTTTTGATAAAATGGTTCTACGACAGCTAGTAGAGGTTTTACATATACCGCCTAGAATTGTAACAAGAACGATATTATGCTGGAGGTAAGTTTGAATAAGTAATTGAGGTGGTCCGGCCCGTAGTGAATCACGTCGAGTTCTCCCTTGTGCTCAACGCCTCACAATTAAGGATCGGTGGCGTGAGGAAGTTAAGGAAAGCGATATTGTAACCGGTTCGAGGTGACTTGTAACTCCCGCATGAGAACTCTCATCTATACTTCAGGAGGGGTGCGTCCTGGCTGGTTGTGAGTTAATGATGACACCTCGAATCTGGTGGACAGAAGTTTATTGTTATCCTGAGGCTCCTTTGCTCGCCACCGTAAAGTTGTCGTCGGTGTGGTAGCTGTGTTTACCTCACTATGAATATTGTGATGTGAAGCGCAGAGGCAGTAGCACTGCGCAGTCGAATTGGATATATTTATCGTCTTCCCTATATTATTCTTTGTGCTAACTCTCACTGGAGTGACTGTTAGATATTGCACTTTGTCTCGGTGCATGGCGCGGAAGTGTACTTCTTAGGCGGCGCCAAATGCGCGTCCGTCTCACGTAGAACTCAGGACCGAAGTGTTCTTACTAGCCAAAACCTACTTTCCGCCATCACTTTGAATAACCCCCACTCTAGGCATTTCTCGGAGTTTTGTAAAATCACATGAACGAATATCAATTTTCTATTGGCTGCTAACTATCCCCACTTGAGATCAGCGTTAAGAATTTCCACTTTCGGACCTAACATCAGAGACGCTTTCTCCAACTGTCCGCATGCAAAAATTTATGCGAAAGCATGCGCTCTGCGAGTCGGTCAAAATCTTATAGCCTGTTGTCAGAAGCACGCATGGGATTTTAACAATGGGTTAGTTTCCGACTGGAAGGCGCAAAATTTATCTTGAGGGCAAAACAGACAATAGAGTAGGGTTGTTTGTTTACAGGGATTGCAAAGGGAGATTACTGACCTTCGCAGAGTGGCCTTGTTATTGTGACGGTCTCCGGAGAATATGCTAGCATTATGGCACATGTCTATTCTGGTATACGTCATTTATTTATATTTATTCGTTTGTCTGTGTTAGTGTTTTTCTGATGTCAGGTTATATGTCGTCTCAAGTGTTCCTAGGTGACAGGGGCTGCGTCATAATTTACATCGTTAGTATGCATATATATTATTTTTATGTTGTACTGAAAGTACATTTACTATTTCAGGAGTGGAAGGTTTGTGCATATATCTTCGGCGTCTAGCATATCCCAACAGGCTGTATGATTTGGAAGCAGTTTTTGGCGGATCTTCTTCATATTTATCAGCAATAGCCACTGCAACGATGAATGTAATATATAGAAATACAGGTCAGTTATTAAGAAATCTGGGTAACCTCACATGGCTTGATAGAAATAAATTTCAATATTATACACATGGTGTACCATTAAAGGGAGCACCTATAAGAAATTATTGGGTCTTTTAGGTAGATGGTACAGCTTGAGAAGGTGATCCATGTGCTCCTTCATTATATGGAAGGAAAAACTTTTCCAGTTGCAGCTACTAAGTGTATTTGCAACCATTTCTGTCCATACAGTTGAATCTTCATATGGGCTGGTTAAAATTACCTACCACATCAATTTTAAACCATAATTATTGGTAAAGCGTAATCTTTATTGGGTCATTTTGTAAGAGAAATGCTAACCGCGAAGTCCCACTTAAATGGTGAACTTCAACGTGTCCGGTTATCGTTTATCTGTTTATAATGAACGTGCGCATGTGCAGAACATCGCACACGTGACACTATTGTTTATGGTAACTGCCAAGAATATGGGCAAGAGCTCCCTATTATTTCCACTGCCTCCGTTATATCGAATGTTGTAATTTTCTAAAAGTCATGTTGTCAACACAAGGCAAATGAACATCGCAACCTAATAAATATTATGTCCACAAGAAAGGTAAAATAATACCATATATTAATATAATCTATAATGTATCTATAAATTATTCAGGGCTGTATAAAAATAGTGTATGTTACATTGGTTAACAGGATTTTATAATGTTCCTAGGTTTTGGCTTGGGGCGTCGTTTCGGAATCACAAAATAAAATATTGCGTTTAACTCTTGTATCATGAATAACAATTGTGTAATACTTTTTAAGTTACACTTACCAGAATAATAATGTTCCCCCCTCTCGTGAAAATGATGATGCCTCATACTGACATCCTCGTCTCCCGGTTGGTGCAGTTGAGGAATCAGGTTCAGCCAGACCGCCATCTTATGACCCCGATAATGGCTCTTCATTTTTGGCTTCAGGGCTGTCAAAAATAAAACCATCGTTACAAATTTGAAGTACATGTGTTTTATATGAACACTACAGAATACTTGCACCCGCTGTTTAGAGTCTCCATAAACTGGCATAGTTTGGAAGTGAAAGAAAAGATACGCTAGAACTTAAGAAATGTCACTAATATTCATCTGATAATAGTATTAAATTTTTTTAAAATACATTTACTCTAAAATATGCCACTAAGTTATATTACACATGGTTTAAACATTAAAACTTTTTTTTCTATACCTCCTTCACAAAACTGTTTTAATCCAGTATGTAAGAAGGGTTACCAACATAGATTGAGACTTATTTTTTCCCTTTATATTCCTTCATAGTTTCATGCCTGAACGTAAATATTTGAAAAGAGCAGTGTGGAACTGGATTTATGTCGAATCGTATAGAAGGATGGCGAATTATGCCCCTCGTTGAGGTGATCCTTTGGAACAGGGTTGGAATTGATGATTCTTGAAGTCCCAGCTTACCTCGGCGTGGCTTCAGTCGGTTGAGCTAGATATCTTCTTTTTACAGGGGTGGTACGGCGGAAGGAAATTTTACGTAAAATGAGTAATCATTTTCCTCTGTATTAAATAATGTAGAAACTTTTATTTCCTTACTTCAATTAACACCAGTTCGAACAAGATGTATGATACAACATTTATAACACTATTCTTACACAAGATTCACTTGATGTGACGCGTTTATCTGGATGCGTGCAAGAATCAAAAGTTTTATACGTTTTTTTACTACCGTGTATAATAATTAAATTGTGTGTCTTCTAGCGATGATATTTAATGTAAAGATTATCTAGTTATAATCGATGATGGTTACGAGAATAAACTTATACTCTTCCGCACACAACGGCGTTTAAGAAGAGAACCTTACATCCGTTCACGGCGACTGTTAGGAGAAGAATGACCGGTTCCGCTTCTTCTACACATCAGCATTTCGCTAATAGTTCAATCCCTCTAGAGGAATATTGAATATCCTCCATGGCAACGTAAAATCTTCTATATCTGATTGGTCCACGTTTTACGATATACGCGTCACACCAATCACAAATAAGTTTGTTATTCCACACTTTTGTGACGTCATTTCCACTTACATAGCTTCTCTGTGCGTGACTCACTCTACATAACCTCACATAATACAATATTTGAAACTCTTTGGGGACAACATAAAATAACTGTTTCAGATGCCCCTCTTCAGAATATATGGAAAATTAACTTAAATCTCCCAATAATATTGTTCCATATATTCTGAAGAATGCCCCAATAATTAAACATTATTACAACAATGAACAATCAATACAATTTAAAATAACAATATAAAATCAGAAATTATTCGAACACAATAATAATAAACAAAACATTTTTCAGTAATTCATAAACATATTATTATTTTTTTTTTTTTAAATCATTTATTCTTGTGAGTGTCAAGGCTTTTGAATGGTTTTAAAAGTGTTTTGTGATATTTTCCTATCATTTTATTATCATCGTCTCTTAATTCGTACGTATGATTCCCAAATTTTCTTACTATTTTATATGGACCTTTATATAACAAATTCATTCTCCAATAGGATTTGATTTTAGAACTGGAGATATTAAATGTCTTTACGAGAACTTTATCATTTATTTCAGGATTCCATTTCGCTCCTTTTCTTTGTATCTTTGATAATCTTTTCTCTGCTTTTTCTTTTATTCTTCGAAATGCTTCAGCACACTTTTCTTCTTCATTCAATTCCATTTCATCTACTTTTAAGGTTGTTGGTGCTTTTATTACTAGAGGTTCAGGTTGTAGTCCAGTCATTAATTCGATTGGTGAAAATTTGGTAGTAGAGTTTGGGGTATTGTTAATGATTTTCTCAATAATATGGCAGTATTTGTACCAGCCTCGGTGGTTAGAATGACACAGAATTCTGAAATACAAGCCTAAATCACGCATCACTCTGATGAAACCAAATCTAATTTTGAAAAATATTTTCCACGTTCTAATTTTGATAATACCTCATCAACTCCAAGAGGTCTGAAGTGATCGGGTTGTGTTAGTGAGTTTATCTTTCTTGCGTCAATCGTCATACGCAGTGTTCCGTTCGATTTATGTACCCAGCACAAAGGATTTAGGTAAGGCGAATTAGAAATCTCTATGATTCCATTTTCTAGCATATCGTTTATTACTTCAGATGCTTGTTGTCTAATAGCGATAGGCACAGATCTACTTTTATGAGTATAAGGAGCAATGTCGTTCACCTTAAATGTATGTATGTACTTATTACACAATCCAGGTTTCGTACTAAAAACGTTCCTGTTCTTTAGTATACATAACCTCAACTGTTCTCTTTGCGCGCGATTTAAATTGTATGTTTTCCCTAACTTTTCTTTCAAAGTTCTTTGGAATATCATTTCTTCCTCTTCTTGTTTTCGCTCGGTGTCGGTATTTAATGTGTTTATTTGGCAACAATGATCTCCAAGGTCAAACGTCTCATTTTCTTTATTATTTAAAAGTAAATTTTCTTTACCACTATCATCTTCTTCATTATTAATTATATCTTCTTCGTATAATATTATATTTTCTACAAAAAACCTATCATTATTTATACTATCCTTCTCATCCTCTTTTAATATAATTTCTTCTAACAAATTTATTTTTATTACTTCATTATCTCCTTTGACCTTCATTTCATGTTTTTCGAAATCTATCACACTTTGCCAACCATACAATACATCATTGCCAATAATAATATCACGAGCTAAGTTTGGTATTACCAATACGATAAAATTGAAATTCAAATCATCTATTCGCGCAGGAATTAACGCTTGATATTTAACTTTATCTTTCTTTTTCCCAATAGCTGTGCTACAGTATACATTACACACGTTTAAATATTCAATCCTAAACTTGGATAGTAATTCCTTGAATAAGTTCTCACTTATTACTGATGAACTAGCTCCTGTGTCTATCAATACTTTATATTCGCTATCGCCTATACGAAGGTTAATCTGAGGTGGATTTACTAATTCCCGATCTTTACTTCTGGAGAGAGTGAGCTTATCTTCTGGTAAATTTTGAATTTTGATTTTGCCCTGTGTCATTTCTACCGAACCACTTTCCAAGGCACAAAATGATTTGGTACTCAGTTTTCCGCATTAGTGCGGTCGGTAGTTACACTAGCAGTTGGGTTGGTACTACCGTTATTTATTTCTCCTTCTATTCCGTGAGTCGGTGTCCTTTCTAGGTTATTGTCTGCCCTTTCAAACCTAGGACCCCTAAAATCTCTTAATGAAGAGTCTTCGATGCTAGTTCCTCTTCCTCTACTTTGATAACCCGTTCTTAAGTTATTTCCCCTGTAAAACCTCAGTTGATTCACCTGATTACTCCTCACATTTCCCACAGGTTGGTCATTATTATAATTCCTCCTAGGAGTATTTGGTATTCTCCTTCCTATACCTGGCACTACCGATTCATATGTCTTTCTGGGGTTGTACTCCCTTCGTTCATAGTTGTCTCTTGAACGTGCCCCTCCCCAATTTTGGTTAAAACTATTTTGGTTTTGGTTAGTATGGTTGTGATTTTCCCTGAATGTTGGTCTTACTTCCTGTCTATTTACTTGCTTTTGTTCTATATGAGTCTTGTCAGGATCAACTTGACTATGAGTAGAATCAGAATTAAGGTTATGAGCCTCAAATTCTGATAATAACTCAATCATATCAGTAAAGTCGACGGGCTTAGCCACAATTAGGTGGTTTCTAATGTGCGGTGGATAATGTCGTATTAGCATATTCACGATCTCGGTTTCTGACATATCTGGATTCACAAGTTTACTTTTGTTAGCAAGTTTTAGGAAATATTCTGTCATGGACACACCCTTCTTGAACTCGAATTTACCAGTGGCCAGTTCGACTTTAATTCTTCTCTGTCTTTCTGGACCCCAGAACCTATTTATAAACACATTCCTAAACATACTATACGTTTCATGTGATGCTAGTGTTAACCTCAGCCATTCTAAAGCATTTTTCTTCAAACACCTTTTAACAATCATCATCCTAAATTCATTTGGAATCTTTTTAATTTTAAAATATTCTTCTAATTCCTTTAGAAATATTTTGGGATTGTCTCCCGATTCTTCTTCGAAAGTAGGTGGACTTATGTCATGCAACAAATAATTTGTACAATTTGTGTTACCTTGACTGTGTAACTGTGTATGTGTGTGCATGTTTTGTATTTGTCCATTACCATTTACTTCACAATCAGGTGACAAAGATTCTGTATCGTCACTCTCCAAATAATTCTCTAAGTTTTGTACAATATTACCTGAATTACCAGGTGAGTCAATACATGTAATATTCTTAGATTTTATTACCCTCTGGTTCTCAGAAATTTTGCTTGCCTGTAATGCAACCACAACTTGATTCAGCTTGCTAATGTTTTCTTTCTCTCTCTCAAAACTTTCCTGTGCCAAATCTATTCTTGTAATCATTTCACTATTCAACTTACTGACTTCATCATATTTAACTTTTAGTTCATCTTGTTGTGTTTGCACCTCAGTAGCAATTAGTTTAACATCATTTCTGATACTATTTACCTCTCTTACAAAATTATTCTGTATTTCAATATTTTCCTCATGGTATTTCCGTGAATTATCTAATAAGACTACATCTATTTCTTGTCTTATTCTATTCTCTAATTCCCCTATTTCTACTTTTTGTTTTTCTACAAATTCTACTTGTTGTTGCTTAAGGATTTCTGACTCCTTAGCCAATTCACTTCTTATATCTTTTACTACATTTTCCTGACTTATTTTCATTTCCTGAAACATCTCTTTTAACTTAGACATTTCTCCATCATGAGATTCTATTTTCTGTTTTAAAGATTTTATGCCTTCTCTACACTCTTCTCTTCCTTTCTCAATTTCATTTCTTAGGTTACCTAAACCTTGATCTATCCTAGCTTCTAACTTCTCTGAATTTTGATCTACCTTTTCTGAATTTTGATCTACCTTAGCATTTAAATTACTCATTTCCTGCCTTAAATTTTGATCTGCCTTTTCTGAATTTTGATCTACCTTAGCATTTAAATTACTCATTTCCTGCCTTAAATTTTGATCTGCCTTTTCTGAATTTTGATCTACCTTAGCATTTAAATTACTCATTTCCTGCCTTATTTCCTGTCTAAAACTATCCATTTTAGCATCAAAATTACTCATCATTTTCTCTAACCTGTCTATTATCATTTCATTACCTTTACTCTGCATAATTTCTGTTCTACTTGTTCCTGCATCATCACTACTCATTCCTTCCACTACTTCCCTGACTTCTTGTATTTCTGCTCTCTTATCACTAACTAGTCTTTCCACTCCTTCCCCAACATTTTTATTCTTATTGTCTGTTAATTTTTTAACTTCCATTTTAGGTAATATTTTTCCCTTTCTTAATAACATAAAAAAAATGAAAATTATAATTTTGTCACTTTTTCTATTAATTATCTATTAAGATTTTCCGTACTCACTTTTCTTCTTTCTTCTTTCTTGATTCGAAGTTACCTGTCCATTACACTATTTATTCTCCTGTGGTGTAATCCTCCTTCTGCCTATTCGAGCCATACAGTTGGGCGCCATTTTGGAACTGGATTTATGTCGAATCGTATAGAAGGATGGCGAATTATGCCCCTCGTTGAGGTGATCCTTTGGAACAGGGTTGGAATTGATGATTCTTGAAGTCCCAGCTTACCTCGGCGTGGCTTCAGTCGGTTGAGCTAGATATCTTCTTTTTACAGGGGTGGTACGGCGGAAGGAAATTTTACGTAAAATGAGTAATCATTTTCCTCTGTATTAAATAATGTAGAAACTTTTATTTCCTTACTTCAATTAACACCAGTTCGAACAAGATGTATGATACAACATTTATAACACTATTCTTACACAAGATTCACTTGATGTGACGCGTTTATCTGGATGCGTGCAAGAATCAAAAGTTTTATACGTTTTTTTACTACCGTGTATAATAATTAAATTGTGTGTCTTCTAGCGATGATATTTAATGTAAAGATTATCTAGTTATAATCGATGATGGTTACGAGAATAAACTTATACTCTTCCGCACACAACGGCGTTTAAGAAGAGAACCTTACATCCGTTCACGGCGACTGTTAGGAGAAGAATGACCGGTTCCGCTTCTTCTACACATTAGCATTTCGCTAATAGTTCAATCCCTCTAGAGGAATATTGAATATCCTCCATGGCAACGTAAAATCTTCTATATCTGATTGGTCCACGTTTTACGATATACGCGTCACACCAATCACAAATAAGTTTGTTATTCCACACTTTTGTGACGTCATTTCCACTTACATAGCTTCTCTGTGCGTGACTCACTCTACATAACCTCACATAATACAATATTTGAAACTCTTTGGGGACAACATAAAATAACTGTTTCAAGTGTTTTGTGTATAATGTACATAAGTGGAAGTATTCCCTTATCGGTAAGTTAGTTGTAACGCTGTATTTTGTACACCCTGCTTACATTTCGCATGCCACAAACTGAGTGGAATTCTCTAACTCGCACGCTTCTGTTACAGCAGTATACTGCACGTCAGTACTGGCTAAAATGAGCAAGAACATTGCAAGAAAATGGCCTGAACTTCATGCTGACAAAGCATACTAAAGGCATGCAGTTTTGAGCTAAATTCAACATTACTCGATTAACGCATCCGTCCCTATCTTACAACATATGATTTTCTTATTCCCATTATTAAAGGCAAAGCTCCGAAGCATTCGATTTCAGAACTTAAAAGCATTGCTCAAGAAAAGTGAGGTCATTCTCAAGGATTATACAAAGAATTACTTCTACCATGTATTTCAGAACTGGAAGAGACAGTAAAATGTGCATTCAAGTTGGAAGGAGTTTCTTTGGAAAGGACATTTTAAACTTTGAATTAGAGTAATAGACATCCGTAGGAGAAAAATATCATTCCTGGTTTTGGTATACTTTTAAAGAGGTGCCATTAGGCATTTAAACTGTGAATCTGTGGATTTCCCATGTTAAGTATGACAGTATGCTAAGGGAGGCAGTAAGTAGAGAAGTCGGTTTCAACGTTTCAGAGCTAGGAATTCGTTTACAAATTTGATATCACTAAGAGAGAACAAATGCCCCAATTGTTAGCTTAACTAATGAGCCTAACACAACTTTTTCTCACTATTTTGACAGTTACTAATAAAGGCTTATGTAAAGCATAAAACATATGACTAATTCAAATCGACCTGTAAAAATGCAATAAATGAAGCGAGCCACAAATAAAAAATTAGGTGATAATAGTAACAATAATACCTCATTTTCAATTCCTAATTTCAAAAACAAGTGAATTTGAAAGTCAAATTCAGCGTGTGTTTAGACCTATTTAGAACATTTTCTGCTAATGCAAGAATTAATATCTGGAATAGCTTAAATTGCCAAGTGTATAATATAGCACTGGAAACTAAAACACCTAACCATTTTGAAATAGTATCGCATCGGAAAATGAAGAAAATAGAGTTGAAAAGGATGTACAAGCATACCTCATGTTAGATGATACACACATCGATAATCCAGAAAGTAGCGACCGTTTTCGGTATTTCAGTTATGTATGTCATTATACTGAGCTTCTATGCAAGATAGCAAGGTTCCTTTACACAGTACTGTGCGAGTTCTAGTCGAAAAAAGTTGTCATTGCGTACTCTATGATTGTTGAAAATGAACTTTTTGTTGTTGTTGTTGGTAATTTACGTGCTCCAACGTTAAGTCATATCGGACGATGTATGAAATGGTTGAAATGGTGCTCAAATGAGTCCGGGGTCCATGAAGATTAGAGTTGCCTGACATGCGTCTTACAGGATAAGAGAAAATCCCGAAAAAAAACCTTATACAGGAAACTCACCCTGACCGAGATTCGAACTCGGGACCTCATGAACGTGAGGCAGGCATGCTACCACCACGCTACCAAGGAGAGCAAAATGAAAAAATGAAAATGAACTGTAGTATAAAGTGCTACCAACTGTGAGGCGAGAGGAGGGATTCGGTTTCTAAATGTTCGTAAGTTGAACCTACAGTAATTTAGCGTCAATTAAAGTAAGCATATAATAGAATAGAAACAAACGAAAGAAATGTGAGAAATTGGTGTGAAATGTTTACAATAAATGTTCATGAATGCACTCCACTATTTAACCACTCATTACAGACGATTTAAAGAATCTAGTGCAGAACAAAATACGAGGGTCGGCTGAAATGTGAGGTCCCGGGCCTCACAGAGATGGCACCACTGGGCCAGCTTGACGGATAACTTCATTTAGTTTAACTCTAGACTAGCCTGTATATACAGTTACAGGTCAATGGCTTATTTAGTGTTTGAATGACAGCATTTTTAACAAGACAAGTGTAGATGTTTCACGAAAATAAAGGACTTGGAAAAATGAGCAGTGATTAAATAATTCTATTTGAAAGGCTTAACGCTTAAAGAAATCAAGGAGGAAATGGACAGTACATTGAAAGACTCTGTCACTTCATATACAATGGTTAAAAGGTGGATTATAGGGTTTAAAATGGGACGTACGAGCACTAGTGTTGAGCCCCGCTCTGAACCTCCTGTGGAAGTCAACTCCAGAGATCAATGAAAAAATTCATCGTTCAGTACTCAGGGACGTATTTAAGGAAGGGGTGGTCCAGGGGTTCCGGACCCCCCAAATGAATTATCATTACAAACTTTTATTAAATAGTTGAAATAAGACTTAATTTAAAATAAATCGGAAAAGGTTTATTCAAGATTCTCGTCTTAACATCTCTGTTCACTGTCAGGGAAACACTGAGTTATTTAAGAGATAAACGAAAAGTTACTGCACAGCAGCTGAGAACTCGTTAAAGTACACAAATAATGTCAATTACAGTAATGTATTGCAAAGTTAACAAATTCCGATATATTATTATTTGTTGATTAGAATTCCCAGATTCTTACTTAAAGATATGTAATTTTTAACGTCTAAGTTCCTATTCCCTTTTTCATTCAAGGAGACCTAATGCATCAAATACATCAATTAGTGGTTCACTTTTTAATTATCTGATTACTGCTTATATCACTCTATGCCAGGTATAAGAACAAAAAATGTGCAAGGACTTTCTACAGACTTTATCCAAAGAAACAAGACGCAAACAAACTTTTCTAAGCACAATTTGTAGAAGCTCGGGTGGAGAAAGTCATGTGAATATAATATATTACATGTGTTTTTAGTTTTTAATAATATGATAAAAACACATCCCTGATTAATTATTTATTAAAAGCAAATAATTCAACTTGATTTTTGGACGCCCCCGGAAACTGACTTCTGAATACGTGCCTGTTAGTACTGGAAGACCACAGATCAAAGTTGTTTGAGATCGCAGAGGCTGTAAACATATCAAAATAACGTGCAAGTAATATTTTAAGTAATGCTTTCGGCTTTCATACGGTCTGTGCAAGATGGGTGCCATGTTTGTTGACACCTGATCAAAAGTTGCAAAGAAAAACTTTTTTTTTTCTTTTTTTTTAAGAATTTGAAGATCTTCCGTAAAAATCCCAGTGAACTTTTGAGAACGCTTATTACCATGGATGAAACTTGGATACGTCACTACACTGATAATAAATCATAGTCAAAACAAGTGAACCAGGTGAACCAATTTCAAAAATCGGCAAAGCCAATTTTGTTAGCTAAATAGGTGATGGCCTTTGTCATCTGGGATGTACAAGGAATTGTTTTTATTCATTACTTGGACAAGGGTAAAAGTAACAGTACTGACTACTACGCAAGCTCACTGTAACGTTTGAGTGATGAGGTGAAAAGAAAAATACCTCATTTGTCAAAGAAAACAAATCTTGTTTCTTCACGACAACGCTCCAGCCCATCGTTCAGTCATTGTTCGACAGATTTAGCACCCAGTGTACTTCCACCTGTTCCTGAACCTCAAAAACTTTCTTGGAGGACGAAGATTTCACAGCAACTAGGAGGTCCTTGATTCGGTAAACAGCTATTTTGAGGACTATGATAAATCGTACTACAGAGATGATTTAATTAAATTAGAACACATATGACAAATGTATTAGACTTTCTGAAGATTATGTTGAGAAATATAGAAAAAAGAAAGAACATTTTAAATGTTTTATTTTTATTGTAAAGCCCGGGACTTACCAGCCGATCCTCGTAGTGCAAGGCAGAGAGTGAACCCCAGGCGAGTTACATGTTCCTTTTTAAAAAATTTCTCGTTCTTTGTTTGATGAAATTTACTTCATGTATTGGCGATAGCGTACTAATGACGCTCGTGGTATATTACAAATGTTTAAATAACATAGCGATTATGTGGTTAAGTAATGTTTTGCTTCAAGTTTGTAAACTAAGAAGTACTGAAACTTGTAATTGGTTTGTAATTTTCTGTAACAAAAGACCCCTTTCTAATTTAGCTTAAAAGCTAAACGAATGAGAGCCTCTAGGCTACACTCGTAAATGCATACTTACATACTATTATTTTAATCAGAAGGATTAGACAACTTACACAAAATTATACGTTGAGATGGAAGATTAGAACCTAAAAGGCAAATTACACAATTTTAACATCATTACCATCTTATACGAGGGCTGTTCAATAAGGAATGATCACACCAGCCTTCACCATTGCTTCTGATGATGGATAATGCCTTCCACGAAGGCGTATTTTCAAATTAGGGAAAAGTAAAACGTCACATGGGGCTAAATCCAGACTATAGGAAGGGCGAGGGATGCACTTCACGCAACAACATTGGCAATATGCGGCCGCGGACTATCATGTTGCAGCATCCACCCTGCTTCACGTATATGTAGTCTTTTGCGCCTGATATGGAGTTGCAATGTTTTCGGGACATCCCTATAGGATTGTCCAGTTACTGATGTGTGTGCAGGTACAACATGCTGATAAACCATTCCATGAATATCAAAGAATGAGATGACCATAACTTTTCCAGCAGAAGCAACCACTTTTGCTTTTTTTGGGATTGGTGATGAAGGAGATCTCCACGCTGAGCTTTGCTGTTTGCTCTCAAGATCAAAATGATGTAGCCAAGTTTCATCAGCAATGATTACGTTTGAAAGAAACTCCGGATCTTCCTCTAACAGCAACTTTAACTGCATGCAGATGTGCATGCGAATGTCCTTTTGTTCAGGAATCAACAGTCTTGTAACCCATCGCGCACAAACACGTCTCATGTGTAATGTTTCTGTCACCAACGTGTGGGTGGCACCCAATGAAATGTTCAGTATTTCAGAAAGTGATCTTAAGGTAATTCGTCGATCCTCTCTCACAATGGCAGCAGCAGTGTTAATGTTTTCTTCCGTAAGAGCAGTCACTGGAGCAACGGGTCCACCTTCCTTTGAAATTGATTGTCTCCCCTCTTTAAACATTTTAAACCACCTTCCAGCTGTGCTGTAGGGAAGAACAGACTCTCCATAGTCCTCCTGTAACATTGTATAGGACTCAACTGAAGATTTGTTTAGACGAAAGCAGAATTTCAAAGCCGCATATTGTTTCTCGCGTGTTACCTCCATTGCAGCGGTAGGCGATACTGATCTAATCTGAACTTGCCTGGTTCTCACAGGCGGGAACCAGGAGTAACAACAATGAAACTACTACGG
The DNA here is from genome assembly GCA_030765055.1 of Mantis religiosa. Lineage (NCBI taxonomy): Eukaryota > Metazoa > Arthropoda > Insecta > Mantodea > Mantidae > Mantis > Mantis religiosa. The sequence continues at coordinate 92,320,510 of CM060956.1, read as the reverse complement.
CGTGTTTGTTTCACATTAAGCTAAAAGAGTATAATAAGATTGAATTTTAGTGCGAAAAATGATGACCGTAAAATAATTATGATCATTCTTTATTGTCAGCCCTCGTAGTAGGTAACGAGGGCATTGCATTAGACACAGAAGTTCGATACCGAAGTTACAATAGAAACAAACGATTTGAGGGTCCCAGATTCCGGAAAAAGCGTTTTAAAACAGTTTATTATCTTTGTGTTTGAAGAACATAACTAAACGACGAAAGGCGGTTATGATCAGGAACTGTCAAGAATGCGAGACGAATATTTAAAGAAACTGCCCACAAAAATTACGCTTTATATAAAGTGTTCGAAATTTTTTATTTTCTGAAACATGGTCGTAACGGTTTTGATTGAAATACTATACGTTTAAGACATTTTCTCGGGTTACCAGGTGAATGCTAGGTAAGTAAATCCCTCTATTTCGTCTCCATTGTCATTTCACACCATCTCTCATCTGGTGGTATCTTTCAGGACAGTTGAGTCCAGAGGTTCTACTCCCATTCGCCTTGAACCCGTAGGAACAAGACCCGGGCCTCTTTCAACCAGGGAGTATCCGAGCTGTCCCAAAGGGCGCTCGGCGTCCTCCGTGGGGCTTTCCATTAGGGCAAGACCTAGTTTCCTAACAAGCCCCCCCATCTGGTCCTAGGGACACAAGACGGGACGGAAGTGGATACGCCACTTACGCGCGCCAACACCAAAGGTGAAGGCTACCGATATGACCTCGGTGGGGCCGCCTGGTGATCTAGCACACCTTCTACTAGCTTTGCTGGCTAGTACCCGGAAACTTAATGGCTTCCCTCAACCCCGTCCGAAGACGTACCCAATCTCCCACGGGTATCGGGAACACACTGCCCCCTCGAGACCAACCCAATCCGAACAACTCCCGAAGGAGGGGCTCGGCTGTTCGGCCCGAGGTTCCTCTAGTAACGTCAGAGGTACCACGAGTGCTAAGGGTCCGCAGCGCTCGCACTTTGGCAGCTGAAAGGGACGGATCCCTTCCCCTACGGGAGGTATCTTTCAGGACAGAAGTGTCGGCGGCAGTATCGGCGCTGCATGGCAAGATGATATGGTCCTAGTTAACACTTCCACCTCAGGTAGGACGGTCTCAAGGCCGGCCTGGTGGGGCGTTTCAGGACCACGGTTGGTGGGATGGGGATTTTACTAGCCTGCCGGGGAGTTTCTTATTTGGCTATTTTAGGGACCTTCCCTCTACACTGTCGTGACTCCTTGGTTCGGCCTCCCTATGACTCCTCTCGTCTCATCCTTTCTCAGAGAAGCCCTATTTGGGCATAGGCACATTAGATCAAGTCTGATCGCAGTGCCGAATCTCTTCTCTACATTCTGTCCTATCCTGTCCGCCTCGGTAGCGTAGAGTATCGTGTCTACCTCACGTTCAAGAGGACCCAAGTTCGAATCTCGGTCAGGACGAGTTATCTGGATAATGTTTTTTCCCTGGGTTTCCGATATCCTGAAAGGGGAATGTCTGTCAAGTGTAAGCTCTACGGACACTGGGCTCATCTGAGCATCATTTAACCCATTTCATTCATTTTCCGATGTGACAATATTGAAAAACGTAAATTACGAAAAAAAGAAAAAAGGAGGAAAATAATTATCCTATCGTACCACTACATAAAAATGTAGATCTCATTAAAACCCACATGTGTGTCTGATATATTATTATGTTTTGTGCGGAGTTAGCAATCTGGGAAATATTCCTTATTATTTTCAATACTTTTGTTCAATCGGGAAGGTGTTATTCATTTTTAACACTTGTCTATACAAATACAACGGAATTTCAAAAGCATCTGTTGGCGACCAGTTCTTAAAAGACTTAACTATGTCTTAAGCCTACTTAATTCTCCTATTTGCAATTTTATCTATGAGGAAATGAACAGTAAAACGATTTTTACAAACGTTTATCTCAAACAATACAAAGTAAATATATAAATAAGCATTTTTAAGGTATACCTTGTACAACAGTGGATGTAAAGTCTATAAATAAAAAATATTGTTAGATGTGTAGATGAGAGCGATTGCCAACCTCGGATAGTGCTAGATTTCTTCTTGAACTGTACAAATTTTACAAGTTAAGAACATTGATTCGCGTTGCTAAGGTTACTGCACGAAGGAAAGAGTTTATAACTGAAGGCAACTCCGTTGTTGTAACGGATGTAGTTCGTGTTATTTCACTGTCAGCCGGTGCTTTTCTAAAGAAGCGCCTTGCTTAAGGCTTGCCCCTGGTATTATAAACACTTCACGAAAGGGGAATACAGGGAAAATCCAAAATAAACATGCCAAAGTATGCAGTAGGGTGCTACATTACCTGCATGTATAAGATTTCCAATTTCATGAAGCTAAAGCCCTTTTCAAAACTAGATTCAAGCTGTATAGAATACGTTTAATAAATTAATGGCTTTTGCAAAACTTAAAGCTCCCTTGGCATTACTGTGTTAAAAATTTTCCTCTCTGTCACCTTTTCTCCCTGGCGACTGGCATTTGGGAGTTTGCAGGTTGTTTCCCCGTCTAGATCACGGTGACTTGGATTTTTCTGTGGCTTTCCTTGTCACTAAAGGAATGTTGAACTGAATTTCTTACTCCAGGAGTGCCTCGGTAGCGTAGCTGGTAGTGCACCTGCCTCACGTTCAAGAGGTCTCGAGTTCGAATCTCGGTCAGGGTGAGTTACCTAGATAAGGATTTTTCCGGGGTTTTCCCTTATCCTTCAAGAGGAATGTCGGGTAACTAAGCTCCATGGAACCTGATCTCATTTGAGCATCATTACACCCATTTCATTCACCGTCCGATATGACTTAACGTTGGAGGACATAATTAAAAGAAAATTACTCCAAGATTCCCTTTTCCCACCTTTCTCGTTTCACTTCACTGATATCTTTCTAGTTTGGTTGTCAACGCGGTAGTTCCGATGGATGTGGACAAACGGCGAAAGTGCGTGCGTTCTGCAAATGTTCCATGGCCCCATTAAAAGGTTCCGTACAGGCCGCTAGGGTCACTTCCATCCTCCAATTACAATCACAGCTTTGTAGTGTTTAGTTCCAGCTTATACGGCATCACAGATGCGACATGTTGTAAGTCGCCATTAAGGTAGTTGTCTCATGTGTTTGAGAATTCCTAAGTGGTTTACCTGGAAAAACACGAGTCGGTTGGAGAATTTGGTGTCATATCGGCACGTTGGCCATAGTATCTCAATGATTAGAGCGATTGGACGGAGACTGGAGGATCCGTGGTTCAAATCCCGGCTATGGAACTGAGTTTTTCATTCTGGCTCTACGTTTCAACAATTTGGCCTACACACGGCCAGTGTGAAAGAACAATTAATTTCCATTATTATTATTATTATTATTATTATTATTATTATTATTATTATTATTATTATTATTATTATTATTATTATTATTATTATTATTATTATTATTATTATTATTATTGCCCACATATTTCAGGATAGAGTAAATATGACCAAAATTTGTAAGTTTAATGAAATAAGTTCTCTCGTGTTATACACTCGTAAACTTTTTCGGTAATTCCATGTGATAAGCTCTTGTGATGTTACTCTAAGATATTTTAAGTATTGTTTGAAATAAATAGACCTGTTTTCTTCATGTACGCAAATATGATCACAGAAATGTTTAGCTACTTTGCAAACGTTTATCTAGGAAGAGGAGAGAAATCAAAGGAATGCTTGATATTTGGTTTCTACATTAGACTGCTTTACACTTTATGAAATTATGATGCAGTTGAAGCATCTTAAGTGGAAGGAGCGATTAAGTGTAACTATATTAGACGCGGCCACAGTGAATATTACAGGCGTTAGCACAGAAAACTAATGGAATTCTGCATTTGTATACGATATTCACGACAAATAATTTCAAATTAAGTAACTGAGACTAAATTGTGCACAAATTGCGTAAAAAGCATTCAAATGTTTACATCATAAGCCAGGGGAAGAAGGTACTTCTGGTGTGACGTCAGTTTTGTCTTCTCTCACCGCCAAATATGCCCCCGAACGGAAGGCAGGTTAGCCTGTGACGTCACCGCGCTGATTGCTGCTGCTTAAGGGGAAGGAAATAGTTTCAATAGCAAAGGAAAGACAGGAAACTTATCGGGTATTAATAATATGTACAACTTTCATCTTGGGTGTTGTAATATTAATGCTGACTGCTTTAATTATACAAAGGCCACAATTTATAAACAATTACATTTTGGCTCTGTGCTATGAGAAAATACCTATATATATATATATATATATATATATATATATATATAAAACCTCAATTCGTAGTTAATCTGAAGGTCAGAAGTGTGTGTGTGTAGTGTTTAACGCCCGCTTTTACTACATACGGCACCGCAGGCGGTGACACTGATGGTACATGAGATGAAGATGGAGCACCGGTGGAATGAGATGGCGGGGGAAACCGGAGGTCCCGGAGAAAACCCGCCCCAGCGCCTTGTTGTCCACCATAAATCTCACTTTGCGGTCGCCTGGGATCAAACCCGGGCCTCCTTGGTGAGAGCCAAGCGGTCTAACCACTGAGCCACGGCGCGGCCCTGAAGGGCAGGCATGTTATAAAATGTAAATAAAATAATTTTCTCTTTAAGTTAGAGGAGACCTACCCAGAACAAAATTACGTGGACATTTTCCGACACTTTCTTCTTTAAACCTGGACTCACACACGTAACGAAGATTATATAGAATTTGCAAATATTCTTCAAGACTAATATCAGAAGCATGGACGTGCGATAACCTCGGAAAGTTGTTTCAAGCCAGAAGTTGTTTCACCCACAGGTCCAATGCCATTTTGAAGGCTTTAATTCTATAGTACATATCTGTTATGATGAGACCCTTGCCTTGGAGTGAGATATTTAAATCATTGAAGTGAGCTGTTATATCAGCAAGGAAAGCTAAATCATAAATCCAGGCTTTCTCTTGCAACTGAGGAGCAGGCTGATTGTGACTAGTCATAATCATTTCAATTTCGTCTCTTAACTCGTAGCCTTACTCTAATGCCTTACCCCTACTTAGCCAGCACAAATTGCACTGGTAAGAGAGATCAACATTAATGACTGCCACATTCTTCAAGAAAAGTGTTTGACTCGCTGTGTCTAAATCCGCTGGACCGGATAAAATTTGTAACTTTTCCCACGGTATCCAAAACATGCTCCGCTTGAGTGTATTTGGCGCAAAGATTCTCTTGATGAAGAATGCAGTAGAAGGCAATGAGATCATGTGCAGCACCAGGAACACGTTTTATCTGCTCATTTATTCGTGTTATTAGTCTCACGTTGACACCTATCATAGACGGAGCCCCATTTGTTGCAACAGAAACAAGCGTGTTCCAAATCAGACCGGCATGTACAATAGCTCCTTCAACACCTTTGAAAATGTCCAATCCTGTGGTGGTTGCCTTAATGGGAATTAAATCTAACAATTCCCCTGTGATGTCCAACTTGTCATCGACAACCCTAATAAAAATAGCTAATTGTGCAGCATTTGATATGTCACAACTTTCATCGATTGCTAATAAATAATGTAGAAACTTAACGTGCCGCAACACCGAGTTGTTCGTGGCCATCTGCACCATTTTTGAACACGTCGCATAATAGTGTCGCGAAACCGTTATCTACGATAGCGCGACTATTGTACACAAAGAGCCGGCAAGTAAAGATAGCGGAGGTAAAGGACTTGCCAGCGCAGATTATGTTACGCTTCTGGAAGGTTCGGATTTCGTAATTCGATGTCTTGTTATTCGAGAAACATCTAGTGATTTTAGGAACAGTCGGCTTCTTGTTTGTCCCAGAAGTCTCTCGAATTTATAATGAGATATATAAGAGATAGTGACACGCCGGCAGACAGTTGTAAAACGAGAGTGAGTCGCGAGAGGTAAGCAGAGAACAGCTGAGAGTGTTGTTGTAACGAGAGCTGATGTAAACTGAATGCTGTTTGTTATTGTCATCGACCTTGGAAGATTGTGTTGTACATGTGATGTAATGTTGTTACGTGAGAATTGAACAGCGTATTGCTACGGAAATAAAGAACATTTGGAATTTTGGCAAATTTTACTTTTAATGCTGCGAACCCGCAAAGTCACAATAGTTTCAGGAGACAAACTTATTTTTGTCAAAGTCTTCTACCAATTGTGGACACATTTATTCAGAGGCCATCACAATCAATTCTTTCGGAAATCACCTTCAGTAAATGACCTTGCTATATGAAGAGCAATTCTGAGGCTCAGACGGGCAGATGTTTCGTTAATTTGGTAGTCCTCCATATCAGCGTGCTCCTTTAATTGCAGTAATACTACGTCACGTTCTTCTTGATATTTCTCATATTCATTTGCGTGGCACAAAGAATAATGACGTTGTAAATTACATTCTTTTAATACTCCGTACTTCTTTGTTACACACTAGGCACTTTCCACCTTCGCCGTACTGCACAAACAGAAAACATTTTCCCATACAGATAGAAACACTGACTGCTCCGTTTGATTTATCCTGGCTATGTTAATGTCATAGAGCCCGCTGTACCTGACTGAACTCTCAGATGGTATTTCCAGCGCCGTTTATATAGGCTCATTCAACAAGGGTTAAAATTGTCTCAAGGGTATTGAAATATCTGTTCAGAGTTTCCAATTTGGAGGAAAGCAATATTATCAAGGAATGTTTTCTTTTGCAGATGAGAAGCAAATGGGGAGAGTCTTGAGTGCAAAAAGTAAGGTAACTGATGGAACAGATAGGTATGGGACATATTTGGAGAAACGAGGAGTATTATTTTAGAGGCATTTGGAAAAAGGTAGAATTAAGGCTGGAAGATTTAGATAGCCAAGTTATATTTACCAGTGTGAGGGAAAAAAGATCATTGAGGACATATAGGGAATTTATGTGTGTGGGGGAGGGAGAAGTACATAGATGTGTGTAATAAGGTAGGGCGAGAAGGATTTGCCTGGACAAGGACAGGAGTTAGAAATTTCAAAGGTATTAGATATGAAAAGGATACAGGGAAATGCCCAATGTGTGGAGAAGAGGGTATAGATTGGCATAGTATACTTTATTGCAAACAAACAAAGATATGGAGAGAACAAATTCGGCAACAAAAGTGGGACAGTTTTAGGGATGGGGGGAGGTATTAATAATAAAGAAAATGTTATTGCTAAAAGGAGAAAAGAATGTAAGAAATATAGGTAATACCTGGGGAAAGTTAGAGAGAAATGGTTAAGATTGATGAAGAATAAATAACAATTAAGGGCTGCAAAACTAGAAATAGGGATACAAGAGAAAGGAGGGTCATCAATACACGTTAAACCAGGGGTTATGTGTATTGAGACCAAGAATCGAGGCAAGCAGGTAGGAAGGGTATGTTAGATGTGAATAAGCTATTTTGTTATTGTGTTAAAAATGTTACAAATGTCAATGTATCAATTAAATTGTATGTAGATGAAAGATGAGAAATAAATACTTGTGTGACGTCACCCGCACTGCAGGCCTCGCTCTCGGCTGAAATACGTCACAACGCTCGAAGCTGTCTTCCTCTGTCATAAGCGTTAGCAATGAACTTTAATGAACGAAAAGGCTTCAAATACAGATTTGGGAAGGTGTAAATGTTCCACTTTATACACTAGACAATGTAAGGAAGAGAGTACCTGACACACTAATTTTGTATGTTTAATGCACTTTAATATTTTTGTACTAAGGCTTTTCTTCTCTCACAAGCCTTAATAGTCAAACAGAAATGTACACAATCCAAGCCCTAATGAAGAGAATTTCTCGAATTTAAGGAAAATTCAAGCATTTATTTTTAATAACGTTTCAAATACATGACCTATTGGTCAAGCTTTTAGATGTTATTAAGAAAACAAAACGTAACGAATACATTTTAATATAAAGAGTAAATTGGCGAGGAGTAAATTTCACGAAAAGTTACCTCCTGCATCATAAAAAGATGCTGGATTTAAGCACAGAGTTAAATATTCATCGTATTAGCTTCGGAGATATCCTAAGCCCCCCAAAAAAGCTATTTGCACTATCGATAACAAATGAAATGCACTACTTATTGTTTATTACTTATTATTATACACAGCTAAACCAAAAGAAAGAAAACGGAACTGTTTAGTATACTAAAATTTGGACCTGGAAAATCCCTACCAGAAATGTTGCAGATTTTCAAACCTAAGTAAACTTTTCCCTCATAATTGAACTGTTTCTCTTTCTTAGCACAGTGGTAGTAATGATATTTATCAAGCGAGAGACCCAGTTGAATTCTCGGTACCGAGTGAGTATTTGGTTCGGTCTCTGAGAGACCAATTAAGGAAAGATTGCGAAGTAGCGGCGCACGGTTGCGAGCTCTGCATATACTAGCCGGATGGGGGGAATGGGGGCGTGAACCACGTTGCATCCTCCAGTACTACACCCATTCATGAAAGCTGCGGTGGGCACTGGCGGGGTCACAGCAACAGGGTGGTAGCCCTTGGCCGGAAAGACGTATTTCGCCCGGGGGATTAGTTATATAAATACTGACTCTAGGTTTTGCTTTCTTTCTTAAAATCGACCTTTTGTCTTTTTAAAACCACTGGTGACTTTTTTTCTCAGTTCTATAATATTCTAAACTTCCAACTTCGACATTCGACTTCTTGCCCATGCTTTTTCCTCTTTAATCCCAGATTACATATCAAACTATTTCTCTCTATTCCAAGAACATAAAATAAATATCAGTGATCATTTTTCTGTTAGGCCATAAACAAGTTTTCTTTCTACAAGTTAAATTTCTCTTTATATTATTTTTCATCCTTTTTTCTAACCTCTGTTCTTTATAAAGTATATAAATATTCTTTATAAAGTCTTGATAAATCAAAATTTTTAATACCTTATATTTTTATCTAAATTTAGAATTATATTCCCACTACACCTAAGTGGCAGAAAAAGTAATATGTAAAATAAAAGTTGCCGTCCTCGGTAGCATGTCTAATTCACATTCAAGAGGTCCCGAGTTTGAATCTCGGTTAGGGCGAGTTACCTGGATAAGGTTTTTTGCGGGGTTTACCCTTATCCTGATAGACGAATGTCGGTTAACTCTAAGCTCCATAGACCCCGGACTCATTTGAGTACTATTTCAGCCATTTCATTCATCGTCCGATATGACTTAAGGTTGGAGGACGTAAATTACAAAAAAATAACAGAAGTCATTAAAAACAATATATCAGAGAATTTAAATTTGAAAATTAAGGTAGAAAAGTATACTAAAATTGAGTGACATATGTTCAAATCCGTGGTAGATACGAGAATTAGATACCTAGTTGTTGGTTTTGTCAAGAAGATATACGTATTTATAAGTTCTTTTGGACGATAAGGGCACGGGAGTAGTAGAGCGGGTTGCCCAAATCGATAGAGCTAGCGGCGGGCGGGCGTGGCACAACCAGCAGAGAATGCCTTGTCTATTTACCGCGCAAATATTTATTGGAAAGACATCTTCGCTATCTTACGACACAGTAGCGCGTTTCAAACCTGTCGTCACTTGATGTTCCTTTATTAATACTTGACTGTAATAACTACAGCAGAGATTGAATACCGTATAAAATTCGATAAATGGATTCACCGAAATACATATTTTGGGAGTCTCAGAGAAAACTTCTAAAAGGTTATCTGTGAGTATGTGTAATTATCAACAACATAACTCAAAAAATACAAATTAGGTTTAACACCAGACATATTTAATTCAACAGTATTTCAAGGAATGAAAGACGAAGAATAAAAAAATATAATTTCAGTATATTAGCATATGTTTTTAAAATATTTTCATAACAAATTAAATATCCATTATGAATTTCCTAGCCTTCTTCATTTTGAATGACTTGCATATGGTAAACCATAAGCAATCTTATTATAGAAAATACAGTTCTCATCGAAGAGCAAATTTGTATTAAATATCTTTGTTGTGTAGTCAAGGTTTCCGAAATACGCCTTCTTATTATTTTGAATTTCAAAACATTTATATTTTACTAAAACAGGAAATAGTTTTTGTTCAGAATCCAAAAGCAAAAAGTTGGTTGGTATTTAAGTTCAGCAACTTTGTAGGATACGACTCAAGGGATTTTAAATAAAATCTTTCTATCTTAAATTACCCTTTACATAAAAATATTCTTTCTTTTAGATTTCTCAAAATTGGGCCTTAACGATTCTAAATCATCAGTTTAAACTTTCTGCATGACATATACAGCCTCAGGAAACAAATGAGCAGCTACCAGAAACAAAGTTCATTTCGGAAAACATAGGAAGCATTCGATGACGCTGCGTTCACAATATATACTTTAATATCACTCTGTATTCATTTCAACGCTATGCGATAGATAGAGATGGAGGCTTGGAGGCTTGGCCATAAGCGCGTGTCTCGTAGGTGGACCAACATGAGTTCGAATCGTTGATGTGCATGCTTCCTTTTATTATTGTTACTTATTAAAAATTCCTCATGTTTTTCTTGTAGTGTGCATCTCTCCCATCATCAGGATATTTATAAAATGTTATAACTACAATGAAATACTGGGTATAACACAACTATAAACAAAGACAAAACACTTTCAAAATTTGCATTACTGAACAAAAGACTGTTTTCAGTAGATTAAATGCCAGGTCAGGAGACGGCGTGAGTATAGAAAATTGTGTCAAAGAAACGTAACTACTTAACTTGATTATCAAGCTGTATTGATCTTTGTTTCTTAATTCGACGGATTTCAATTTTTAAGGCCGGTTTCCAAGAGGAGCTGAACTGAAATTCAGCATCCTTATAAGTATCCTGATGATGGGAGAGATGCACACTCCCGAAACGTTCATATCTAATCATCTTTTCACCTGGCTGGCTGCCCGAGAAGAAAGTGAGAGTATTCGTCGTCAGAAAGCTTGAGATCTCATTTTATGATAGCATTTTAAACGCACTCATTTATAAAAGCACAAATAACACATTCTTGTCGTTTTTAAAATAAATGCAATGTTATTAGAAAATTGCCTTAATATTGATTGTGTAAACAATTGGGCTCATTCATCTGTTGTGAATGGTATCCTCTCGTGAAAATTTCACTAGGCATTGGGTCTCATCCATGCCCCACAGAATGAGGGCAGCAAAAGAAACATAATTTACACACCCGTTATTAAGTTAATTTCCATCTCTATTTGATTTTATATACAGTTATAAAACATTTATTTAAGTTAGTAAAACAGAATCGGGTATTTCAGTTATTATGTATGAACATAAATGCCCCAAATCAAGTAAATCTTAGCAACTGAAAGTTATATTACAATGACCATAATACATTTCGTATTTCTACAATAAAATATAAAATGATGTTCGGGATTCGAACCTTTATAGGTCTATCTCTACGTACATATCACTTGGCTGTCTGTACATGTTTAGTAACTGAGGCTCAATTATGACAGGGTTGAGTAGGACGAAGCTAGACTCGTTCCGTGAAACCATAGTAAACCGGCCGTGAAAGGGTGTATAAGTATTTTCTATGAATAGCCGGTAAAGTATCAGTAAAGTATCTTTCATTCTGGATTACTTTTGTAAAAATAAAAGTCCCATCACACGAAAAGTAGATACCATTAAATCACTCGGCCAAGGTCAAGTTTTAATACGTAGTTAAGAGTTTTCGAAAGATAATTTGCTGTTGGTTTGAATTTTGAACGAACGTATACAATTAGTTGCTCAGCTTCTAATGTGACACATATTGATAGTTTTTTGTTTCACCGCCAATACAGCCGCATAAAAATGATCCAAAATGAGTGTGGATTAGGCAGTGGCAAAAACGACACGTGCCTCACGCTGTCGGAGTTCGCAGGTATAAGTCACACGCCATGCCGTGTGCTGTAACTGTTTGTAAACATACCGACATACTCCGCAGTAGCTTGCTACTATTAAGAATTTTTATTGCTTAATTATTGCTTATGAGTGTTTAACATGTTCCAAAATTCTGTTATAGCAGTCCATGATGACAATTAAGCTGGTGGACATATGCAACTTATACCTTTTAGAGGGAAGTTCATGTTAGTGAGGTTGTGGATGGAAGCATTAAATCAAAAAAGAACAGAAAACAATATCAAAGAATTGTAGATAAACTAACCAAAACTAAATGGCTTATGCAGTGAGACGAACATTTTATTTCACGTGTTTGGTGATATTAAATAAAGCATTTGTAACTGAAGAGGAAGCTGTTGATTTTACAGTAAGTTATTGAATGTATTGTGCAATTAAGATCATAACAAAATGCTCTGAAGTTAAACAAATAAATATTATCATTGATGTAACTATTTTTACAATTCATATTTTTAGTGAAACTAAATTAATCGTGCGTTCGTTGAACTCCCTTCAGCTCATCCATACATCAAAACCATATCCGTCATTTCGACGTTCGTATAGCGCTCCATATTGCTTGGGTTTGCTATTTAAATACGCGCAAAATCCTCCCTGTTAGGACGGAATGTTTAGTTTTACACTTAAGAGCAATCTTGCAACTGTCCGAGTTATTAGTCGACCTTTTCACAAATAACTGCCCTTTGCCCCATTACCTGAAAGTTAGGCTAGGGTCACTGATAAATAGCAAGGAGTAATGATTTTGTTTTCGTGGTCGGTGCGTGCCTATAACAACTTTTAAGGTTCGCACACCAGTGGTTCCTGCACTGCCTAATCACATAATCACAAAATCATGTAATATTTAATGCTACATAAAATTAAACTAGCAGAACTTGAAGCTGCGACACTGAAATTCGGACCAGTTAAGTTATAAACTACGTAAGGCTATACTTGTTCGGTGTTGTTTTGAAACAACCTGTATATATACTTGTAATTTACGTCCTCCAACGTTAAATCATATTGGACGATGAATGAATGGTTGAAATGATGCCCAAATGAGTCCAGGGTCCATGGAGCTTAGAGTTACCCGACATTCGTCTTTTAGGATAAGGGAAAACCATCTACGCTACCGAGGCGGACGTATATTTTTCTTAAGTGTTAAACAGATATTCGTTCTTTTTAACGTGTTCATGCAATCGTGTCCATGGATTTTCAAAGAAATGTGTAAATGTATAATGAAAATCGATCCTAATAAAACGTAGAAGAGTAAGAGTTAGCAAGAATATTTTGTGGAAGGATGAATAAGGAAATCCATGTGAATTTAACAAAAAAATTGTTTAGTGTTCTAGTGGTAATAAGTAGATAAAACTGGAAACACTTAAAAGCTAATGAAGATGTCTGGGGAAGACCTCGAAAACATTTTCTTCTCGAGTATAGTTCTCTAGTAGTTTTATAATCTACGTCCTGCAACGTAAGTCACATTGTACGACGAATGAAATAATCAAAATGACGTTCAAATGAACCCGGGATCCATAGACCTTAGAGTTAACTGACATTAATCTTTCAGGATAAGGGAAAATCCCGGAAAAATACCTTACCCGGATACCTTACCATGACCGAGATTCGAACTCGAGATATTTTAAACCTGAGGCAGACACGTTACACTTAAGCTACAGAGGTGGCCTCTCTGGTAGTATTAGTTAAGTACTATTGTACTAGGACCTGTAATCCAATTTTTACGTACTATTGCGGTCTTTGAGACAAATGTCATAAGGGGCATAACTTCGATTTAGTCATCTTTCCCAAATTAATTAAAATCTTGTATATCTTGGGGCCAAAACTTACATTTCTAAAACAATTTCTGAAGGCGCATAAAGTTTTTCATTCTGTTCAGAAATTGCATACTGGGACTTCACACTTTTGAGGTCCTCTAAATTCCTCCAAATATAAGTGTTCATAAAATGTATTTTTAATTCAAGCATATTTTAAAAATACATGGGTGATCTGAAAAGTTTCCGATGTAATAAGGATGCAAGACATTTTTCAGAATTTCTTGTTGTAATTTTTCAACATAGTCTCCTTGTAACTCCACACGCTTCTCCCATAGATGCTCCTATTTCTGTAACCCGTCCAAATAGTACTCGATGTCTTTCTCTGCAAAATAATTGTTCACGAAGCTGATTGCCTCTTCATTTGACCAAAATCTCTGTCCTCCGAGCGCAATTTAAAGATGAGGAAGCAAAAAGAAGTCGCTTGGGGCTAGATCTTCTGAGTAAGGCGGATGGTCAAGCAGTTAAAGCCGTAATTCGTGGATGTGCGCCATTGCAACCGCTGAGGTGTGAGATGGTGCGTTGTCTTGGTGAAACAGGATTTTATTTTTCTGCAAATGTGACAGTTTTTCTGCAAGTTATGCCTTCAGCTTGTCAAGTAATGATGTGTAATATGCTTCTGTAATGGTTTTTCCTTTTTGAAGATAACTGATTAAAATAACTCCACAACTATCCCAAAAACAGTCGCCATCACTTTCCCAGACGAAAAAAACTTTTTTTGCAATTTTTGGAGCCAGTTCTCCCTTTGCAGTCCACTGTTAGGACTGTAATTTTTTCGGGCTTTAACGTTGCATCCAAGTTTCATCTACAATAATTAATCGGCGCCAAAACTCGGATTTATTTGCGCCTAAACTGAACCAACAGAGCGTTGGAAATGTTCATTCGAACACGTTTCTGGTCTAACGTGAATAAACGCGGCACCGAACGCGCGGGCAGCTTTGTCATGTCTAAATGTTGATTTAATATGTGACAAAACACGTTCTTTTGGTATGTTCAGAACCTTTGCTGTCTCTCTCACTTTAATTCGGCGGTCGTCTAGCACCATTTGGTGGACTTTGGTGATGTTTTCGTCGTTAGTTGCAGCTTTCTGGACGTCCGAACGTTCATCCTTTGGACGTCCCGAACGTGGCTCTTACGGACACGTTTAAATTCAGCTGCCCAGAATTTTACTGTGGAAATGATGGTGCAGATTTCCCGTACACAAAATCCAAGTCATCTTTGATTTGTGTAGGCGCATTGCCTTTAATGACAGCTCGATACTAGATTTTTGCATTTTCGTGAAAACACTCACATTAACTCACTCAAACGACTGTTATATAACAACTGAGCGTCCAAAATGTTTGAAACTTTGGCGAGTAATTGTCAACAGATTAATTAACAAAATTCACTAGGTTTTATTTACGAGTGCTGCCATATTTATGTTGAGGTCGGAAACTTTTCAGATCACACTCCCATAGAGCTACAATTTTAATTACGTACCCCAGGAAACAGTTTCCGCTAAACAATTTTTATTTTATAACTTATGAAAATAACTAAAAATATGATTTCCTTTTTAATTTTAGCGAAATTTAAGGATGTAACGCTAATGCACGTGTACTGCTTAGTTTCAAAAATCATTTATCCGATTTTGTTTTTATTTTTGACCATCAAAAACATTTATCTTCAGCAGATACACTGATCTTCAATTGGGGGATGGATGTAGGAGGTTTTCAGACCAATTTCAATATATTTTTTTGTAATTTATGTCCTCTAACGTTAAGTCATATCGGACGGTGAATGAATTGGGTGAAATGATGCTCAGGGTCCATTGAGCTTAGAGTTAACCGACATTCGTCTTGAAGGATAAGGGAAAACCCCGGGGTAAACCTTATCCAGGTAACTCACCCTGACCGAGATTCGAACTCGGGATCTATTGAAATTTCAATATTATTTGTGGAAAAAGAATAACAGAGAACTCTTTTTCGTTCGTTTATTACTGACATGGCATATTTTAATACCTGCAATTCAAAAGGGGTAACAAAAATGCTCAAAATATTTAAATTGTATTACATTCGTATTATCAAGTTTTCCGGCGATTTATATGAAAAATGATTTTAAGCAGTATTTTAGTTAAGAGCTTGATGGAACTTTATACAAGTAGGGTTAACATTTGAAATAACTTCCCTGTAAATTTCAAAAAACATCTGTTGGTAGCACGTTCAGTCCTCAAATGCACTTTAACCGTTTTGGAGTGTAAAGAAATACCTTGTCAAAGTAGACTACAGGCATAATAAAAATTATAGTTTACATTAAAATATCTCTACCGCATTTTAAAATCGTAAAGCACAGAAATACGCATTGAAAATATGGGAAATATCAAGCCCTCATGGTTTAAAAAATACATTTATATTAATTTTTAATACAGATATAATCGATATAGGAACAGAAATTTTTACACTGTAAGCTACGTCACAAATTTCTAAGCATCACTTATACCTATTTCTAGTCCTATGAGTGTCAGGTTTTGAAAACAGTTTGGACCATATACTTTAGAACCGGATAAACATTATAGCCAATAGCTTACAAAAATAAACCCCCTTTTTTGGGTTCAACTCCTGCAGAACATTTATAACGTGTGAAACGTAGATTTGGTTACTCGTAAATTAGAGTAAGGAAAGATGGAACGCTTAAGTTATTAGATAAGAGCTTGATGCGGAGTTCACCGGTTCCCGCCACTGTAGCGTAGGTGGTAGCGTGTCTGGCTTCCGTTCAATAGGTTCCGAGTTGGAATCTCGGTTAGGTTGAGTTACCTGAATTAGTTTTTCCCGGATGATGATGATGATGATGATGATGATGATGATGATGATGATGATGATGATGATTGTGCTTTAGGGCGCTCAACAGCGCGGGCATTAGCGCCCTGAAAGTGCTAAAATTATGCTGAAAAGCTAGATAAAAAGAGAGCTAAAATACGGTCGTCATAAAATAAAAGAAACACACCCTTCTACGTAAAGATCTAAATCAAGCCTAAAACCATAAAGAAGTTAAGGATAAAATACGTAAAAACTATATTCTAAAACTGAGGGGTAACAACAACTTAGAAACTTTGGCCACTGCTTGGTGGTCGTCCACCAGTATCTCTGCCAATCTGGCCGGCAGCTGGAGAGATCGGCGAAGACGAGTCAGGTAGTTTTTCCCGGAGCTTTAACCTATTCTGAAAGATGGATGTTAGATATCTCTAAGCTTTATGGACCCTCGGCTCATTTGAAAATCATTTCACCCATTTCATTTATCATTCGGTATACTTAATGGTGGAGAACGTTAATTATGGAAATGGGTTCACTGGAATAGCCAATTGTTTTTCCTCATCGTTTATATTTCTTGGCTTCTTATTCTTGACACAATTGCAAGTCAGGCTTCCTACATTATGTACTGATTTTAGCATAACGTTTTTAAGTTAGTATAATTTCATATATTGCGACCACATACAGGAATGTCTATAACACAGGGAATCATATAGTGTGACGTGCAACATATCAGATTTATTTTTATAAATTATATTTATTTATCATAAAAGTATTTCGGTAAAATCACGTAATGGAATATTTGAATCGTTCACACCTGCTAGGTCACAGCAAGTGAAAGTGACTATTATTATTAAGCATGCCTTATTCGAGCATTAAGACAGGAATTATGTTACCCATCTTGTCTGAGTATGTATGGTGCATTAAAATTAGGGTTGATCGTAAAACAAGCTCGCTACGTGCGAGGGAAATAAAGTAGGTAACGAGTATGGTAATTTGGTGCAACGATTTAAGCTGGTTGTTGCACACTTTCTCTTCGCTGACAAAATGTGTGACAAATAGCAGGATTTCTCGTCTTATTGGATTACCTGGGTGTCTTCACGTGCGCATTAATTATTAGCGATGACTGCAGGGCTTTGTTTACCAGCCAAGCGTCGACTGCCGCCTTGGAAATCCTAGGAACAGCTTAGCGGCGGAATCGTGGAAGCCACATATCCATAAATATAACGCTAAAGTAATCCGGCTTCCTAACGACATCACTTGAATTAGTCAACGTGGCGGCAGATTTAGGACCCCAAAAGCCAAGTTTTGTGTCTTCCAACATTCAAAAAGGCGGGTGGTTGCTTTTTTCAAGTCCTTCACAAGATAAAATTAAGACTTTTAGTAGATATCTGACCATGGATGTCAAAATAACTGGTTATCAGTAAAATAAGTAGTCTACCTTAATAATAATAGTAATAATAACAATACACTAAAACATTGCAATTAAACCAGAGTGCCCCTATGGAGCAGAAACATTAATTTGAACAGGAAAGCACATATCGAAAATACAGAAAAATAAGAACGTAAAATTATTAGACAAATTTTAGGTCCACCAGTCACAGTTGAAAGATAAAGACTTACAAGTAAAAAGGAAATAAAAAATATACTTACATCCATACTGATATTAGGAAACGAAGGTTAAACGTATATGGACAAATTAAATGCTTAATTTCAAATAGGGTCACAAAGCAGATTATAGAATTCTACGAAAGTAGAAGTAAGCACAAGTAGATACTATGAAATGCTTTGGTGAGGTAAAAAAGGATTAACATTGTCAGGAATCACTCAAGACAATATCGTAGAGAAGGATGTCTTTAGAATGAAGGTACAAAGTGGGAAGTTGACCAAGAGGACAAACCGAAGAAAACGACTGGAACAACGTGGACAGCCGAGAGAGAGAAAGCCCCGCCCCCCTCGGTAGCGTGGAGGTAGAGAGTCTGCCTCACGTTCAACAGGTCCCGAGTTCGAATCTCGGTCAGGGTGAGTTAACTGGATAAGCTTTTTCCGGGGTTTTCCCTTATCCTTAGAGACGAATGTCGGGTAACTCTAAGCTCCATGGACCCCGGACGCATTGAGTATCATTTCACCCATTTCATTCATCGTCCGATATGACTAAATGTTGGAGGACGTAAATTAAAAAAAAAAAAAAAAAAAAAAAACGTGGTGGTAGCGTGTCTGCCTCACGTTCAAGAGGTCCCGATTTCGAATGTCGGTCAGGGCGAGTTACCTGGGGTTTTCCCTTATCCTGAAAGACGAATGTCGGGTAACTCTAAGCTATATGGACCCTGGGCTCATTTGAGCATCATTTCGCACATTCCATTCATCGTCCGATATGACTTAATGTAGCAGGACGTAAAATTACAAAAAAAAAAAAAAAAAAAAAAAAGAAAGGAAAGAAAGCCATTCCCCCAAAAAATTTAAAACAAGAACAATAATGATAATGATAATTTGCACAAGGACTATACAAATATCTGAAAAATACAATTAATTCTCCATTCCAGTTCTTCCTAATCTACTTAAGTACAGATATTGTCAGCTGCCTCACACTTATGAGCTATTTAGATGTTAGACTCCCTGGACATTTACTCCTAAATTTAACCAATATTAACCTTCTATTTCCTCATTATTTCTTCCTCTTAATTTCTTTACTCCTCTTAACCATTATTTCTTTACTCTCTCCGCAAAATTCCCCATCTTTTTAATCGTTTTTCATGATTTACTGTAAGCATCTTCAGTGTTATGAGTATGTTTATATTCTCCAATTTTCCCCATACTCCTTTTTTGCCGCTTCAAATTTCTTAACCCTTTGCATTCAACCAAACAATGCTTCACACTTAATTTCTTCACCAACCGAGCGCGATGGCTCAGGCGGTTTCGTCTGGGCCCCTATTCGGGAGGTGCGGGTTCGATTCCCGTTGCCGGCCTACCTGACTGTTGGTTTTTTCGGGGTTTTCCCGGGTCGTCAGGCGAATGCTGAGTAGGTTAATTACATCCCCCGAATTTCCTGCCTCTTCATTTTACCTACATTATCATTTCATACAATCTCTCATCTGGGTAGAAGTGTGGGCGGGTGTCTCGGCGCTGCATGGTAGGATGATATGCTCCTGCTAATCATGTTCGTCCTCCAGTCTCCGAACCGGCTTTGTTAGCTCTTTCAGGAACGCGGTAGGAGGGATGCCGGTTGTGCAAGCCTTCCCGGAGTTTTCCGAGCTCTGGCCCGGCCTAGTGGACTGTTTCGGGTCCAGGGTAGGAGAGGTGTCGGTTGTTACTAGACTACCGAGGAGTTTCAAGCTGGATAGTGGTAAGGACCTTGCACTCTACATGGTCGAGACTCCTTGAGGTCGGTCGCCCTGTCTCCTCTCGCCTTATCCTTCCTCCTGGGAATACCTCACTTGTGGCATAGGTACAAAAAGATCATTCTGCTGGATCGTGGCAAATTTTATTCAAATTCTCAGCGTAACACAGAATGTTAAAGTATGTAAACACGGCTTTGCGACACGTTTTTGCTGGATCCTACGGTGCCGAATGATGTAATGTTTCTCCTTGAATGGCTGAGAGAACAAACACCACCACTTAAGTTGGATATTAAATTAAAAGAGGGCGCCGGGGTAGCGCGGTGGTTTCGTTCGCGGCTCCCGTTCTAAGGGTCCCGAGTTCGATTCCCGGCTCTGGGGTTGGCGATTTTAAGTCGGCCCTATCCACGCCTTCACCTCTGTCTAGCACATGTGAAGTATCCCCTATGCCCAACGTGGTTCGGAGTCCACGGTAAAAACTGTAGGTCCTCTCACCTCACCGCCATCTTCACTATCACCCTATCATCGGAGGTAATGGACACCGCCCTCTGGGTGCCTCCACCTGAAAAATGGGTCCGGTCATCACTTGGTGGGGTGAGGTTACCCCGAAGGCCAAGGTTGCCATGTGGGGAGTGTTAGTAACTAACTAACTTAAATTAAAAGATCGTTAATATCCAGGTATTTGAAGCAAGTTTCCGACTCTTTGAGGATATAGAATTAATGTTTTTGAATCTAAGAATTAGGAATGGTAATTATTGAAGTATTTATGCCTACTAACTTATCAATACTTCATGGTTTAAAATAAAAATGAGAATAAACTGACGTCATTAAAAATGGAAAACTGTTTTGCGGCGACTGCCAAATATTATAACCCAAGCATGGTGCTTATGTGCCAGGTTCTGCCGATAATCCATCAAAGTAAAGCCTTCCTAAGACACGAAAAACACGTCAACACACACTGCTTTATCAACTCCTCATGACTCCTCCCTAAGTTGCCATTCAAGTCGCCGTCATATTGTATTTTTACTCCGTAATTTTAAATTCTATTCTGTTTTCTTCATAATTTTCAGAACATCGTTTCAGGTTTTTTTTTTCACCTCAGTGTTCATCGAGCTGCAGGAGGGTTAATTGCTTTAGTTATACTGACTTCCAGCTGTCTACATTAGCACCTAACTTTCCTTGCTAATGATATATTTCTTGACAGAAATTCTTACTTATAATTTAGGGCTAGGATAGATGTAAGCGGCCAGGGAGCTAACACCACTATCAACCCGTAATATAAGCAGCTGACAAATTTGTACCTAGATTAGAATTATTAAACCTGTAATTGAGATTGTAAGAGAGGGAAGTACAATTAATTATTATTATTAATTATTAATTATTATATTATATTATTATTTATTATATACTTATAATTTCATTATAACATTGCACTTCATAAGTCATCCATTCCGATACCATGTACAAAATTACAAATGCATTATCAGCAAGGAGAAAATTTACATTTACTTTGTTTACGACTTACCTATAGTGTGTGACTTACCTATATCGCATTGTACCGAAATGTTATATCAAGTTTTCATCTCACATAGCTACGCTTTTTCAGCTTCCTAAATCCAATAGAAAGCAACTTTAGAAAAAAAAAAAAACTGTTTATGGTGAGCAGTTTAACTAAAAAACGCAGTCAAAGAAAAAAGCCAAATAAGGTATTTTTAAGTTCAACATTTTGCATGGCAGTGTCGTAGAAACTTCAGAGAAATATCCCTCACCCTCAGGGCTGTTTTTTCGGTCTTTATAATTATTTTAAGCCATTTACATGACAAAATGTGTGTTAGAATTCTCTGAGAATAACTTTTGAAGCCTCCTTCATTCTGAATGATTTTTATTTAAATGAAAAATCATAAAATTCAAATGAAGTCTTACTACATCAAAAATGTAGCTCTCGTAATACACCCAATTCATTCAAATAAAATTTATAACAACATTAACCATCACAAACATATTCTTTGTTATTGGTTTGAATTTTCAATCACTTAGGTATGCTTTTCTCAGCTACTGTATCTCTATTAACTTTTTCACGCGGCGGGTTAACTTTGTTACCATGTAAATAGAAGCATGGAATTTCAAGTCATACAGGATCCACTTTTTAAACATTTGACTATCGCACTAGCCTACTGCATTATTATATCTACAACGAACTATATCTTTAATAAAAGTTTATCTTAATTAAGAAGAAGAGAAAGAAAGTGATATGAATGTACTACGAGAATCTTTTTCAATACAACCTATCTGAAGGATGTTTCACGTTGTTGGAGTGGGCACTGTTTAAATTATGCATTAGTTTCGTTCAACCAAGCACCCAGTCATCTAACATTACGTCATAGCTATATTAAGAATCTTGTTCATGTATTTTCAGTACTTGCAGAACTCATCTCACCACTTTGAGGGCCTTATAGGGAAGGTTCTTAGAGCACTACGCAACCATGATTCGAAATAGACTACAAAGGATGAACTACACATATTACTGTTGCTAATAAACATTTTAGAACTTTTGTTTCGTGCCACGCAGTACTACTATTTTATTCTTCATGCTTTGGAGAATATAGCCGCCTGAAGCTGGATTATGGTCGTAAATATTTAAAAGCTTGGTGGAAATATCCAGGTAGGGCACCCTCGCAAACAGCATGCAGAGGTGCGTAAAAAGATTAGCGTTGTCACATTTTGACTCACAGGAGGCCATGGTAACATTGATGTCACAGACTGAGCTGCAAGTTTCTGCAGTAAAATATATATCGAACGCAGAAATGTCTAGGCTATCTCTCCCATTGGGTCCTTATTTCCCGGGAAAGATTATAAAGTTTTAAGTTTTAAGGACTGTAGTTCCATTTTCCGTTCAACGATTAACTGTTGAGTGTGGGTTAATTACTATATTAAGTTTGTCTTACACCCAGGCGCACAAGGCGACACTAAAATAAGGTATAATCAAAATTTCATGTAGCGAAGAGAAAATCGGCTGCAGTTATGCTTCATTTATCTCAGTGATGTGGAGAGAGAAGTGTACATGTTTGCAAGCTCGTTTAATAATTTTTTAAACACTGACATATTTAGGAAATTATATACTATTAGTGATCATTGTAAACTGTAAATAATTTTTTTAAGTTAAAATTGGGCCTATGAGGGAGAAAACATGTATTTTCACTTGAAAATACACAATAGAAATTATATATTTCGGACTTCTATATTATTCGGGACTTTTATTTTCTTCAATACTTTCATGATTTAACAAATGCAATATTTTAACAATATTTTATAAGTTGTATCATAAATAATGTTCGTTTTCTGATTTTGGTGTTTTCTAAAATTATTGGCTTTCACAAAATGGAGATAAAGTCTGAGCTTATAGTTCTTCTAAATCACTACTGAAAACAAGATTATAAGGTCACTGCCGTAGCTCGAAGAATATGTGAAGTGGAAGAAGGTGTCGTTAGTGATCGTGTGACACAACAATGGTTCCAACGTTTCAACAATGGAGACGAAAACAAAGATTTACCACGCTCTGGAAGACCTAAAGTATGGAGTATTGAGGATACACGCCAAGTTTTGCGAGAAAATGCCCCAAAACAGTATCCGTAGGCTTTCAGAAGAATTTGGTGGATCAAAGGATACCATGCATTGCCACATTAAGACACTTGAAATGTCATACACAGAATGTAGATTTGTACCTCATTAACTGACATCTTAACTGGCTGAACATAGAGTGGATATCACGTCAGCTTATCCGTAATCTCATGAATGATAGATTTGTCAGGAGAATTGTCTCTCGTGATGAAAAATGGATATATTACCGAAACCCTTGAGGCGGTACTTGCCCGATAAGTACCTCGTTGAGCCCTCCCGGCACTCAACTCATGCAATAGGATATGTGACGGGTGAGGGATACGGATGGGAGGGGGATTTCCTCAGGATAGGTCTGCATGGATTCTCTCTTTTGGGTTCCAGGAAGTGGGTGCGTCCTGACAGTGTAGGGTTATTATCACATAGAAGACACCACGACCGTTGAATGGCGAGTTTATTCATACTAGTTTTCCCTCTCCACTCGTCACAGTTGTGTTGGTGTAACTCGCACATTAGGCGCGAGATTTAGGATTTGCCCGTTGCAGTGCGCGTGACATGACAGCTAGTTTGAATCACAATTGTGAACGAACTTCTAAATTTCTAGAACGCGCCGAGTGATGTATGAAGCCGTGAACGCGTTGTCATTTCTGGACGTCGCGAGAGTATTACTCGCGCACTAGAGTATTTCCGGAAGATGACACAAAAAGAGAGGTTGGTAGAATCTTCGTGATAAAATGTGTGCTGTATCTCTCACTCGCTAACACAGAGTGTTTGATAATATGTGTTGTTCCGTCCATTCGCGAACACGGACTTTGATGGACTTTCAGTACGTGTTCCTCCTTTCATTCGCGAACACAGAGTGTTTTTCCTAGCAACTATAAAAGTCACTATTGCAAAAAATTTCCCTTCCTTTTCACCGAATTTTGGACACTTTAGGGGTCATGTGACCCGTTACTCGTTCCTTATAGCTTGTGTTTCATCCCTACTCTTAAATTTCATCGCAATTTTGTGTTTCTGAGGCATGTTTCCCAACGTTCTCTTCCCCACGGTCTAGGTAATTAATGCGGGGTCACGCGTGCGAAAGCGTAGCTTAGATCCCGGTGTCTTTTCTAATCATCACGTATCATGTGCAAATCAAAGCGTCGACGGGCGACGAGTTGTCGCTTGGGCCTAGCCTTGGGCGATTCTCGAACAATGCCACTTTGTCGGCTCAACACAAGGAACATTCCTGTGAGGGTAAGTGTTCATTTTCCCGGCTCTCTTTACTCGTGGGTTCGCGTGCTTGTTATAAAATATATGTATTGGGATTGCCTGTTTAATTTCTGCAGCTGTATATTAATTAGATCATTATCCCCTATATTTGTTATAATTTAGTTTAATTCAAAGTGTGATATCTATCCGTGGTTATTATGCTAAAGTTACGCCTAACAGGGACGGTATCACCCTGATGCCTCGAAATCATGGCTTGATGCCCGCCAACCTGCCAAAGTCATCGTTAAAAAAATCAGTTCGATCCCAAAGTAATGTTTTGTGTCTGGTGGAGTTTTGAAGGGGTGATTCACCGGGAGTTTGTTCCAAACGGGCGGGGATTGATGCGGAGCTTTATTCTCAGCAACTGAAACAAGTTCAAGAAATTTTGAGACGAAGATACCCAGCATTAGTTAACCGAAATAGAGTTATATTGCAACAGGACAATGCAGCACCCCATACTGCTAAAACATGGAAAATATTCAAGAATTGGAAGAAACCGAACTGCTACCACACCCTACATATAGCCCTGATCTCGTAATATCAGATTAACATATTTTTCGATCCATGGCCCATTTCTACGTGGAAGAAATTTTGACAAAATTGAGGCAGTGCAATGGGTGTCTCGGAATTCTTCACATAAAAAAACCAGAGATTGGGATAATCGTGGGATAATAAACCTCGGGGAACGATGGCTCAAGACCAAAGAATCTAATCTGTATATTTTGAAAATTAGGTAATTGCTTGTTAGACCACATTTCAAATAATTGTTTTTCTTAAAAAAATTACATTACTTATGAGACAGTATCTATAGTGTAGTAGCAAAGAAGTGTTAACTATTATTCGATATATACCTACTTCTTACGAATGAAATGAGTGAAATGATGCTCACATGAGGCCAGGTCAGTGCATGTAATTTCATATTTCCGACCTTGCTGCATATTCGATAACTTTTCCACTTAGTAAACACCTAAGTACATATTTTTAATTTTAAAATTAGATTTAAGAACATAGTGTAAGATTCTTACTATGGAGAAACTTCTAGAGAGGTTCAAAGTGAGTTTGAAAGCGCTCCTTTAAAGTATGCAGGATGAGAGCTTTTTAATTTTTAACCTTACAATATATAAAAAATAAAAATATTCTCTAACATTTTCGCTGTATTTACAGTTCCACCATAAATATAGGTACCACATTTCCCTTTGATAATTCAAACATTGATGTTCGTTCAACTATATGTATATGCTTTAGGTGCTCCATTTATTTACTGTATGCCTTTTTGTGAAAAACAGAGGGAAGCTGCTTCTTGCGACTCAGTGCAATTCAACATTATTGCAATTCAGTGGTTAAATTTTAATACAAATCGTCATAAATGTAACACTGTCCATCCTCGTAAGTAGAAAATAACACAAACCTAATTGTAGTAAGCTATTACTGTAGTCCTATATTATGAGTTTAAACGTTATGACATCACTAACATTTTCGAGTTGTATAAAGTAGTTCCAATCACTATAATTTTTTTAATTTCTTTTTTTAATTAAATAATTTCAATTCTCTATTTTCTTTAATTAAATAAAAGTTATAAAACTTTGTTAATAAGCCCATAACTTTGCATTGAAACTTCTAATTTTAAATCTTATTTAATCCGTATGTTAAAATGTTTTAACATAACGATAATGTAACATTCACTCCATTTTTGGTCTAATAAAAAAACTTAAAGATATATTATCTACTTGCCAGATTTGTGATACCTGCGTTTGTGAAAAATAGAACTTACCAAATAACTCCGAACGTGGTAGAAGTGTAGAAGACTGTGTAAGTAATAACTTATTAGGTTTGCAGAGAGATGGGGTACACGTAGGCCGAGCAGAACCCTGTCGTATCGCTCCGACAAGGTCAGTGTTGCACCAAGTGTAATCAGTGCAGAGCTGTCAAGGTAGAAACAATAAAGTGAGTACCAGTGTGCCTCATGTACGTCAAAGGGAGCCAGAACGGCGTGTGATCGATTTCGAACGGGGCAGAATGATCGGTCTCCGGGAAGCCTGACATTTCGGCTCGTAGTAGCATGCTACGACAGTGATGCGTGTGTGGAAGTAGTGGGTAGAAAAAGGTCGTACGAGCGGGTACTGGACCACCGAAGATGACCACAGCACGTGATAACCATTATCTTGTCCGCATGGCAATACCAGACCGTATAGCTTCACCCACAGTGTCGGCTCGATGCTGGAGCACTACAACAAGTATTAACTTGACTGCATCAACGATTCGCCGCAGTCTGCTGCAAGTAGGACAGGTTGCATACAAGCCTCCATTGTTCAGAAACCACGAGTTCTCTCATGTGAACTGCCTTTGTGGTGCTGAGTGGCAAAATGTAGTTTTTTCGGACAAGTCCCGCTTCAACTTGTCCTACAATGTTGGCTGCATAAGCATGTGTCCGGCGGTACCGTTGTGAGTGCAACTTGGAGGGTTGCATTGTTGAGCGGCATAGCGGACAAACACCAGGTGTGATGGTTTGGGCGCCACTGGTTACACGTTAATGCCAGAGGTTCTACTCCCATTAGTCCTGGACCCGTATGACCAAGGGCCCGGGTCTCCTTCTACCAGGGAGTTACCGAGCTGTCCCAAAAGGGCATCCGGCGCCTCCGTGGGGCTTTCCATAGGACAAGACCTAGAGACTAACAAGCCCCACCATCTGGTCCTATGAACTCAAGACAGGATGGAAGTGACTACGGCACTTACGCGCGCCAACTCCAAAATGGGAAGGCTACCGATATGACCTCGGTAGGGCCACCTGGTGATCTAGCACACCTTCTACTAGCTATGCTGGCTAGTACGTGGGGATATTAATGGCTTCCCTCAACCCCTTCTGCCCCCTCGAGTCCAACCCAATCCGAACACCTCCCTATCAGGGAGGAGCTCGAATGTTCGGCCCGAGGTTCCTCTAGTAACGTCAGATGTACCACGAGTGCTAGGGGTCCGCAGCGCCCGCACCACGGCAGCTGAAGGGGACGGATCCCCTCCCCTACGGGGCGCCATTGGTTACAACAACCAATCTCGACTCCTAGGAATTAAGCGTACTTTTAACAGCAACCGGTACCTAAGGTAGTTACAGAGCTCAAGGAACACCAGCAGGACAATTCTCGGCCCAATATTGCGAGGGATGTACAAGCCTTCTTCGAAGGACGCCGGGTACCATTGTTTCCATAACCTACACGTTTTTCAATATGTCGCCCATCGAACATGTCTGGGATACGGTTGTTCGGCACCTGATGTCACAGTCCCTTAGTGTCACAGATTTCCTAGCTCAAATAAAAACTACGTGAAGAGGAATCCCTCATGGACTTATTCAGAACATTTTTGATGCAATGCTGCGGCGTACAACAGCTCTAATTGTAGTACTTGGAGGCCACATAAAATGCTGAAGATTAGAGCTCAAAGGTCATGAATAGATTTGAAAAGTTTATCATTTGTTACTTGTCATGTGTCTAATCTGTGTCATTAAATTCATTGCATTCATTTGTTTCCTTCGGTATTGCAATTTTCACAAACGAAAAAATATTTTTAAAATAAATGACTTTATACATATTGCATATTAAAAATTCTTGAGAGAAAACCACTTCTGAACGTTTCAATGTAGGTATATTGTTCTTTTATCATGAAAGAAACTAATATTTTATAATCAGGCTAAATGAAAAACATTGAATTGGAGCTTAATTGTATATTTTAGAGGAATCCATTTTTTTTCGTCCTACACACGGCTAGTGTGAAAGAACAATTAATTTCCATTAATTGTACCTACTAGTGGTCCGAACTATATAGCCCGGGCCTTAAAGTACTTACAGCATAGTAAGTCGCCATTAAGGTAGTCGTCTCATGTGTTTATGAGGACTCCTAAGTGGTTTACCGGGAAAAAACACGAGTCAGTTGGAGAATTTAATGTCATATCGGCACGTTGGCAATAGTAGCTCAATGGTTAGAGTGGCTGGACGGAGACCAGCAGAACCGTGGTTCAAATCCCGGCTATAGCATTGAATTCTTCAGTATGGCTGTACCCTTTGCTAGTGCGTCCTACACACGGCTAGTGTGAAAGAACAATTAATTTCCAATAAATATTAAGCTGCTTCTTATTTCATTCCAGTTTATACTTTTTCTAGCAAGGTTAATGTTATGCCTAAAAGTACCCACGAGCAACAGTACGGCATGAAATGAAGTTATGCTTTAATTAATATTCCTTGTTATGGCGGTGTCAAACCCTTGGGCTTATAATAATAATTATGGTACTACAAAGGCTATTATATTGCCTAGCACAATGATGCAGGATTCAATTACTAGAGTATACAGTAACTAAAGCATAATTAGGAGACGGCCAACATTTATGGAAGTAATTTTCATTAATGCGTTGGTAGTACAGCCGATATTAACAATATATTACAACAAGGGACAAGTATTAGGCGATGGAGCTGTGGTGGACATTTTAAACAAAAATCTCGTTTCAGACTGCTTATGAACACTTGCAAGACTTCGAGTTGTTGCACGAGGTTGGGCATTATCGTATTTTCCTGAGAGAAACAAGGATAAGTTTAACTATAGAGCAGTAATCTGATCAAAAGACTTTCTGAACAAATACTAAAAGCCTTCAATGTAGTTCATTGTTAGGTAAAACACATTCAGAAGTTTCGAACTGCTACCACTTCTTCCTTTCAACGTGTAGGCCATTGGTTTCCATCTTACAGAGGTATGAACATTATTAGACTGTACTCTAGATATTTATAGTGGAAAAGTTGTAAATTATGAGTTTTTAAAATGTTTTACACTGTATAAAATCAAATTGAAATGTTATAAGAAATCAATCAGCTGTTTGTGAATGTAATATCTATATTCTTCAGACAATAAATTTGCATTAGTAATTTTCGACCACGTACTTAGTTTATCTCAGATTAAGTTCTTCTAGTATATGGTTTTAAAAGTGATCCTCATTAGATCATCAAAAGGAAAGCACAAACTCCAGAATTAAATTTCTTAAATCGAAATACACATTAAAAATAATTTAGATACTGTCTCATAGGTAATATTTTTTAAGAAAAACAATTATTTGAAACATGTTCTGACGAGCAATTAACTGATTTTCAAATTACAAACCATTAGATTCTATGGTCTTGACCCATCGTTCAGGGAGGTTTATTTATCCCACGATGGTACCAGTTTCTGGCATTTGATAAGAAGAATTCGGCGACACACTCTTGTACTGCTTCAATGTTGTCAAACATTTCTTTCATGTAGAAAATGGGCCATGGATCGGAAAATATAATTTGATGGTCCAAGATCAGAGCCATATGCTGGGTGTGGTAGCAGCTCGATTCCTCCCAATTCCAGAATTTCTTCCATGGTTGTTTGTGCAGTATGAGTTTTTGTTGTTGTTGTTGTTGTTGTAATTTACGTCCTCCAACGTCAAGTCATATCGTCATATCGGACGATGAATGACATTCGTGAAATGATGCTCAAATGCGTCCGGGATCCATGGAGATTAGAACTACCCGACATAGATATTTAAGGATAAGGGAAAACCCCGAAAAAACCTTATCCAGATAACTCACCCTGACCGAGATTCGAACTTGGGACCTCTTGAACGTGAGGCAGACACGCTAACATCTACGCTACCGAGGAGGGATATTATGGGGTGTCGCACTGTCCAGTTTGGAATAGAACTCTATTTCGGTTAACTAATGCTGGGTATCTCCGTCTCAAAATTTCATGAACTCTTTACAGTTGTTGAGAATAAAGATCCGTATCAATCGCCTGCCCGTTTGGAACAAACTCCCAGTGAATCACACCTTCAAAATTCCACCAGACATGGGACTGTGGAACCGAACTGACCTTCTTTTTAACTTTGGTAGGTTGGCGGAGATCAAGCCACTGCTTCGAGGCACCAGGGTTTCGGTAATATACCTATTTTTCATCACAAGTGACGATTCCCCTGACAAATCTATCATCCATAGGATTACGTACAAGCTGACGACAGATATCCACTCTACGTTCAGACTTTTGAGGTATAAGTTCATGAGGTACAAATCTACAGCTTCTGTATAATTTTTCAAGTGTCTTAATGTGGTGATGTACGTTAACATTTGTGGCATCAAGTTCTTCTGAAAGCCTACGGGTACCTTTTTTAGCATTTTCTCGCAAAACTTGGCGTGTATTCTCAATATTCCATACTTTATGTCTTCCAGAACGTATTGTTGAAACGTTGGAACCATCGTTGTGCCACACGCTCACTAACGAAACCTTCTGCTACCACTTTACTTATACTTCGAGCTGCGGCTTTATATTCTTGTTTCCGGTAGTGTTTTAGGACTCTGACTTCAAACTTTGTTATCACCATGTATGATTTTTATTAACTACTGAAGACCGATACATGCTCCCAATGTAGGCAACACTAGGCATGGCTTCCTTTGAATAGCAATTTCAAACCAAAGAAACCGAATACATTTTCCAAAACATCAAATTAAAAAAAAACCGACTTTACTTAACAACTTAATGTGTCGAATATACAGAAGTATGGGAGGAATTAAACTTACATAAATTAGAGAAGAAAATACGCAATATAAACCGGCAGTGGTTTCAACACATAAAAACGAAGAATTTCGGCAGAATTGCAAATAATCCAGAAGACCGACCTTCGGTAGGGAAAGATGGGAAGAGGAAGTAGAAGAATATAATCTATTATATGTCATAACGTTTCTCGTTTAAGCCGACTCTTCCTTTATCAATAAATGCAAGGAACGTTGGGATATTAAATTCCCTTCTCTTTACAATTCTTTGCTTAATTATACATATTTTGGAAACTAATTGTTTTCTTGCGCTAGCCGTGTGTAGGAAACGTGAAGTCTGACTGAAAAACTGAATGCCATAGCCGGTATTTGAACCATATATCACCTGTTATCCATTGAATTGCTCTAACCACTGAACTTCTAGGGGATTTTAAAGTACATCATTGTAAGTACTAGGTCAGGCCATTAGGTTATGTATCTCATGTGTATATGGGATCTAGTCCTTTACCGGGACTAATACGAGTCGGTTAGAGAAATTAATGTCGTGCTGGCATGATGCTATGGTAACTCAGTGGTTAGAGTAACCGGATGGAGACCAGGAGATCCGTGGTTCAAATCCCGGCTATGACATTGAGCTTTCGGGTCTCACTTTACGTATATTGTTCACACATGAACATCTTCTTCTGGACCATTTTGTTCTTTCATAAGGGTTATTTCTACAATGGCTTTCATGCTATTTAATATACCCAATGCTTTTCATTTTTATATATAAAAATGTTCACACTATGACTTGCTGAAGTTTCCGAAAACTTTTCCCTTTCTAATTTACAGAACTTTATTTACGCGAGTGTTTGCATGACCTGCCTTCTAAACTGTTTTCCAAGTACATATTGAGCTAACTGCTTTTCCTTAACATCGAAATTGCTAATGAGCCTTTCAATTCTTGTTCTAAAGCCGGCTAGGGTAAGGAACTCACACCAAGAGAACTGAAAGTGCATCATCTCTCCTCACTGGGCTTAGTATTTGAAAATCCCGAAACGTTCCTGCTATCTTCGAGTATGACTTAATTCCAGGAGGAGTCAGCAAATGGAGGGGCTGTCAGAAACTTAAGCAGAGCACACAAATGGAGCACAAAAGCAAATTTTTTACTCCCAATGTGATTCCTGAGAAGGAAGGATAGTGGGGAGATTTGTAGGGGCGACATTTGCTAGTAATGATGGGGGGAGTGTGTCTCTAACCATTAGAGAATATAGCACATCCTGATTTCAGGTTAGCCGCATTTTAATCCATGCACCCAAAGCCAACCTCAGAAATTGGACCCCTTCAGACCCACAAAACTCCAGGAAGAAACCTTTTCAAAAAACACAATCCCTCACCCTGCCACCAACACATCGGTCACCATGTCCGGTTCTTCAGCTCCGAGGAAATGAAAGGTAGTGTTGGGGACAGGAAATTCGAGATAGAAAATTAACCACCACTACTTTTAAGCCCGAAACATTTTCATTGTTTCCCCAGTGTTATCAAAATTATAAAACACATTGAATGATTAACTTGTTCAATTATATTATTGCTGATAATAATATAACATTTTGTATTGTAACAGCAAGTTTTACATTTTGAGGGGATAATTGTAAATTATATGATTTGATAGCATTTTCTAATTCAAATACCGGTATTTGTAATACGCAAAATACCCTTGACAACTCATTCTTAAAGCTATCAATCCAGACAGTTGACAATATTTCATTATCAGTATTAAGCACTTGCGAGTAAGAAGATGTATTCTTTTATTCCACTTAACTGAGTTGGCTTGGAAGGCACCAGGCGCCGCTGTAGTCTATGCCATATGCAGCAGCGTTAAATCATTGCGTTTAGTTGTGAGAACTTGGGTAGTTGGCATGAAATGTTAAAAGTGGGTGGAGAGGAAGTCATACATGCATATCGCCAGTTGAGAAACTTATCGTAAGTGTACTACATTAGATTTGCCAGGCTGAAAATGCTGATATAGCGTTTTAATGCAGTCCTAAGGCATGTACTGCAAGAGTTATACGCAGACGTTTCTGTTCTAAATCATCTCTTATTTACGAGTGGCCGTAAATCCGAGTTAACTCCACTCTCAGAGAAACGCACCTAAATCTTTCTTTATGAAGTTGCGTTGAAAAGAAACTAGACTTAATTTTCTGTCTATGGTGCATCCAACTGATGGCAAAATTAACATAACATAGAGAAGTTGAGAACTATGCTCAGTGGCAAGAAGAAACTCTAGGGGAACTTCAAGACAAATGCCGGCAAAGGGAGATTATTAGACACGCCTGTAAGACAAGCGCGCCTAAGCGTATTCAAGCCACAAGGTGCAAACATGTAACTCAGATTTCATCTTCCCTAGAGAGGATTAACAGATCAATTACGTTAAATCACATTTAAGAAATACCATATCTAAATTAACAATACATTATTATTAACAACATCATCATGTTTAAGAATAACCATCTGTGAAATTAAAAAAAAAATATCCACATTTTTTTTATCAATTCATCTGAAGGTTTTATATAGGAATAATTGGATTTTAGCATACAATTTATACACTAAGGTTCGTGCATATTTATAAATGAGCTCAAGAAATATATATTTTTGTACTCTTTTTACTTTTTATAAAAAATTCTTTACAAGCTACCGTAACTTTAGTTAAAAATTACCAGTTTATAAGTATTACAATAATGTATGAATGCATTTTAAAGATTTTATTTAATTATTCCACCAGTTTGGAAGAATATATAATTCAATGTTGACTGTAAATTTACAATGTATAAATTTATTATTTAATAGTTTCAGAACTGATCAGTTGACTCTAATTAATTAAAACACCCATATACAGGAGTTGTATTTAAAAGGATTAATTCTGATTGGATTAATTTATCAATATAAATTTAACATTAAGAGTTCAATGATGAAAGCCCTGGTATTTAAGTAATTACAATAGTAAGTCGCCACAAATGCATATCTCGAATATAAAGACTCTTAAGTGCTTTACCAGGAAAATATGAGTCAATTGGAGAGTTTAATGTCGCATCGGCATGTTGGCCATGGTAGCTCAAGGGGTTAGAGCGACTGGACGGAAACCAGGAGTACAAATCTCAGTGGTACAAATCTCAGCCGTGGCATTGAATTTTCAGTTGATCTAATTAATTGAAACATCCATATACAGGAGCTGTATTTAAAAGGTTTAATCCTGATTGGATTAATTTCTCAATATAAATTTAATACAAAGCATGTTTACCAAAAATTTGTTAATTTTTAATTTGTCTGCTACATAAGTACATATGTATTTTTTAGACGTGGCGCATGGCCTTGCCCGGATGTGCCCGAGTGACGTCATCCGAACCTATGGTAAGGGTAAGATATCTGCTTTCACCAGCAGATTGCTGATAAAGCTAGTGGGTTAGAGGGCAGACGACCAACCTGACACCCCTTTTTCTTACAAATAAACAAGTGGACTCAATCATAAACTACTGCGCAGCATTACGTCATACGCCACGTCTAAAAATACATGTGTACAAGAAGTACTGTGCTCAAGCAAAATTGGTACCGAAAATACACGTTTTGAGATTCCGAGAACGAGAAATCAAATAAAATAAGAAGCATTTTAAGAACAAAGGTCATGGTCTACGTGGACGTAATTACTGGCCTTGGTATTTATCTTCGGCATTCTCCAAGGACACAATAAATGTTTTCAAACATTCCCTTTGCATGGATTTTCAGAAAAAGTTTTAATTTCCTTAAAAATTATTGACGCTTTTGATGAAATTACCACATCTGTTTTAGTTAATGTCATGAAAAATGAAATGTACATGCTAAATTTTCTGAAATTGTTTTACGTTACTGGTAAGGGATAAGAGATGGAGACACCTATATTACATAATGTAAATCTTCTTGAAACATAAATTAATGTAAAATATTTGTTTTAGAGTTAATATTTCTGAGATAACTGTGGTTTGAATATTCTAATATTCAGAATATCTTCTATGTAACAGATAGTTTGGCGTAGCTGTGGTGTCGGATCAGTGAATGAAGGCGAACATATAATTGATATTAGAGAAATTGGTATTTATATGAGATTTCAGTTTTGGACTGTGCTGTTCTCACAACTCTTTCCACACACCTCGGTCCGTTTTCAAAATACAAAAACATTTTTCAAAGAGAACTATATAGGGATTGTTTAAGTCATATCGGACAATGAATGGAATGGGTGAAATGATGCTCAATTGGGCCCAGGGTCCATGGAGCTTACAATTATCAACATTCGTATTTTTTAGGATAAGGGAAAATCCTGGAAAAACCTTATCCAGGTAACTCACCTTGACCGAGATTCGAACTCGGGACCTCTTGAACGTCAGGCAGACATTCTACCATCTACGCTACCGAGGCGGGCAGAATTGTTTATTGATGGGATATGAAAATTTCTCTGTCTTCTAGGTACTTGTTGGAGAAACTAAAAATGAATGAAAGTAATAAAATGCACGAAGTAAAAAATGTGCATGAAGTGAAACCACGTCTGTCCAAGGGAACAAAAAATGTAATTAAATCATCAGCACATGGATAAACATTACCATCTTTACTATAAAGTACTGGAATGGATTAAAAAAGGCGATTGAATTCTCTGTGGTACTGAAATTAAGAGTAGACATTTTATTTTGTGATAAAAATAGAATGTTCATAAAAGTTATTACTCTCACTGGAGGACGTTTCTAAGAAATAGTCGCTGTTAGACCGGTGCATATTATGTGCTTCAAAAGTTCGACTAATTATTCCAGAGAATATTCCTTGAATTTTAGAGTTTTAATATTGTAGGTTTATACCCTTCCGGGTAAAGCAAACTAATCCGGTTTATAATTAATCTCAATTTTACTTTCATGCACGTGAATTGTTTTAGCAAACAAGGCCAGTTCAATTCATTTAAATTAGATTTTCTCATTTCCGATAGAAGAACTTTAAACCATTTCAGTTTTATCCAATTAAAAATCTAAAGTGTGCGTGCCATTTCTCTCATCTTGTACAAACACTTCTTATAAACACTTATTCCTCTATCTACTTCATGATAATCGAACACACACATGTAGAAATACTTTCATTACATATTTTCTTGAAAGCATTGAGAATGGGAGAATGTAGTAGGCTATAACAATATATTTAAATAAATGGTAATAAATACTCAATAAATAAATAAACGATAGTCAAAACAGTTAAGAGCTGGTTGATATGTAATTCCATTTCTCTAAAAATGACTTTCTATTAAAAAAAAGCAAAAGAAAATTCAAATCAATAACATCGAGCGAGATGGCGCCACGAATTGCGTTCGTGAGGTCACTCTGACTTGGCCAGTTCCAGGTTTTCCATTTTCACAGGACGAATGCTGAGGTAGAGTCTCTAATCTACGGATTTCTTTAGCTCCTTTCCTCATTTCAGCTATCATGGTTGATTATCATCGCGGTAGAACTGTCCAGGTTGTATGTGGACAAATTGTGCATAGCAAGTCTCTGCGGCTCCTCTGACTCCACCTTCTGCTAGCCTTCTTCCTGGTGGATGATAGCCCTTCCGGGTCTTGGCAGGTGAGGTAAAATGAAATGAAATGTGTAGTGTTTAACGCCCGCTTTTACTACATACGGCACCGCAGGCGGTGACACTGATGATACATGAGATAAAGATGGAGCACCGGTGGAATGAGATGGCGGGGGAAACCGGAGGTCCCGGAGAAAACCCGCCCCAGCGCCGTTTTGTCCACCACGAATCTCACTTTGCGGTCGCTTGGGATCGAACCCGGGCCGCCTTGGTGAGAGCCAAGCGGTCTAACCACTGAGCCACGGCGCGGCCCACAGGTGAGGTATCCTCCTCTCAAATTAATAATAAGAAATGGGATTTCACAAAACATTATGAAAAAATGTATGGTTTATTCAGGTTGGATGTGGAAAAATTGTGCAGAGCAAGTATCTACGGCTCCTCTGACTCCACCTTCTGCTAGACTTCTTCCTGGTCGCTGATAGCCCTTCCGGGTCTATGTAGGTGAGCTATCGTCCCCCCAAATTAATAATAAGAAATAGAATTCGACAAAAAGTTGTGACAACGTGTGGTTTAACGAGATGTCCTTTTTGTGACCGCATCTTTTGTGATCACAAAGCACTGGGGCACTTTTTTCTCCGGGATCTCCAATTTCCCCCGCCATCATTCCACCAATTGCTCTTTCTTCATCTTATTTTTCATCAATGTCACTGCTTGCGGTGCCGTATGTAGTAAACGTGGGCGTTAAACACTACGCATTTCCACTTCATTTGTTTTGTGGTTTAAAAATATGCAAAACTCATTTAAAAATGAGAACACTTAGGAGGATATTATTAAAAATATGCCATTAAAGCATGTTAAAGAGAGGCAATTTAATTATTAGGTCTATATTTCAGAAAAAAACGTTTTGACAATATCGATGAATAGGATTGGGATGGGGGGAACTTTTTTTCTTAAAGCCTCCGTGGCGCGTTGTTGAAAGGCATTAAACTTAAAAAATTATACGGAGTATTTATACGTTATGGACTTTAAGTTTTGAGTCTCGCAATTCAAAGACAGACGCACACAGACATAATGGCTTTTGAATATGTTCTGTTTGGAAATTCAAAGAGTCTGAAAAATGTTATTTGGCTGGAATACAATACTTCCTCTATTACTGTAGATATGTGGTAGAAAAAGCTAAAAACAAATATTACATAATACACAGGGACCAATATAGTAAATTGCCAACTATGCTATGTTTTTATAAAACTTTAGTACAAGTGAAGCTCTGCTCGGTTTCTTGTTTAAAGGGCACAATATTAATTTTGGCTTCAGAACTGATCATATTTTACGAAAATTGGAATTTTAATGAAAACAACATTCGAATTAGCCAAATATCTCTCCTAGAAGTACGTTAATATTTACATCTGTAAGTATCTGTAAGTAATTCCGTCCAATTAAATTAAAAAAAAATGATGTGTTACATTAAATGACCCTCTAATAAATATTCTTCATGGCATTTTACGAAACCTCGTTCTTTTTCCTGTTTACTGTTAATACAGATAAAAATTCTTTCCACATTGCTAACAAAAATAAATGGAAGAAAAGCTTTGATGTGTTGCCTTAGAAGACACTCTAATCAATATTCTGCATGTCATTTTTACAAACCCGTTTTCTTCTGTATTTTTTGTGTTACAGTTACAAATTCTTTCACATTGCTAAGAAAAATAAATGGAAACTGAAGATTCAAAACTAGGGATTCAGAGCATCCGTGCTGGGCTGGTAACATGTGTTGATGATTCAAGTTTAATTGTTCTACAGGTAATGGTCATTTTATCAATGATATTTTGAAATTCAATATTTGAATTAACATGAGATTTAGAACTTTATGAAAATAAATGCTGTCATATTTATTATTTATTTATTAACGAATTTTTTGATTACTATGTTACCCAAAGGTATATTAGGAATATAGTTTACAAATTTATGAATATAACACAATTTACAAAAACATAACAAATCAAGTTGACAAACAGTAAACATCAAGATGAATCCTTTAGCTTAAGAAATACGTTGTTTAAGAAAGCCATGAAATGTTGATAAGTTTTGTAATTCATCAGAATATGTGTAAGTGGTTTTGAGAAAGTGTAACCCAAGGATCGAAGCATTAATTCAAGTTCGTATCTTTCAAAACAGAAAAATGGGTAATCAAAATGTGAGGGACATCTTGAAGATGATTTCCACAAATACAATCATATGTGGATTTAATAAAAGTTTCAGAATAAATAATTCATATTCTAGGTTTAATATCATTATTTTAATAATTACAAAAGTAGCCCTACTATTTCACTATTTCATTTACAAATATATAAAAAAGTCACCTTACCAGCTTATATAATATTGCGGAAAGTGATTCCTACATGTCTAATAGTTTACTTTTTCAAGTTTGGGCATATTGTTTAAGTGCGAATGTTCTTCTCGGTCTCTCTCATCACTTTTTATACACTTCCGTCTTCCCATTCTTAATCCTCTCGAGTTAGTACTTTTAGGTGAACTACCTGTGAGTTTAGCTTTAACTTCTCTGTACATGTTAAAGGTATGACGTTTGCAACTCGATAACATTGATTTTTATCGACTTTTGATTATAAATGCATCACGATATATGTCAAGACTCTCCGGAAGCTAATGAATAAGCTTAATTTGTGGAACATGTTTTCCATTCAAGCCTCTCGAACCAGGGAGCTTTTGTTGGCGAAGTCAGAACTCATGTAGGCAGTCTTAACAGTAAAAAAGAAGAGATTGCTGCAGCAGATGAACGCTTCAGCAAGCTGATTTCTCAATCCAGACCCTAATAATTACGAATAGAGGCCTGTTTCTTAAATAGAAATGACCTTAATTTGTTACAAGCCGGTTTACGTCCTGGATGATTCGATCAGATAATTGGGTTGCCTATTCTTGCATTGGCTTCTATTGTTATGCACTGGACACTCAAAGATTATATCCAAACTAATTTCCGACTATCTCTGTACATATTTTGTCATTAACCGCTCCAACATGCTATGCAGCATTAAATATGCCACAATTGTACTTGCTGCATGAATGTAGTTTCTGTCAGGAAGTAATTCTTGGTAAACAACATCTTTCTGGAAACCCCCAGATAAAGTAGTCTATTGTAGTTATATGTGATGATCTTGAGAGGCTACTGCTTTTGTGACTGGCTATGCAGTCCAGTCTATCGACCAGGCTATCTTCTATGTTGGTTGTCATTTACCGGGAAATTACGTTGGCGGACGTAACAAGAGTTAAGTCACAACAAAGGAGATCCAGTCATATAGTTACCAAGCTTTAATATGTGTCCGCTAGGACTCCATGTGCTGCAGCTGCGCACTCTCGTAGACATTAAGTATTTTTACAAATAGGCAACTCAACCCGCTGCGCAGTATCTATCCGAGCCACATGAACTGAGAACAACTGGTGCATAACATTTTAAATATTCATTCTGCGAAATGTTGTACCTATTTAACTATGAATATCCCTTACTACTTCAGAGGAACAAAACGACACGTAATCATGTGTTACAAGCAATCATGGTTACTTATCCAACTAACTTTTATCATCTATTATTCTTTATGCCAACGTTTGAAACTGAAATTCATTACGGCGCTATCAAGTTTTACGAACGTAATTTTAGTATCCCAACTTATATTTTACTGTCACTTCGTCCAATCTACATGCACTATCTTCTAGTCAGGAAACACTAAATTAAATGACACTCAAGTTTTGATTTATTTTCCTACATAAATCCAGCCAAATTTCACTCGCTGTGATGAGATTATGGGTTTATGTTGAAAAATACTTGTGACAAGTTTAAGGTTAACATTACCTTAAACTGAAGAAGAGAATTTTAAAATTTGCATTTCCTAGTTAGAACCCCCCGCGTATGGGAAGGAATCCATCCCCTTCAGCTGCTGTGGTGCGAGCGCTGCGGACCCTTAGCACTCGTGGTACCTCTGACGTTACTAGAGGAACCTCGGGCCGAACATTCGAGCCCCTCCCTGAATGGGATTTGTTTAGATTGGGTTGGACTCGAGGGGGCAGTGGTTCCCGATACCCGTGGGAGATCGGGTACC
This sequence comes from Mantis religiosa, assembly GCA_030765055.1. Classification (NCBI taxonomy): domain Eukaryota; kingdom Metazoa; phylum Arthropoda; class Insecta; order Mantodea; family Mantidae; genus Mantis; species Mantis religiosa. Next base: position 92,279,610 of record CM060956.1, on the reverse strand, counting down.
TCTCCAGACGGGGTTGAGGAAACCCATATATTCCCGCGTACTAGCCAGCAGTAACTCCCTGGTCGTCAGAGGGGGGGATCAGCGGATTACCCTGATAGATACCCTCGAGTTTATATAGTTAGAACCTCACCTGTCCTTTGAGAAAATGATTAAAATGTCCTCTTAGCCAGTTTATGAGCGGCATATACCAGGTAAGTCAGCTGCCCCTATTTATTCTTAGCTATGCTACCCGCAGTTTATAGCCTAATGTGGAAACATGGACCATTTTAGCACAGAAGCCGTTATTGCAACTCTGCTGCAATATACTGTATGAAGTAATACTTACAGCCCTGAATTAGGACCAAGAAGCTGCGAAAATCTTAAATAAACCACGTCTTTTCATGCATATAATACTACCAAGGTGATAAACGAATGCTTTCCCAAAGAACGACAGAGAATAAGTGAAGCTGGACGAGTGGGTTAGCTGCTGGAGCATGGTGATGCAAAGGCTAGGTTGGAAATGATGTCACATTGTTTTTTTTCCCTCACTCTCCTAGTCTTTATTGCCTGTATTTTATTTATTTATTTATTTATTGTTGCTGTTGGTTCTCTTGTGACCCAGAGGCATAAGAATTACAATTTTTTTTTGTTATTTACGTCCTCCAACGTTAAGATGTCGGACGGTGAATGAATTGGGTGAAATGATGCTCAAATGAGTCCAGGGTCCATGGAGCTTAGTTACCCGACATTCGTCTTGAAGGATAAGGGAAAACTACGGAAAAAACCTTATCCAGGAAACTCATCCCGACGGAGATGAACTCGGGGCCTCTTGAACGTGAGGCAGATACGCTATCATCTACGCTACTGAGGCGGGCAAGCATTACAATCCGATAGTATTAGCTCACCATATAAGTTACGCCAAGCTCATCCTACCGGCAGGTAGGGGAAGCCTTACCCTTCAAAGGGAAACTACGGACTATCTTTATCATTAACTACGGATCGTGTTTAACTACGTGAGCCTTATAATCTATATCGTATCTGGTGTTGTAAACCACGTTACGCAGCTAGCCTATATTTTCAGGAGCATGTCAACGCCATTAAAACTATTGTTTCACGCTTAAATCTTAGGTTTCACTTCTTCTACTGACAAAGGAATTAGTTAAGTGAAGCACAAAAAATAAACTGTCAAAGAGTGTAGATTTCATCAAGCAGTAAATGTTCAAAATGGCGACCTCCCACAGTATTTGAATGGTTTCAAATATTGAATACCTAGATAATGGAGCGTTCATTCCGATAAACATTGACGCAGGCACAAATAGCTTAAGCCATTTTGCATTTGTGAAGTGTTTAAAACTTTGTTGAATGAGTCAAGCACAATAGCGACCATAATAAAATATCTACTATGAACTATAAATTTATATCTATCTGCCAGTACAAAACATGGCAGGTATTGTATTTTATAAACACGTATAATGTTATAAAATTTTATTTGCATGATAATATCAAATTATAGGCCACTTGAGGTAAACTAAAGGGTAATAACATTTCTGAGCTCACACGAAGAATTTGAACCCAACTTGCAGTGGCAGAATGGTGAAGTAACCTGTATAATACCATTTAGCCAAGGCTACCTTGGGAGCAGGGGTTTCTATACGAATAGGACCTCAGACCACCACCACGGATTTTTACAGCTTCATTCAGTGTTTAGAGCTCATTTTGTTAGTTTAAACGCAAATAAAAAGAACTGGATCCACCATTACAGTTACTGTATGAACTAAAATCTGCAGTAATTTATGACAGAAGCCAAAACAAACTATGTAATTCTTTACACTTTTTGACATGGATGAGCAGCGAAAACATGTGTTGGCTGAAGATTTAAGTCCAATTGGTCCAAATATGTAGATCTGCCATTTTGTGTTCTAATGCTACTGTCAACTAAAGCAGGTGATGGGTTGCTCCTTCAAGTCCTCTAAATTTGGGCTAATAAAGCAGCTAACACCTTCTCAATAAAGGTGAGAGAAGAGTACATCGGCGGAAGGTACCCTTGAACAAAAATACTCCCGACCAAGACAATCACCGGAGATGACATTAGTATATAAGCCATTAGGTTAAGATAGAATTAGACCACTAGAATTAGATCATATTGTAACATTAAATCAATATATTACTCTGTAAATACATTATAGATAGTATTGTAAGTACTCCTAGGGTACCAAATAAAAATGGAAGTATAAACAAATGTAAAAACTAATAAAGAATGGAACACAGTCTGGTTTGTAAAATAGGCACCAGACTCCCAAAATTAAGGAGGCTGAGGTCTTGCTGCAGAGCAGGATCTCGGCATTTTTGTTTGTTCCTTCAGGGTCATCGTAGGGGAGGGGATCCGTCCCCTTCAGCTGCCGTGGTGCGAGCGCTGCGGACCCCTAACACTCGTGGTACCTCTGACGTAACTAGAGGAACCTTGGGCTGAACATTCGAGTCCCTCCCTGAATGGGAGTTGTTCGGATTGGGTTGGACTCGAGGGGGCAGTGTGTTCCGTTACCCGCAGGAGATCGGGTACCTCCGGCCAGGCCTTGGCTGCTCGGAAGGGGTAGAGGGTTGCTAGATCACCAGGCCACCCCACCGAGGTTTTTCGGTAGTCTTCCCTGCGGGGTTGACGCGCGTAAGTGGCGTATCCACTTCCACTCACCTTGAATGGGGAGGGAGGGTTTTTAGGCTCAAGGTATTGCCGCAAGGAAAGACCTCCGGAGTATTGCATCGCTCCCGGGTAACAGAGGCTGGTGTCTTTGGACATTCAGGTAGACTTCACTGAACATTGTTCCTTCAGAGTCGTGTTTAAAGGTGTTTGTGAATGTACGTTAATGAATACAAGTGTGTAAACTCGTTTAACATTGCTACTGCAACCCTCTGTTTCTGGGTATGATGTTTTTGGAATCGACATACATAGTGATTGCTTTCTGTCCCATACAAAACTCATACACTTAGTTGTCTACCCCTCCTCTATAATTTGTTCTGAAAAACATGTATTAGAAGACATTCAAGAAAGACATAAGTCACTTATGTATGTGGCTTACCACGTAATAAATAGGGGCAGGTGACTCACCTGGTATATAAGACATGTGTAAGAAGTTTCATTGAAAACCATTTGGGATATTCTTCTATTCTACACGTTAATATCAAGTATTTAACAAAAGTGGAAAATAAGGGGGAAAATTAGTCAAAACTTTGTATGATTAACACTGGGAGATTCTAATCTCTATCTGTGGCCTGTAACGTCCTCTAATACTTTCATTTCATCTTTTCCACCTGGCAGCAACAATGAAAGAAAACATAGTACTCATCATCTTCTCTACAATAATAAAATTTTGGAAGATTTTAAGCCTCTACATCAAACTCTTTAGGTTTTTTCAACCAGAAATGTTTACAATTAAGTTTTAATAATAATATCTAATGTTTGTGTTTAACAAAACATTTAAATTGAATGACGTAAATATTAAAATGCTATATACAAATATAAATATTTTATAATCAAACTCAGATAATTATAAAAATTCGTTTAGATATGAGATTAACCTATAAACATTATTGGTTTTGGAACGGCAATGGGAGAGAGATAATCCGATAAGGAGATAATGTAACTAGGTATAGTGTTCTGTTAGTTTAAGGTATATTGAACGACACCAAACATCGGCACACAGAAGCCGAAGGATAATGGGAACGTTATTTGATAGACGGTCGTTACAACTTGTATCTAAGTGCTCACGGCTCGTGGTTGTATTGAATTACAGATCCGTTCTCTCCGCTTCGTTGTGTTCTTTGTCTAGCCAAGTTTAGTTAGCTATTATCTGTCATGTTTCGTACAAAAGCGGTTCGAGCTGAACGAGCTACAGACACTGCAGTATCAATCCCACCATCGTAACCATACAATTCGTCAGAAACTGCAGTGATTGAGCCTTGATGCAAACAAAACACGAACTCACCTGGTTCTTGTCTGGATTTGAAGGACTAACATCAAGATTTAAAGGCGTTTCACCCAGAGTTTGTTTAAAAGAAATCAACAATGTTTATGTCTTTAAGTAATGTTTCCAAGTAGGTTGACACTAAAATCAGGCATGTTGTACAAAATCGAATTACTCTTAATACAACACAACTACGAAACGAGCTCTTTAACACCAAAAATAAGTATTACTTTTCTGACGAATGAATGCAGTTGTTATGGGGGTCGCTGGTGTAGCATGGCTTCGTTTAGAGAGGTCAGAGAAGGCGGGAACATAGCACAGCAGTTTCGCCATCAGAACATCAGCTCAACATGCCTAACATGACATACATTTTTGCAATTGCGAAATCGATATTCCAAACTTTTAAGTACTTTTCAGAATGTGACCTACCTTCAAAAGGAATCTTTTCTTTAACAAAAATCACGAGTTTACGTACTGTAGGAATTTCTTCGGCCTGTTCGTGAAACTTGTAGAAGTTCTGCGCACAACACATTTAAAAGAAAAATGTGTTGAACAGCATACCTCAAATAGGAGAAAAAAATCGATAAAATAGCAAATTGGTATTTAGATATTTAATTTTGCAAGAAAGGGCACAATGTTAAAGAGAATACCTCCATCACAAACTACATTGCTCAAAAATAACTAAAATTCCAAATATTTAAGGCTTTTAGGCTTCGGGTTGAGGAACAGAAACTACGGATCAGATAAACAACCCAGCTCGATGCCTGGTATGAACGTGAGAGCAGTAGATGACAGAATGAGGGTGAAATTAATGAAGAAAAAGGTGATAATGGAGCAATTGGCCCGCCTCGGTAGCGTGGTGGTAGCATGTCTGCCTAACGTTTAAGAGGTCCCGAGTTCGAATCTCGGTCAGGGTGGGTCACCTGGATAAGGTTTTTCCGGGGTTTTCCCGTATCCTGAAAGGCGAATGTCGGGTAACTCTAAGCTCCATGAACCCTGGGCTCATTTGAGCATCATTTCACCCATTCCAATCATCGTCCGATATGACTTAACGTTGGAGGACGTAAATTTAAAAAAAAGTGGAGCAACTGAAGGAATGATACCGGAGAAAGCGCTTCTTTGCACCGTGTTGTCCTACACAAATCTCACATGCGGTCGCCTGGGATCGAACCCGGGCCGCCCTGGTGAGAGTCAAGCGGCCCATTTAAGACATTTTGCACGACAAATGAAACACATAGGTGCCAATGAATATTGTGGAGCTAACCTTGAAGTCCAAAGCAATTTTGTATAATTGGCAAAACACACAAAATATTGTATATTTCTTGTGAAGTTGATAATTTCTGATATATTTTTTGTTATTTCGAAGTTTTCATTTCTTCCAGTTTTCTCGAACTGTAAGTGGTCACTTGTTTCCTTCCCATTCTATTCGTGCGAAAAGAACGAAGTTACAAAGCCACCACTAGAGACTATCTCTTAAAATACTTGCCGATAGCTTTCTTACTGTATTATCTTATGCCTGTTGAACCTGTATATGCAACACAAGAGTTATTGCAATTTAAATTAACACGAAGTAGAATGATGTACACACGTTTATAAGAACGGTCAAGGTTGGACTCATCCATGTAACTAAACACATCAGATATTTACAATAGATACTGTCGCGACTGGCGGCGACGCGCATAAAGGGTTCGGCTCGGAGAGATTAGGGACGGATAGTGTATCACGGAGATAAAGAGCTTGCTGAAACAGATAAAGATAGTGCGGATATAAAGGCATGCCGAAACAGATAAAATTAAGTGTCTGGAACGTTCATGTTTTGTCTGGTGCCGTCTCAGAGAACATTCGATTATCTTCTGAAACCATGAATAGGTATATAAAAAGGAGCCGCGATTGTCAGTGAGTGTCAGTCATAACGAGAGTGTAATCAGAACCGAATCGTCTGCCTGCAGCTGTATTAGAAAGTGAACGCTTTTGTTTGTGGTTGGCGACCTTGGAAGATTGTAATTGTGTATGTGACGTAATTATGCTACTGTAAGTGTTGACCAAAGTGTATTTCTAAGGTAATAAAAACACTTTTAATTTCTGCAAATTGGACTTTTAAGTCTACGAACTCACAAAGTCACAATATACATACATTTTACTGTTACATAACAAATATAACAATTTAAACAGTTTCTATCTAGAAACCTACCTCTAATTGTTACTTTTACTTTTCAGTTATATAAAGATATCTAGCAATTCTATCTAAATTGACTTAAAGGAAATTATAATATGCATTAATGGCATACAGCAAAAATACACAATACTATGTTAAGAATGATGTCATTTTCAGAATAGTTGTTCTTAGGGTTTGAAGCTGTTTGGTTGTCCTGCGATGTTGCTGCAGTTTGTAGCCGTCTGCGTCTGCCTCCATCTTGAGTATAGAACCATCTCAGGGTGTGTGTGGGTGTGTAATCAAATAAGGATAACACAGGAATCTGAAGTTGAAACGCTTTAATAAATAGTATTCACTTTACCCGAGAAGTTGCCGACAAATCCAGAGTTAATGTATTTGAATCCTATACCACGCGGTTCTATATTTGAGGCAAAAATGACCTACGTCTTGCTCCACCGACGATCCGAGCGGAATTGTTCAAGATTCTGTCCAGAAAAATATCATATTCAGCTTCAATATTCTCCTATTCGCTAATGACTCCCTCCATATGACCACTTCATTTCTACATTACTGAAGTCTGCTTCTTTCCAATCTAAAGTCTCTCTATAAGTTTCTAAGAAATACTCTCACATATTCAAGAACTCTAAGCTAGCCTACCATACCTAATCTGGCAACGTTGGATAATGACTTTATCCTCAAACGTCCAAAATACTTCTACGAATTGAACGATGCCACATTGGGTTTCAGCAACAGCAACTTACTAAATCTAGAAATCGATACAAATTTGACCTCCAATATCGTGGCACAGTATTTTAATGATACCAGGCTGTGTACTAATGCACAAAAAGGCGAATTAATTCTATTTGATTTTAAGAGACGTCCTTTCGAACCTCAGCTTAATATAGGCAAATAGTCTAGTCCAGTGTGTAAAAAGTGTAAATACTTTAGGTTTAATCCTTGATGACAAGTTAACTTGGAACAACTACATTGAAAAACTAGAAAGTAAATTAAGCTCAGGACTTTTTGTGTTGCGATATTTAGCCAATTTTATCTCAGTAGATATAGTAGGTTAGTATATTTTGCATTAATAAATTCACACATTTCTTATGGCTTCGAGCTTTGGGGACACACTTCCAAATTAAACTTAAAGAGAACTTTTCTCCTACAGAAAAGAGCTATCAAATACCTGGCAGAAATAACACCTACCGGTTCATGCATGCCCTATTTTAAAAAATTAAACATACTTACTCTTCCCTGTATATTTATTCTGCGAACAATACTTTTTGAACATAACAGGAATATAACCTCCACAAATTCCGATGTCTATACATATGAAACAAGGGGAAAGAACAACTATATAGTTAAAGGCCATAGGCTAACACTTTTTGAACAAAAGCCCCAATACTTTGGTCCAAAACTACTTCGTAAGCTTCCGGAAAGCCTTAAAAAATACTGTGCCAGCTGCTAAGTTTAAATATAAACTGACTAAATTCTTGTTAAGCAGAGCCTATTACAGTATAGATGAATATTTTGATGACAACTTCGATGATTTTGACTAATTATGTTTTGTATATATATGTGTATGTGTGTGTGAGTGAGTGAGAGCTACAGAGACAGAGAGAGAGAGAGAGAGAGAGAGAGAGAGAGAGAGAGAGAGAGAGAGAGAGAGAGAGAGAGAGAGAGAGAGAGAGAGAGAGAGAGAGAGAAGATGAATGACAAATGACATGGCTTAATTGTGTTCAAACACTGTATTAAGTTGCTATAAATATGAATATGAACTGAGAAACAGCCGTCGCTATTTACCATACTTAATGTCCTCTTACCCCGAGACAAACTGTACTCATAATCAACTGCCAAACCTACAACCTCTTAACATTTAACACAAATGCATAATACATTCATAATTCATTTTATTATAAGTATTTATTTATGTAACTGATCCACAATTTCTGTATCAGATTTTCCCTTATTCTAAAACATGAATGCCGGACAACTAAGCTCTATGGAACCCGGGTTCATTTGAAAATAATTTCAACAATTTCATTGATTGTCCGATATGCCTTAATGTTATAAAGGTCTCCTTTGATAATCAGCTAGGAGGTAAAAGGAGCTCATTCGGGCACCTGGGATTTTAACTCAACTTGTTTAGGTGCTAAACAGTTTAGTGCTTTGGACTGCCTTTGTGATCAATTTTCAGCCCCCTGCCTTTAATCAGAACCAATTACTCAGCACTGTTGTCCTCGGAGGTCTAAGAGTTGCATGTTAGTCTCTATAGGTAGTTCCCGATAATACGGTTTCACATCCGCCGAAGGGCGATGGATTACTTCTTTAGAAAAGGCTGAGATATGGAAAATTGGATTAGGAGAGATTCGGAGCTATGACCAGACTAGATCTATTATGCCTATGCCCCGGGAGGGAGAATGAGGCGAGAGAAGAAAAAGGGCAGCCGATGCATGGAGTGATGACGGTGCAGAAGGCAGGGCTCTACAATTGATGAGTTGGAAACTAACGAAAGGCCAGTACAAGAGATATCCCACCCACTACGGTCCTGAAACGGCCTAACAAGCCGGCCCGGACACCGGAGACCGTCCTACTGGAGGACGAAGTATTTACTGGAAGCATATCATCCTGCCATACATCACCAAGATCTCCGCCGACATTTCTACCCTGAAAGAGATCACCAGATGAGAGATGATGTTAAATGATAATGAACGTAAAATGGAACGACAGGAAATTCAGGAGATTTACGAGGGCTGTTCAGTAAAGAATGATTACAATTTTTTTTGACAACGTACCTTTACTCATCCTCAAATTTTGATGGTAATTCTCAAAATAGTATCCCCTGAATGCGTTGCAGTTGTCACAGCGTTTCTGTCAGTCTTCAAAGACATGCTGGAAACTATTTTTGAGAGATCCTTCAAAATCGCCTCCGCAGCCTTCACCACTGCTTCTGATGATGGATAATGCCTCCCACGAAGGCGTTTCTTCAAGTTAGGCAATAGAAAAATGTCACATGGGGCCAAATCCGGACTATAGGGAGGGTGAGAGATGCACTTCACGTTGATATTTGCAAGATATTCAACAACAACATTGGCAATATTCGGCCGCGCATTAACGTGGTTCAGCATCCAGCCTGCTTCACGGAAATGTGGTCTTTTGCGTCTGATATGAACTTGCAATGTTTTCAGGACATTCCTGTAGTATCGTCCAGTTATTGATGTGTGTGCAGGTACAACATGCTGATAAACCATTCCATGAATATCAAAGAATGAGATGACCATAACTATCCCAGCAGAAGTAACCCATTTTGCTTTTTTGGTGGTGGGTGATGAAGGAGATTTCCACACTGAGCTGTTTGCTCTCAGGATCAAAATGATGTAGTCAAGTTTCATCAGCAGTGATTAAGTTTGAAAGAACCTTCGGATCTTCCTCTAATATTAACTTTAACTACATGCAGACGTGCATGCGAATGTCCTTTCGTTTGGGAATCGACAGTCTTGGAACCCATCGCGCACAAACACGTCTCATGTGTAATGTTTCTGTCACCAACGTGTGGCTGGCACCTAATGAAATGTTCAGTATTTCAGAAAGTGATCTTAAGGTAATTCGTGGATCCTCTCTCACAATGGCAGCAGCAGTGTTGATGTTTTATTCCTTAACTGCAGTAATTGGAGCACCTGGTCCACCTTCCTTTGAAATTGATTGTCTCCACTCTTTAAACATTTTAAACCACATTCGGGGTGTGCTGTAGGGAAGAACAAACTCTCCATACATCTCCTGTAACATAGTATAGGCCTCAACTGAAGATTTGTTGAGATGGAAGCAGAATTTCAAAGGCACATATTGTTCCTCACGTGTTACCTCCATTGTAGCGGTAGGCGATACTGAACATGTCTGAACTTGCCTGGTTCTCACAGGCGGGAACCAGGAGTACCAACAATGAAACTACTACGGCGTGTTTGTTTCACATTAAGCTAACAGAATATAATAATATTGCATTTTAGTGCTAAAATTATGACCGTAAGCAATTATGATCATTCTTTATTGAACAGCCCTCGTAATTAACCTACCCAGCATTTGCCTCGAAACCCTTGGAAAAACCCCGAAAAAGCCATGGGTCAGGGAATCGATCTCGGACCTCCCCAAAACGGACCATAAACGAATGCGCCTGAGCCATCCTCCTCGGTTTAATTTTAGCGTAATTTTATTGGAATCTAGTATGATATGTGTTACACACAGACACGAATCTGCAGTAGAAGTATTTCTGCGTACACCAAGAACTGAAAGGCCATTTTCGATTGGAAGCAGCCACCAATCAAATGACTGAACAACAATGTTCCCCTTGTTTACATTAGGTATCATTAATGCTAAACCAGCTAAAGCGATGTTTTCCGCTTTTCGATTGCACGTAAAACGTGTTAACAATACACTGCGTTGACTCGCACAGTAGTTGGTGCAAGAATGGCATAAGAGTCACATACTGATTTTGGGAGTGCGTACTGTTATATACCGAAGCTTAATCATTGTTTGATGAACTTGTGATACTGATGTACCTGCTATTGGAACGTCTCGGCCTGCTTGGAGTTACCGAAGATGATGTAAGCACTAATGGACATATCTTGAATGTCAATTATACCTGGTGAGTGTTGATTATTATTTGAGTAAGTAATAATCCATTTCCCAAATTTAAAAAAAGTTAAAAGAAAAAAGAGTCACACTTTCTTCCAAGAACGAAAATAATTTGGACACTGATTATTCAAAAAGGAGGTCGCAAAAACTGTGGAAATTATAGAGGGATAAGTTTAATGAACATAAGTTACAAAATATATACTAAAATAATATATATATATATATATATATATAATAGACCGAAAAGTATTACAGGAGAAGAGCAGAGTGGATTCCGCAAAGGCCGATCCTTGTACAGATAACGTATTTGTCCTTAATCAAATAATTGAACAACGAAGGGAAAAGAATTTGGAAACACATATCGCATTCATTGTCCTGGAAAAGGCTTTTGATAGAATAAATAGATCAAAACTGTGTGAAATATTAGAAAGTAAGGCTTACCCACCACATATTAACGCAATAAAAGGCATATGCACAAATACAACTAAGAATTGATGCTGGGGATAGGTTAATAGAACAAATTTCTACCAATACTGGACTAAGACAAGGGTGTAGCTTATCGCCTACTCTTTTTAGTATATATGGACGATATTCTAAATGAATGGAAGATTTTAGTAGACCCAGGAATCAAAATAAAAGAAAATATTTTTATTAATACCCTGCTGTTTGCGGATGACCAAATATTGATTAATCGGAATGAAAATCAATGTATATTCTAAATAATATAGTACAAAAGTATAATTTTAAAATATCAGAAGAAAAAACAAAAATTATTGCTTTTAAAGGAAACTATAATGTAAGATCAAAAATTGTTTTAGGAAATAGGATTTTAGAACAACCATCTAGTTTTAAATATTTAGGGTGTAATCTAAGTTTTAGAAACAATGCTGATATAGAAGAAAAAGTAAACAAATTCTGAGCAATATGTGGGACAATCCAAAGAACTTTTAAAAACAGAGTGAGAAAGGATACAAAAATGAAAATGCATAAGGTAATGGCTATTCCAGCTTTACTATATGGAAGCGAAACCTGGGTGTCAACACAAAAGTATTTAAATAAAATACAGACTGCAGAAATGAAATTTTTTAGGAAGTGTTAAAGGTTGCACAATATTGGACAGAATAAGAAATGAGGATATTAGAAAGGAATTAGAAATCAAACCATCCATGACAAAATATCAGAACGAAGGCAACAATGCAGGATGGAGATATCCAAATGCAGTACTGAACTATAAGATCTATGAAGCCGGAACGGTCAATATGCCCAAACCATGGAGTGAAGAAGAAGAACATTATTTAAATATTGATACTATCAATCACTATACGCCAATGTTCAGTAACTGACGTGTTATCGGATAAAATTGTATTTGTCCGAGAATATTATAAGAGCAATGACCATGATTAGTCTAGTGAATGGAATAGTTGCTCTGGAGCCTTCCTTTACCTAAGAGAAAAAGCATTCAAGCAACACGACGTAATGCAAACATATACGAATTAAAGTGTTAAATACGGTACTTCCATTACAAGGGTGGTCTGAAAACTTTTCGGCCTCACCCAAAGATCTCGTGATTTTTTTCCCTATGTTGGTACATATGTCAATAAATGTAGAGCCTATGTACAATTACAAGTCGTTCCACGCAATAGTTAACTGTAGGCAGTTGTTTGAAGCAGTGGAAGGGCGCATTGCTTTCAAAATGGAGAAATTCGAGTACCGTGCTCTGATAAAATTCCTCGTAAAAGAAGGTTTAACACATACAGGAGTTCATTTGAAGATTATAAATATGTATGGTGACTCTTCACCTTCAGTTTCCACTGTGAAGAAATTGGCGGACGACATTTAATTTGGTCGTGAAAGCGTCCAAGACGATCCACGCGAAGGACGTCCAAAAACTGTAACCACACCGGAAATAATTGAAATGCCATAGCCAGGATTTGAACCACGGATCTTCGGGTCTCCGACCAGCCGATCTAAACCATTGAGCTACTATGGCCATCGTGCCAACATGACATTAAATTCTCCAACTGACTAGTGTCATGTTGGCACGTTGGCCGTAGTAGCTCAATGGTTTAGAACGGCTGGACGGAGACCAGAAGACCCGTGGTTCAAAGCCCGGCCATGGCATTGCATTTTTCAGTCTGGCTCTACCCTTTCGTACACACGGCTAGTGTAAAACAACAATTAATTTCCATTAATTGTACCTAACAGTGGTCCGAACTATAAAGCCCGGGCCTTAAAATACTTACATGTTGTAAGTCGCCATTAAGGTAGTTGTCTCATGTGTTTATGAGAACTCCTACTCTCTGTTTCATATAACCTTGCCCGGCTGAAATGTATCACTCCGCGTTAAACAACCCTCCCCCTCGCCCTAATTGGCTAATGCTTTCGCGCCATAGGCCATAGGCGGTGCCTTCCCATCACATTTAAAACTGCAGTAAACGTCAAATGCCAGGAGATAGCTAAAATCATGCAAATAAGTATATGAAGGCATGCAAAAATACAAGTTTATAATGAAACTGAACTCACGCGTTATGGAGAATCTGGTAATGGAGTAATCCCCTCCATCTCGGATTCGGATTCTGATTCTGCAGTAACAGTTTCGCTGTCGGAACTCTCCGTAGGGTTTATAATTATGCTCTCTATTACGTTGTCGACGATGCCATCCAGCTCCCACATTTTGTTTTCTTCTTTGAGCACATGATGAATAGTCTTTTTCCATGTTTCGTCGCTGATCTCCGAAAATGCTGTGGCAAGCAATGGCTTGATATCGTGCAACTTAAATGTTCTATTGTTTCTCGCTACGAATCCTTTAATTTGGCTCCAAATAAGTTCAATTGGATTTAAAATCCAGTGATATGGTGGAAGCCTGAGTACCTCATGACCAGCTGACCTTGCCATTTCATCGATTACGTATTTATCACAATCGCTGGCATGCTTTACTACAAGTTCCAGTAGTTCTGCCTTAATAAGGGCTTCACTTACAACTTCATTTTTTGCACGCAGCCACTCAATAATGTCTTGTTTCTTCCAGAATGTATTTGGTTTCTTTTCGACACGAACGCTGTGGTAAGGAGCATTGTCCATCACAATTATGCTGCTTGGTTCCAGTTTTGCTAACACACTCGCAAACCACTGCTGAAACACATGTCCATTCATATCTTCATGGTAATCACCGGTTTTCTTTGACTCAAACAGTAGTAGACCATCTTCCACAAAACCACTATCACTTCCTATATGAGTGACAATCAGTCTTCGGCCTTTTCCACTGGGATTTTTTAAACCAGAAGACATACCTTGCAAAAATGCTTGTCTTTCAGTCTTAATAGTCGAGTCACGCCATAGTTTACTTGTCGTAAGCCCTTCATTCACCCAAGTCTCGTCTAGGTAGTATATTTTGCGATTTGTATCCCGGTATTGTCTGATTGTCCTTAAATAACGTCTTCGCCACACAGCAATATCGCCTCTGTCTCTCAGTACATTTTTCTTGCCCCTTTTTTCATTCACAAACCCCAGCTGTATAAGCAATCTATACAGACTAGATCTGCTGAAATTTGGTAAATCTGCATCCTCATTTACAGCAGACAAAATTTTATTTATGTTAGGGAGTTCGTTTCTAAAGAAAAAACTATGCACATGACGACGTACAGCAGTTTTAACGAACTCATCGCATTCTCCGAGCACGCGCTTTTCTTTATTCCTGCGTTTACCTGGAGTGGTAAGTTTTCCTGTTTTCTCAACTTCCGTCGCGATGTTCCTATGGACCTAACACTCACACTTCCCTCGCTAACAAAGATGGATTCTTCTCTGTGAGTGCATTAAACACATGCAACACAATTCTTTTTTCACCGCTTTGTAATGGCTTACCCTTACGATGCTTCAGCGAAAAACTGGCGGTAGACTCTGCCATTATACATATAATAAGTACATGCGCAATAAACGATGGATAAAATAACGTATCTCTCGAACGCGCACAGTACACCTTCTAATGACAATACATGACTAATCCAGTTCAGAACAAGGTCAGTGATAAAACTCATATAAACAAATATAAACAAATATATGTAATTCACTACCGCTAAAGCACGTGCTCTTGTGTAATCAGAAAGGCAGGCCTAGATGCAAAGGAACCTCCTCTTTACTTTGTTTAAGAATTAACATGCATTTCAGATAAATTAACTCTGTTGCGTAATATATTTAACTGAAACAGTTATGAAAGTAAATATTTGACAATTCTCTTTCAACATATAAAGATATATCACCATGTTAAATAACGAACTAATTTTTACCGCAAAACAGTCTCTACCAAACAGCAGCCAATGAGAGGAGATGAGGTCACGTGACCGTTAAGAGATTACCGGGCAAGCTTACGTGAAACAAGGTATAAGTGGTTTACCGGGAGAAACACGAGTCAGTTGGAGAATTTAATGTCATGTGGGTACGTTGCCCATAGTAGCTCAATGGTTTAGAGCGGCTTGACGGAGACCAGAAGATCTGTGGTTCAAATCCCTGCTATGGCATTGCATTTTTCAGTCTGGCTCTACCCTTTCATTATTTTGGAGTGTTTGGCGCATTTTCAGAAGAACAGAAGTGACTTTTTGTGCCGATACGCCACAGTGGATGAAACATGGATTCTTCACTATACATCCGAATCCAATCAGCAGTTAAGGCAGTGTGGACAGAAGGTGATTCTTTAGCTCCAAAACGGCGAGGACGGTGTCATCGGCGGGGAAGATCATGGCGTCAGTGTTTTGGAAAGCCAAAGGAATTTTGTAGACTGACTATCTCGAAAAATCTAAACCATTACTAGAGAATACTTCTATCAACTTCTAATCAAAGTGAATACAAGCATTCGTGAAAAAGACCTGAGTTAAAAAAATAAAAAATAAATGTTTTCCATCAGGACAGTGCACCTCCCCACAGAACGTTATGGCAATAGGGAGGATCTGCACCATCATCACCCTATTCCTTAGACTTGGCTCCTTCGGACTTCATCTGTTTCCAGAACTGAAGAGATTCCTCACTGGTAGACACTCTTCGTCCAATGAAGAAACACTTGCGGCTGTAAAAGGGTAATTTATAGCACTTTCAGAGTAACACTACAAAGGAGATAGTGGCACTGGAACACCACTGGACAAAATGTATCGATATTAGAGGAGATGTTGAAAAATAAAACCACTTTGAAAGTATGAATTGTTGTTTTTTCAATATCAGGCCGGTAACTTTTCATACCCCCCACTTTTAAGTCAATCTTAGTTAAATTTTTTAAGTAAATGCAACATTATGTAATATAAAGTATTGAAAGTAACTATTTTTGATGAACCTGTTTGATATTTAATCACGTTGTTCTGCTAAGAAGATTCTTTTCTTATTTCTTATACAAATAACTACGAAATTACAATTCTATCTACAATTTCCATAGCAATCTTACATCTCACAAATCTGCCAGAAACATGTTTGAAAGCAATTTCTAAACGAATCTTTGCTTTGCAGGAATCATTTTTTCCAAATCGTTCTTCGTCTGTTTTCTGTCAAGCCAATACTCTCGTAAATTTGCTTTTGAGCAAGGTGCCAATTTATTTCAGATGATCTAAAGCTAAAAGGCTAGATTCATATTGGACCTGAGAGGTAACGAGAATACCTGAGTGAAAACTTGGATACATTCTTACATTCTTCCCGAGTTTACTAACGGTGCTGCTTTTTATAACGCCTGCTAGCGCGAACCAACTTCTTTGAGAAGTTTTCATTAAAAACTGAGGAGAACAAATTTCCTTCCTGCAACTTTCTTACGTCTTATTTAAACTTTCACAACTTCCTGACAATGCAAAGTGGGGGGAGAAAAGTTAGGGCTAATTTTATCCAATAATCGCTACAATTGACTTTCGACCTGGCACCTGGATATTTTTTTTTTTTTTTGACATGTTACATTCACAATTATTCTGGCCACCATGGTTTATTTTATACACTAAGAAATATTCTGGAAAAACCTTATTCTTGAATTAAATTAATGTTATTCGAAATCAACTTTTGTAAAAATATAATTACATAATTTCTTGTGGGTACAAGGAGGATAAAGAAGTCGAGGTTTTCCAGCTGCAGAACTTTAAGTTCCATAACTTTCCATGACATTGGAAGAAAAACTGAATAGGTCAACTACTTAATAAAATAAATATCACGTGTGTGACAAGTGCTAGAGAAAGTCAATTGAAAAAATTGTATAGTTTTAAGAGATATGGAAATATCAAACTGAAATGGAAGTCGTTAATTACTTTGGTTCTAAAGAGTCCCATTCTATATTGGACAAAAGAAGTTCTAAATTTTGCTCAGAGGCCCCCATATGAGGGTTGAGATACTTTTACATACATGAATCTTTAACACGGGACCACCAGCTTTACTTCACTTCCGAAAAAAGTCAAGCTAAGGATTTTCAAGACCGATTAAATCAGTTGCCATAAGACGAGTTTGGACCCACGATCTGTATAACCAGAATGAAAACCTCGTGGTTTTTCTGTTAAACTGAATTAAACGAAATGCCTTCCTGAAGAAGATTTAGAGAAAATACAGAAAATTCAATTTATGCGTTTTATTTGTCACGTCAGTGTCTTCAATATACGGAATTTTAATCAAAATAGGCAGCTATATTTTTAGGAAACACATAAGTTTAAATAATTTTACACTTAAAGCATTTTTATTTATCAAAACTTAAGCTTTTTACAGTTAAAGTGCTTTTTAGAAAACAAAATGATAGAACAGGTTAAACATTTCAATTAATTGGGCTTTAATATTACCAGTGAGGGAAATTTGACCCGGTAATTTAACCATCCAACGTAAAACCAACAGAAAGACTTGGATTATTTAATAAATAAGTATGGAGAAATTAATACATGAGAAAAGAAACAAGAGTCAAAATTTATAAAGCAGTAGTTTGACCAGTGATCAGAAACTACAAGATCACGACGAATGATGGAAACAACTGAAATGAACGTGCTAAGCAGAATAGCTGGAAAGACAGTGTATGGCATAGTAAGAAATGAAGAAATTAGGGAGTTATGTAATTTGTATGTGAAAAGAAGAAAAGCGGATTGGAATGTACATGTATCCAGGGTGTCTGACGAACGAATGGTAAAAATAGTGAGATATAGTAATCGGGAAGGAAGAAGTCTAGGTCGACCGAAAAAAAAATGAAAAAGGTAACTATAGAAAAACCAAAGAATAAGTGATACACCTACCATAAGAGAGTAAAAAGTGCTTGTTTTATTAGAGAAACTTTTTTAAAACATTCTTTCCTGTTTTTGAAAGATATAAACTTAATAGCCAATTTAGTAGCTATCAAGCATTTCGTTTTTGGATTATGCTGTTAATACACGCATAACTACATAAATTCGGATGTATTTTCTGTGAAATCTCGAAATGAAACCTTTTGGTGGGATGTAATACTACATCTGCCTACTAGCTAGCTGTATGGCACAGGAAGCAAAAGTGCGAACCTACAGACGGCGTTATAACAACGATTAGTTACCTCGCATAACTCGCATTTTATATGTTGGATATAAAATTCGTTACCAATACTACATGAAATTTTATTTTCTTTGACTTTATTTTTTGTTGTAAATCAAATATTTAATTAAAACCTCCTTTTTGCGTTATTATTTTCATTTAATAAAATTGATATTTTATTTGTTCTCATCGAAGGCTATGTACTCTCTTTATAAAATAAATGTAGCAATTTTGACTTTTACATTATGTTCATAGAATGTACACTAGTTTTTACGTTTCGGTTCAGATGCTTTCGTTAAACATTTCATTGATTGAACTGTGTGGGGGAGAAGAAAGCATAGAACACTATGTAACAGAATGCGAGGAGGTTGCAAGGTGGAGAAAAACTGTTTGGGAGGAAAAATGGGAGAAAGTAGAGCTATAAAAATGTTAACGAGAAAAGGGTAAAAGAAGGTAAGAAGTATTGCTGAGTTCTTACAGAAAGTGAAACAAAAAATGGGCAAGAAATGTAAAGAATATAAGAAAGGAAGATGGGGGTTGGGGGGGAAGAGAATGGGGCTTAATTAAGTAACAAGGAGACATGGAGGTTAAGAGCTACCTGGCAGAGCAGAACACCAGGGTGTCATGTAAGCCAAGGTAGCAACAAGGTAAAGACAAATAAATGTAGCCTAAAGTTGTACATTGTAGAATTTTGGAAAATGCAAAGTAAATAATTCATTCATTCATTCATTCATACATACAAGAAAAAACATCTTGGGAATTTAAACAACTGACAACTTACTAATGTTTCAAAATGTTTCCCACAAATCTATAAAATACCTCATCCACCGGGAATGTCTTTTCTATTTCTAATATTTATTTGAGAAACTAAAGAAAATAAATTTATTAATAAAATGATTAACGAAAAATGATCTATGGAACAACTAATGGAAGATTTAAAATATAAAAAAGAGAGTCCTGAGCTGATGGCCTAAATACGGAATTCAATACTCTTCTCTTAAACCACTTTTTTCGCTCTAATGACCAGGGAGTTGCTGAGCTGTCCGAAAAGGGCGCCCAGCGCCTACGAGGGGCGTTCTATAGGGCATGACCCAGAGACTAACAAGGCCCCCCCATCTGGTCCTATGGACTCAAGACGGGTTGGAAGTGGATATGCCACTTACGCGCGCCAACCCCAAAGGGGAAGGCTACCGATTAGACCCCGGTGGGGCCGCCTGGTGATCTAGCGCAGCTTCTACTAGCTATGCAGGCTAGTACGCGGAAATATACGACTTCCCTCAACCCCATCCTGAGACATACCCGCTCTCCCACGGGTATCGAGAACCACTGCTCCCGAGTCCAACCCAATCCGAACAACTCCAATTCAGGGAGGCGCTCGAATGTTCGGTCCGAGGTTCCTCTAGTACCACGAGTGCTAGGGGCCGTAGCGCTCGCACCACAGCAGCTGAAGGGGACGGGTCTCCTCCCCTACGGGATGTGTTAAACTATGAACAAAATTATTAAACTTTATTACCAGCGCTGAAGAAGTGGACGTTTACCGGACGAATGGAACATATAATTAAATGCCCAGCCCTGAAACAACAGCAAAACACAATAGTTATGGATGAGCTAATCTCCTGAATTCGGCATACAAGGAATACGCTCAAATTATATTAAAAAGGAATATACCAATTTCAGAAACTACATTGAACGCCTGCTAAAATAGATCCAGAAAATGTGGTTCTTGTAATGACTGCATCTTCAAAATAACACGTCTAGTTGAAAAAAAAAAAAAAAAAAAAAAAAAAATTGTCGTTTATGCAAAACCTTGCGATAAAGTTAAAAGAAAGGATACTAAAAATGATTTACTCAAAATCTTATAAGGACGACAAAAGGTAGGTATACAAACACAAGAGTTAGATTGGAGGAATAAACAACGCGACAAAAACCGAAGTACTGCAATTTGCTGATGACTAGAGTTTCATTACAAACTCGGGGTAGAATTACAACGATCACGCATATGAGTTGTATATGTGTAATATTTCAGTGTAATATGAACTACAAATATCATATGAGAAAACAGAAATAATGGCTTTTAGAGAATAAACCATATAAGAGCAAAAGCAGCAGTCAATAATTCCAGTATGAGGCTCTGAATTTTTCTCCCTCGACTCACCAGGCGAGTCAGCTGCCCCTATTTATTCTTACCTATGCAATCCGCAGTTTATAGTCTAATGTGAAAACATTGACCATTTTAGCACAAAAGCCGTTATTGCAGCTCTATCCTATTCGGTACTACACGCACCCAACATATTAATGCTTACAGACTTGAATGAGGACCAAGAAGCTGCGACAAGCTTAAATAAACGACGATTTTTCATGAATATTATACTGGCAAGGTCATACACGAATGCTTTCCCAACGAGCGACATAGAATATGTGACAGCTGGTGGAGAGTGTTAGCGGTGGGGCACATGGTGGGGCAAGGGCTAGGTTCGAAACGCCGTCATATTGTCTCTTTTTTCCTTTCTTCTATTCTTTATTGTCTGTATTTTAGTTATTAATTTATTTATTGCTGCTAATGGTTTTCTTGTGAGCCGAAGACACAAGAATGACAATCCGATAATACAGGGATCATTAACTTAGTGACCATTACAGCTGTACCGCATCTGGGGTTGTAAAACCATGTTACGTAGTGAGCTTTCACTTCTTAAGAATATATCAACGACATTAAATCTAATAGATTTTGTGTCATGCTTGAATCTTATATTTAACTTCTTCTACTGACAAAGGAGTTGTAAACGTGTTAAGTTCTCGGTTAAACAGAAATATAAATTATCAAAGAGTGATAAAGTCTGAATTGAAAATTAATTGTTCTTTCGAACCACGGATCTCCGTCCAGCCGCTCGAACCAATAAGCTATATGGCCATCGTGCCGGTATGACATTAAATTCTCCAACTGACTCGTATTTTTCCCGGTAAATCACTTAGGAGTTCTCATAAATACTTGAGACAACTACCTTAATGGCGACTTACAACGTGTAAGTACTTTAAGGCCCGGGCTTAAACTTAACCACTATTATGTCAAATATTATTATTGACCCATTAGGTCAATTTAATGTCATATCGGCACGTTGGCCATAGTAGCTCAATGGTTAGAGTGGCTGGACGGAGACCAGAAGATCCGTGGTGGAAATCCCGGCTATGGCATTGAATTTTTCTGTCTGACTCTACGTTTCCACAATTTAGCATACACAAGGCCAGTGTGAAAGAACAATTAATTTCCATTAATTGACCTAATAGTGGTTAACTATAAAGTGGCTGGACGGAGACCAGAAGATCCGTGGTGGAAATCCCGGCTATGGCATTGAATTTTTCTGTCTGACTCTACGTTTCCACAATTTAGCATACACAAGGCCAGTGTGAAAGAACAATTAATTTCCATTAATTGACCTAATAGTGGTTAACTATAAAGTACTTTACATGTTGTAAGTCACCATTAAGGTAGTTGTCTCATGTATTTATGAGAACTAAGTGGTTTACCGGGAAAATACGAGTCAGTTGGAGTATTTTATGTCATATCGGCACGTTGGCCATAGTAGCTCAATGGTAGAGCGGCTGGACGGAAACCAGAAGATCCGTGGTTCAAATCCCGGCTATGGCATTGAATTTTTCAGCCTGACTATGCTTTTCCACAAAGTCTGAAATGTTTCAAATACTGAATACCTAGATATTGAAGCGTTCATTTACTCCAAACATTGACGCAGGCGCAAATAGCAAAAGCCACTCTAAATTTGTGAAGTGTTTCACACTTAGGTGAATGGGTCAAGCACAATCGATTTTTGTTTTGTTTTGTAATTTACGTCCTCCAACGTTAAGTCATATCGAACGATGAATGGAATGGGTGAAATGATGCACAAATCAGCTCATAGTTCATAGAGCTTAGAGTTACCCGACATTCGTCTTTCAGGATAAGGGAAAACACCGGAAATAACCTTATACAGGGGGCTTACCCTGACCGAGATTGGAACTCGGGACCTCTTGAACGTGAGGCAGACACTCTGCCACCACGTTACCAAGGCGGGAAATCGATTATTGTATTTTATAAACACGTATAATGTTATAAAAAGGTTATTCGTATCAAATTTAGACCACAAAAAGTACAACAAGGTGCAATAAAATTTTTGAGCTGAACACGAAGGATTTGAACCCAACTTGTAGTGCCAGGGTGGCGAGATACCCTGGATAATGCCATTGAGTCAACGTTACCTTGCGAGCTGAGGTTTCTCTACGGATGTGTAACAACCGCAGTCCTCATACACCCACTTCGGATCTTTACACGCCTTTTACAACTTTATATAGTGTTTTGAGCTTGTTTTAGCAAATAATAAAACTGCATCCGCCATTACAATTACTGAATGAGCTAAAAACTGCCGTAATTTGTGACAGAAGCGAACACAATCTACCTAATTCTTAACAATTTTTGATATGCCTGTACACTGAAAACACGTGTTGCCTGACGATTTAAATCCAATTGGTCACACTGTGTAGATCTGCCATTGAGTGTTTCAATTGTCAACTGATGCATGTGATAGCCTGTTCCTTCGGTGGTCCTTAGGGGAGGGAATCCGTCCCTTTCAGCTGCCGTGATGCGGGCGCTGCGGACACCTAGCACTCGTTTTACCTCTGACGTTACTAGAGGAACTTCGGGCCGAACATTCGAGCCTCTCCCTGATTGGGAGTTGTTCGGATTGAGTTGGACTCGAGGGGGCAGTGGTTCCCGTTATTCGTGGGAGATCGGGTACGTCTCCGGACGGGGTTGAGGGAAGCCATTATTATTCCCGCGTACTAGCCAGCATAGCTAGTAGAAGGTGTGCTAGATCACCAGGCGGCCCCACCGAGGTCATATCGGTAGCCTTCCCATTTTGGAGTTGGCGCGCATAAGTGGCGTATCCACTTCCATCCCGTCTTGAGTCCATAGGACCAGTTGGGGGGGGGTTGTTAGTCTCTAGGTCTTGCCCTATAGAAAGCCCCACAGAGGCGCCCTTTAGGGACAGCTCGGTAACTCCCTGGTTGAAGGAGGCCAGGGTCTTTCAACCTACGGGTCCTGGACTAATTGGAGTAGAACCTCTGCAGTTAACGTGTACCTTCAGGGGCGTGTTTAAAGGTGTGTGTGTGTGAATGTACGCTAATGAATAAAAGTTTCTACACTCACCTAAAATTGCTAAGGGAGCTCTCGGTGTCTGGGTATCATTTTTCGGAATCGACATACACAGTGTCTGTCCCATACAAAACTTATGCACTGAGTTATTTACTCTTTATCTATAAACTGCTCTGCATATCATCCAATGCAATGCAATCCTTCCTGTCCAACTCGGACAAAGAAGAAAGCCATTGGACATCAATGATATTTTAAGTTGCGAATGCTTATTTACATTAAATAACATGGGTGCAAAATCTTGTTGAATTTGCGCGTACTTTACACTGTAAATGGAGACTTCGAGCGGTAAGATAGGTATTTTGTGTATTGTCCATTGACACACAACCTTTTATTGCTTTTATAGAATGTCAAAGCTGCATTTCTGATGAAAATGCAATGGAGTATTTTTCAATAAAACACTAAAGTGGGGTGGAGAAAGCAAAAGTGATTAAATATATTACCGCATCGTCATACACGTACTCATGTAAAAAGCATCAGAAGAAGAAGAAAAGACGGCGCAGAAGAGTGCCTCTTTTTATGCTGATATTTATTGCAGTAATTTGCTCTTATTAAAATTTCTCTGAAAGAGCTGTCATTTCTTTGCAGTGGCACAGTGCAATTCTGAGAATAATCCCTTGTGCGTGAAAATTTATTACCCCTGCATCCTGATATGTTAATTTTCTTTTAAAAAATGCTGGCCCTTAAACCGACACTTTTTAGAACCATCATAATAGAAATTACATCCTTGAGAATGCGTTTTTGTGCTCACTCAAGTTTGCCTCTTACTAAAGAATTAAACACGAAAATAAATTTCTTTCCTCAGAAGCAGATATGTTGATCCCTGGAGTACGGCGTTAATGTTCTTTGAGATCGGGCAAAACAGAGGCGCGTTTAATTTTTAACGCGACTGTACTCCCAATGTAACGTTAAATCTTGTAGCTGTCGTCCCAGCTTCTGCTAATGTGTTTAAAAAATGAGGAAGGGGGGAAAAAGGGTCAGGATAAGAAACGGGTGCCTGCGTTCATATTTTTAAAGTTTTCAATAGCAGCGATATTTCAAACAGCGGACCAGCATTTTAGAAACAACTGCTTTGTAAGTGTGTGCAAAACTTCGCTCTTATCCGGCTCACTAAACTTACATGCTTACTGAATTTAATTTATATTTATTACATATAGTGCATAAATATATTTAATAATAACATAAGTTCTAAAGAACTACACAGAATATTATAACACTTATTTACGGAATAATTGTAAATAATTTTGAGATTTTTCCTAAAAATGACATAATAGAAATGCTAAGAAAATGATAGAGAGAATTAATGATTAAATGTATATGTATACATTGTAAATTTCGATTATTAACGTATTGTTCCCTTAAACTATCATTCATATATTTAACCCTGCTTGGAGTCTCAAATATTTGAATTTATAACAGATCTGTGTATTTCTTTCTAGAAAGAACGGCAGAAAATACATACTTTAAAAATAAGATTCAAAAACTAAATATTTGACTATGACTGATCCCCAGAATAAAAATACTGTGGTAAATGTAAATAAATAATACAAATGTATAGTGTAAATAGATATATACCATTTGGATGAAAAAGAACACACTCTATTTTTCTAAAGCTACATCGTTTGCACGGTCGGTTTACAGTAGTGTCATGGAATGTATCTCTTTAGCTTTGTTCTATTGAATCCTTTGATAATTGAGTCTCAGTTACTAAACGTGCACTCATAGCCGAGCGGTAATACACAGACAGGTATGTAGGAGCTAAACCTACGAAGGTTCGAATCCGGAACATCATTTTGATTTTTTTTATTGTAGAAATACGAATTGTATATTATGCGCATTGTAATATGAATTCCATATGATAAGGTTTACTGATATTATGGTATTAATGTTCATGCATAAAAACTGAAACACTGTACTGCTTTTAAACTAAATGTAATGATCCTAATTTTTCACAGTCATAATTTTTTCACACTAAAATTCAATCTTACTATATTCTGTTAGCTTAATCGGAAACAAACACGCCATAGTAGTTTCATTGTTGGTACTCCTGGTTTCCGTCTATGCAATGGAGGTGACCTGCGAGGAACAATATGTGGCTTTGAAATTCTGCTTTAGTCTCAACAAATTTTCAGTTGAGGTCTATACAATGTTACAGGAGGCCTATGGAGAGTCTGCTCTTCCCTACAGCACAGCTCGAAGGTGGTTTAAAATGTTTAAAGAGGGGGGACAATCAAATTCAAAGGAAGGTGGACCCGGTGCCAGTTACTGTTCTTACGGAAGAAAACATCAACACTGCTGCTGCCATTGTGAGAGATGATAGACGAATTACCTTAAGATCACATTCTGAAATACTGAACATTTCGTTGGGTGCCACCCACACGTTGGTGACAGAAATATTACACATGAGACGTGTTTGTGCGCGATGGGTACCAAGACTGTTGATTCCCGAACAAAAGGACATTCGCATGCAAGTCTGAATGCAGCTAAAGTTGATGTTAGAGGAAGATCCGGAGTTTCTTTCAAACCTAATTACTACTGATGAAACCTGGCTACATCATTTTGATCCTGAGAACAAACAGCAAAGCTCAGTGTGGAAATCTCCTTCATCAACAACCCCCCAAAAGCAAAAGTGGTTGCTTCTGCTGGGAAAGTTATGGTCATCTCATTCTTTGATATTCATGGAATGGTTTATCAGCATGTTGTACCTGCACACGCATCACATGAATGGAAAATACTGCAGGGATGTCTTGAAAACATTGCAAGTCCATATCAGACGTAAAAGACCACATTTCCATGAAGCAGGCTGGATGCTGCACCGCGATAATGCGCGGCCGCATATTGCCAGTGTTGTTGCTGATTATCTTATAAAACTCAACGTGAAGTGCATCCCTCACCCTCCCTATAGTCCGGATTTAGCCCCCTGTGACTTTTTCTATTCCCTAACTTGAAGAAACGCCTTCATGAAAGGTGTTATCTATCATCAGAAGCAGTGGTGAAGGCTGTGGAGGCGATTTTGAAGGATCTCTCAAACAATGGTTTCCAGTATGTCTTTGAAGACCGGCAGGAACGCTTGGACAAGTGCATCACATTCAGCGGAGACTGCTTTGAGAAGGACCATCAAAATTATGAGGATGAGTAAAGGTACGTTGTCAAAAACAAATTGTGATCATTTTTTATTGAACAGCCCTCGTATATGTAAAATAAAATAAAATGGAAATTAACTTAGTATTGGTTGTATAAAGCATCTGCTTCTATTACTATCCTCATTCTGCGGGGCATGGATGAGACCAAATGCCTAGTGAAGTTTTCACGAGAGGATACTTCGATTGGTGGCTGGAGTTTTGACGTTGGAGATGAAGTAAGAAATATTTATTTGGCCAATTTATGCCCTGTTTAAATATTCTAGAAAACTTCGCAATTTCTTAAAGAACAACGGGGAAGTCAATGAAATTAAATTGTTCAGTACTACGAAGTGCCCGTAAAGCAAACGTTTTGGTTTTCTATTTGGCTTTCCATTTTCAGCAAGAGGAACTGCTTAGTTTTCCATCCAACAATTCGATACCAAAGTTTCATGGACATATGTGTTTTGTGTATTCTCAAATCCCCCAAAGCAAGCAGAAAATCTTAGTATGGGTGTCTACAACTCGAAACTCAAAGTTAGTCAAATGTTTACATTCAGTATCTTCCAAGTAACACAAAGACTTTAAGAAAATCTTTCCACCCAAAAATATCTTTTAATTGGAAACATTTTACATAAAAGAGATGTTAAGAATTTTAATAAAAGATTACATTTTAAGACATTTGCTAGCAAATAAAATGTATGTCATAAATATTGTGGCATAGCCTGATTATCCCCCTTATTCTTAATGACTTGTATAATTGTATTGGTAAGCCATAGCACACAAAAATTATAGGTCTAGTTATAGTACTCAATTTAAGTGAAACTACATTTTTTGGTGTTAAAATTTCCGAGATAATATTTCTTGTTTGTCTGAATTTGCAAATACTGCTACTTCCCTTACCGTCACTACGTTTTTTCTCGCTTCAAATGTATTACATACCGGCATGCATTTTAAAAAACTGACAATCAATTTACCTTGTGTATAGATGTGAATTCAAAGCTTGTCTGTATAAATACAGCTTAAAAACTATTTTATTTGTAGACAATTAGATCTTGCTGGCAAAAACTAAAGATGACATATTGTCACAAGTGACTGTTTAATTGAAATAATACGTTAGATTTTCTTTTGACTAGTTATGTGTATGACGTCATGTCACGTGACCTCTCCCTCCCTGTTTTTGATAGTAAAGTTTCTGCAAGCTAGATTTTCGCTCTCTGTTAGCAACTATCGTCCAGAAGGGACGTGTGTACCCGCAGCGTGTGAGGGGCAGGTAACCGGCCGGTGCGGTCAGCTGTGTATCTTCCTTTATACCTATAGTAAACCTTTTCTTGTCTAGAATTCTAGTTTTTGGTATGTGGTTGTATAATTACACCTGATAGAAAGCCCCAACCTCCTCGCAAAGCATGTGCTCCTACCTAATGAGTTATCCCCCCGTGTACGATCTGGCCATGTGCTAATTATCTTTGGTTAGATTGTTACAATATACTGAATTTTAATATGAACAGATTGTGTGTAACTAATTCGCCCCAAGAAAAAAGTTGTGGAACAAGTAGCCACATTTAATTTTCTTGGGTGCACATATCAATGAAGTACATATACAGGATGTCACAAAATTAGACCGACAAATTTGGGAGCTGATAGATAACATTCTTTGTTAAGGACAGTTGTTATGGTATTTCATTTAAGCGCTAGACGAGTTAATGTGAAAGCATATGCTGGAACGTACGCCCATTGCAATTAACACAGAGTGATTTCTCACTTGGACTAAAGAAACACAATCGTATTACCACTTAACTGTATCAGGTAGTTAACTTCTTCGCCCACAAAGGTTTTTACAACATACTAATACACTCCTGACCCCAAGGGAGCAAATTTTGTGAAACTAGACCCAGTCGCCTGCCAATCTGAAACACCCGCGCTTACCTTATTCTTTGTTTTGAACTAGATTTTTCTAATATTTATCCATTTTTATTTAATAATTCGCTATGTGATTTTCCTAGTGGTCATCCAAGGAACGCAGAAATTTAAAACTGTTAGATAATGGTCCTCTTTTTAAAGCACTGACCTGCTTTTGCTTACTGTGTCGTTATATTTACAAAGATTGTGTTAATATATTATGAAAATTTATCTAAATTAATAAGTAGGCAGAATAGTAAGCTTTTGAATGAATATATATATATATATATATATATATATATATATATATATAGCAGGAGGAATATAAAATTCACGTGAATGCAAACACCAGAGTTTTGTATCTAGTGCTTTCATAAAAATGTTAATAGGGACTTGCCAGTAACTGGAAATGTGCTACAGAAATGAAACTGACGTATGTATGCATGTAACAACAGACAGCGAATTTTATCTGTAACCTCTGTGAACGACAGGTAGAGATTTTCCTAGGCTTTCACTCTCTCGTTCTTGCACACAAAAACTACCTTTGCTTGAAATGGCTTTTGTCATGGATAGTGGCAGCAGTTTTTTCTCTCTACCTCCTTTATTGTGCTTTGGCCATATGAGCTGTGGGCAGGTGATGTCTGATAAGACCCAATGATCCGCTTCAGAGCCGACGTTCAGGTTTTTTGTTTTCGTCACATCAGTCGTTGAATATTCATCTGCCCTTCTATCCATGCTGATAGTTAAAGTAAACGTGGGCAGAGCTGTTCAAAATGGAAGAGACTTAACGGTCGAGTTTTAAATAAATAACATTTGAGAGATGTATGGCCCAGGGCGCTAATAAAAGCTACGTCATTACAGTGTATGCTCTTTCATTACTTCTGCAGGAAAATTATTTTATGATTTACCCTTTACTTTTAAAAAATACGTTTTAATGATGTTTTTCAGGTGTCGTGTGTCCTTTGTGATGGAAAAATTCACGGGAAATTTGATATTGGAAGCAAAACTGTTAGAACTGAGCTGAATGTTTACTTTCTCTAAAAAAATTGTATTCCAATCACAAGTTTTGGTCTATAAGTTTCACCAAAAATGTGCTTTTACGTCCCCAACATAAAATAACATACAAATGAAAAGTTGGTCAAATGCCAGACTTTATAATCAAGTTCAGCATTTTCCAAGGCTGTCAAGAGAAACTCCCAAACCCAACTACCCTACATGCAAACTTTTTCTAAAATTTCGAATTTCCAAATAACAGCACTACCGATTTTGATTAAAATAACTCGTTTAAAATATATTCGTGAAAAATGAAATGTATATCTTGAGTTCTCTGGGAAAGTCCTCTAATTCCTTTTACTCTGAAAACCTTTCCTATAACTGTAAACGACAAAAAAAAAAAAAAAAAAAAAAAAAAAACTACAAAAACGATGTAGGGGAAGGCCGCACAGGGCTGGTTTCAGACAGTTCATTATTTCTCACTACAAACATATGACAGAAACTAACAAATGACCAGCAGGTCCCTCTGGATATAAGCAAATGTTAGTGTTATTCAGTTGAGAGGCAGCTTTGTTTGTGATTGAGCGTTCCTTTTGTTGTTTGAGTGTTATGAAGACCGGCGCGGAGTTAAGTTCGCTGGCTAACTACTGGAGTAAAGTTAAGTTGAATAACATGAGCAATGCACTGACAGATACATTATCACATATTGTCTAAACTGTGGGATTGAATTAACTTCAATTCAAACATGCAAAATGTAGGACTTTGTTTTCTTCTTAAACGCTTTTCGAGTGGAATCGGACAGTGAATTAGCGGCTGGTTTCGGACAGCCAAAACCTGATCTGTGTAATTTTTTTAATGAAAAAATTAACAAAAATAAATAAATTAAAACAATAAAAATATATATAAACCTAT
This sequence comes from Mantis religiosa, assembly GCA_030765055.1. Taxonomy (NCBI): domain Eukaryota; kingdom Metazoa; phylum Arthropoda; class Insecta; order Mantodea; family Mantidae; genus Mantis; species Mantis religiosa. The sequence continues at coordinate 92,249,277 of CM060956.1, read as the reverse complement.
TATGCCCTTTCTTATTGGATTTGAGCCTATCTCTCTAGTAATGAGTCTGCCCTTTGTTCCACTTAGAATCGCCGGCGGTGCCGTATGTAGTAAAAGCGGGCGTTAAACACTACACACATTTTCCACTTACAAATGGGTAAAAATAAAGGAAATTGGGAAGAGTGCAATGGTCTTGTATGTAAATAAAGTAAGAAGCAAATTATTATTCACAGAATCTCACCACTCCCCAGCAATGGCAGTGCAAAATTTGACATTTCAATGAAGCGTCGGGAATGGTGTGTAATACTAACTTCAGCTCCATATATAGGATCCTAATGAACCACACCGAAATAATTTCAGCGATTCTAGACGTGACTAATATAAGCAAGTTAACATAAGCAATGCATGGTCTGCGGTAAAATACAGGAAGTATATAAACGAATATCGTGGTTTTAACTCTTTATAATATTCATTACATTAAACTTACAGTTATAAATGATATGTCAAATGAAAAAGCAACCCAAACGGTTTCGTTTGTTGGCACCAGTGCTCACGTGCGTGCAATGTTTGTGCAGCAATCCGCTAGATAGCGGTTGTAGCAAAGATGGCGACTAGTCAACGGAAATCGTTTTGTGTTTTGCAGTTTGCAAAGATAGAAACTGTAGTTACTGTGCAACGTGCGTTACGCATTACGTTCGGTTATTATCCTCCTAGTGCTAATAATATTCGTAGATGGTACCATCAGTTTGAAGATACCGGCTGCCTTTGTAAAGGGAAGAGCACGAGACGACCAAGAGTAAGTAAAGAGACTGTTGAGCGAGTGAGGGAGTCGTTCACTCGTAGCCTAAAGAAATCAGTCTGGAAGGCTAGTCATGAATTACAAGTTCCTGAGTCGACTGTTTGGAAAGTTGTAAGAAAACGCTTACGGCTACGTCCTTACCGTTTAAGTCACTACAGGCTGTAAAGCCGACAGACCACGGATTACGTGGCAACTTAGCAAACGACATTTGTTTCATGACAATGACGATTTTATGGATCGTGTTGTCTTCAGTGAATAATCGACCTCTCACTTAAGTGGACATGCTAACACTCATTATGTGCGCATTTGGGGCTCAGAAAATCCTCACGAGATGGTACAAATGCAACGAGATTTCCCTAAGTGAATGTAATTTGTGCCGTATCCTGGCGAAAAGTTTATGGGCCTTTCTTTTTTGTGAACCTAATGTAAATGGCACTTCTTACCTTGATACACTAGAGCAATGACTCTTTCCTCAGTCGGAAGAAAATGAGCCAGAGAACTTCATCTTTCAGCAAGATAGTGCACCACCTCACTGGCATAACGAAGTACGCGATTGGTTGAACGTCACTGTACCCGAGCGCTGGATAGGCCGTAAGGGCCCCAATGACAGGGCTCGCTATGCATGGCCTCCACGTTCTCCTGACCTAACGGCATACGATTTTTACCTCTGGGGCTTCATCAAGGATCGTGTGTATGTGCCTCCGCTACCAGCTGACCTCCTTGAATTAAGAAACCGGATTGAAGCAGCTGTTGCTACAATTACTGAATACACACTTACCAACGTTTGGGAAGAACTCGGCTACAGACTTGATGTGTGCCGTGTGACAAAGAGTAATCACACTGAACATCTATAAGGTTCTTGGTAAAACTGTTTGAGTTGCTTTTTCAATTGACGTATCACTTATAACTGTAAATTGAATGTAATAAATATTATAAAGAGTTAAAACTCCGATATTCATTTATATACATCCTGTATAAGGCAGTCAATTGCGTTGAACATAATTGACATCAGATGGTGATAAATTATTGAAACAGAATGTCTTCTAAGCTGCTTACTAGGTATAGAAACATCGATTCTTAGTAGCTTGTTATTGGCGTTCTCAAGATTTAATGTCTCTCAAATCTCGACACTGAACAGCGATTTACTGCCTTCTTGCATTGTGTAGCCCTGGTGTTTTGTATCTGGTGGCCTAATCCGTAACGCCGTAAAACTGGGGTTCCAAGCGTCATTGGCTCAGTTTCTGTCATGCAGTTAATTTTTTTCCTTCGACTTTTTAATATGCAAAAGTTAATAGAAAGAAATGGGGGGATTCGTAACTAAGAACATGAATCTAATTGGCCAGTGCAATAACACTACTACGATACTACCTGAGGACCTAACTCTTCTAATAATAGTCCCTTAGGGGAGGGGATCCGTCCCCTTCAGCTGTCGTGGTGCGAGCGCTGCGGACCCCTAGCACTCGTGGTACCTTTGACATTACTAGAGGAACCTCGGGCCGAACTGCCGACACCCTCCCGTAGGGGAGTTGTTCGGATTGGGTTGGACTCGAGGGGGCAATGGTTCCCGATACCCGTGCGAGATCGGGTACGTCTCCGGACAGGGTTGAGAGAAGCCATATATTCCAGCGTGCTAGTCTGCATAGCTAGTAGAAGGTGTGCTAGATTACCAGGTGGCCCCACCGAGGCTAATCGGTAGCCTTCCCCTTTGGGGTTGGCGCGCGTATGTGGCGTATCCACTTCAATCCCGTCTTGAGTCCATAGGACCAGATGGGGGGGGGGGGGCTTGTTAGTGTCTAGGTCTTGCCCTATTGAAAGCTCCACGGAGTCGCCGGGCGCCCTTCGGGGACAGCTCGGTAACTCCCTAGTCTTGAGACGGGCGTGGGCTCGGTCTCACTTTGTGAAGGCTGCCCTGGTAGATACCCTCGCGTTATATATATAATGTAGCAGTCATTCGACACCCTCAAGGAATTTTGAACACAGTACGACAGTCGTACCTTCTCCGCCCTCAACTTTGCATTGAAAACGCAGGTTGCCATTTCGAACAGTTCCTACAAAACCTGACGTAAAGAGTTGCATTTACTTTTTATTTTATGCAAGTTTGTTCACCCTTTAAACCTCCTCCCATTTAGACGTACAACATGTGAAAGTATTAAGCAGGATTCAACCTTTCTTAAAAAGAATTGAAATTAATTGCATTGACAAGATGAAATTACTCCGAAAATGCATACATTTATACCAGAATTGAAAGCTTAGAAAAAATATTAAAAAAAAGAACAATCAAACAAAACAAAATTAAACAAAAAACGACCACAAGTAAAGGAGACTCGAACTCGATTACCTTGCAATTGAAAGCTAATTTTATAACCATTGAGCCAGTGACAGTGCTGCGACACATATCTCCATTTTCGTGTGTTATGCACTCAAGTGGTGTTATCATTAGCAGTGACGTACTGGCACTTTAGAAACTTATAGCCGTAACTTCCACATTTGAACCAACAGGCCATAAGTCTATCTCAAATTACTTGTTAAAGATATATCCAGTTGCTCTTAACATGTTTCGGTGTAGTTTATTAACATCCTGTATATTTTTAATTTTCTGGGAAGCACTTTCTTCGGAAGCACTGTAAAGTAAAAGAGAAGAATATGCTACACAAAAATGTAAATATCTTTAAAGCACACAGCTGTTTTCATCCTTTTTGGGCACAAACCCTTTCCGAGATATCCTTTGTTATCGGTCTGAATAGTTCAATAGTTGTTTTTTGAAGTTAACGTTACATTTTTGGAACATTCTATACTGTTGTGAATCGTCCAGAACTCAACTATGGTCGACGCTGCAACGGAAACGCAAGATAAACTGAACAAATCAGGCTACAAGTGAGTACTAATTTATGCGACAATCTGTGTGTTCTGAATTTAAAGTGCTGACGTTATTCAGTTATTTCTCCTGAGTGTACAGAAAGTTTGCAAGGTTTTTGTAGCAAAGTTCCACTACTGCTGTAAAAAGATGAACACACATTTGTTTGGCAGTTACGAATGAATGAACTAAGAAACTAAACTCATGTTATCTTCACAGTGTCTGAATCAGAGATTCGAACATCTTTGCTGGATATTCCTGATCAGGAAAATACTAGAAATCATTCGATGCAATGGCAAGAGAGAAGTGGGTAAATCCCACGGGAAATCAGTTTCAAAATGTCTGTCTAGTCGAATGTCTATAACAAAAACGCTCTAGAATACCTGCAATCCTTTCAACTGCAACGCCGGGAACAATACAGCTATTCGATTTTTCTTTTATGTTTAAAACTTCAACATTAGTTAGTGAAAACGATTGATTGGACTCTCTGAATTCCTCTATCATACAGCACACGCTACAAGTCATTTAGTGCTTTCTTCTTTTAGATTCAAATGATATATAAGCATTAAATATCGAACTATAATAAGCGATTGCCTTTTTTCTGAAGTAAATACTGGCATACGTCAGCTTATGGACAACACAATCAACAATATTTTATGCTTTCATTTATATAGTCCATTCAACATAAATGGTAATGCTTAGACTTCGAGAAATAACTATTAGGTTATTGGGCACCGGGGTAGTGCAGTGGTTTCGTTCGCGGCTCCCGAGTTCGATTCTCAGATCAGGGGTTGGCGATTTTAGGTCAGCCCTATCCACGCCACGCCTTCACTCTGTCTAGCACATGCGAAGTGTCCCCTTTGCCCAACGTGGTTCGGAGTTCACGGTATAAGCTTACTCTCATCGTGTTACCCTCATCTTCACTATCACCCTATCACTGGAGGAAATGGACATCGCCCTCTGGGTATCTCCACCTAAGAAATGGGTCCTGTCATCACGTGGTAGGGCGAGGTTATCCCGAACGCCAAGGATGCCACATGGGGCATGTTGGTAACCAACCAACCAACCAACCAACCAACCAACTATTACATTACTCGATTTGTAAGCTTTCTAAAAGGTATGAGTCGATACCAGTTTTTCTCGATACTCATTTCTCGAAACCAGTACAACATTTTCCACGATACCCGATACCATCATTTCTAGTTTCAATACAAAATATCATTTTCGGAAAACTATGCAATGCCAATAAAGTTAAACAGATGTACATATTTAATGAGACGAAACTTAAAACCACAATTTTTAAACTCTACATTAGACATTTGAAAGCCAAACAGTCCACTTTTATAAGTTTTTGTTAAAAAATACTAGCATTTTTCACTCTTTCGGGGTCAAGTATACTTCTTTTTCTGTCACATATGAGTCCTGCTGTGCTAAGAGAAAAATGTTGCAGGTGGTATACAAAAATAAATTGTGTTTATTTTTTTAGTCCTTGGAATTTTGATTTTTTTCCAAGTAATACAGTCCACTAGAAAGAGGAGGTAAATCATCGTTGAGATATGCAGTGATTACTTCTTGGAAACTCGAAATGGTACTGAGCAAATTTTCTGAATCGCGAATATCGAGGACTCATCCCTACATTCCTACATGTAATGATAATCTAAATGGATTGCTAGGCTTGCCAAACAGCTAGCTCAATTAGTTTTGATCCTCTGCGTTGTTTTTTACCCAAACTGAAGCATAATTTAAAGGTTGTATATAATTATTAGCTGAATTAAAACATCTTACACCTAAATTTCAGTTACATTTTTCCTGTGCACTTTATCAAAAGACTTTGTGAAATAAATGTATGGCCAATGTTTCCCTTTAGGAAATTGTATTTTTGAACTCTAAATTTTAAACTGAAATATTCATTTTATGGATTTTTACCATAATTTTTCTACTATTATCTTGATTCCATAGAAAGTACATGCAACGAAAATATCAAAGAAATTTACTTCTGGCAAGTATTCAAAACGTGCCCGTACTACAGTATATAAATAATTTATTCACAGCTCTTCAGCAGTCTACTTATCAAAGAATCATTACCAAAAATAATTATAAAAATGAGCGTTAAAATCTAAGAAGTGGACATTTAGAGATGAGAAATCGCCCAGCCTAGTGACGGGAGAAAACCATAAAGGGAGTGCTTGAACGAGAATCGAACCCGAGGCCTACCGAATGTCTCCCACATAATTGCGGAGTCTTTGGATCGGTTAAATAACGCGCCCCCTGTAATATCTATCCAGAAACAGAAATCTCATGTAAAATACGTTTTCTCGTTGTCTGCTGACACTGATATTGTGACTTTGTGGGTTCGTAGAATTAAAAGTCCGAGTTGTAGAAATTTAAAGCGTTCTTTATTTGCGTAGAAATACACTCACAGTAGCAAGTTACAGCAGAATTACGTCTCATACACATTCACAATCTACCAAGGTCGATGACGACACAAACAGCGTTCTGATTACATCAGCTCTCGTTACAATAACACTATACAACTGTTTACTCCTTACTGTGTTTACTACTGTTCACGACAGCCTACTGCTTACGACTACTCTCCTTGCGACTCGTCACTTCCTTAAATACCTCATTCATAATTCGAGGCTGTTCTGTACAATCACTAGATGTTTCTGGAAAAAACAAGACAATCGAATAACGAAATCCGTAACTTAATCTGCGCCGGCAAGTCCTTTATCTCAGCTGTCTTTATTTGCTGGCTCTTTGTATACACAAGCCGTGCTATCGCAGATAACAGGTTCGCGACAGTATATATCTTTTGTATTGACTGCTTAACAAAAATGGACAATAAAAGTGAGAGGCAGGGCGAGTAAGAAAGGTTTACTTTCTGGAGCACATTTTAGGGGACGGACTTCACTTTTTGCGTGTATCTTTTTCAGAACTTAAACACCATCGAGCTTTCCGGACCAATTTCGTTGAATATGTTACACAGAGAGAGCTTACATTTTAAAACGAAACTCCTATTTCAAATTCTCCTATTTCTTGACGAAAAATTGCCTTTTTCATTTGAAAGTTATGACAAAGATGTGATCGTTGTATAATGTGTTAACTTTAGAAACGGAAAAACAAACAAAATAATAACATGTTAAGCGTAATCAATTTTATGTTCAACAAAGTGCTCTCTCTACCCATTACAAATTCATACATATTTTTGCATACAGTATTATCTAAATAAATATACATTTATTCTTAGATACACTTTGCCTAATACAGTTTCTATTAAGTAACAGCCAGTCATAGATTCGCAACGTAATAGTAGCAACCTCCTGAGCTGAAACAAAGAAAAAAAGCGAAAGAAAGAAGAATTAATAAGACTTCAATATGTTCCACCAGGGACAGACTTGTCTAAGCTAGGAAACAGAAAGTTTATTTAGCACATATTGTGTATTTCAATCTGTACAGCTTGTTTACGTAATACATTTACATCGGTGACGTGCAATAACAAGAAGTTAATCCCTGAAAGAATTAAGAACTATATACTCTAAAGTATTTCTAAAACAATGCCGGAAATCAGAACAGTAAACACTACAAAACATATACGATATACTATATAATATGTCTGAATAATACAGATACATTACAGCAGATTATTGGGATTTAGAATGCACGACAATTTCTCTAAATACTATTGAACTGCCATTGGCTTATTACAATCATAAAATGCCAATTTGCTTTCGGCACGTACAGCAATTGTTCCAGGAAAGATCACGACCAATCAATGAAACCAAGTAATTTGAAAAGAGCCGTGATATCTCCATATCGTTGACGTGTACAGAACAGTTACACATGGCAATAACCGGAATAAAATACGCCCATAGCGCAGCATCGCAACAGTAATTGGAACAAGATAAATTTAATTACATGAATTGCATTTCAATAAATGTGCAATCGGCGCACTAATAACAATAGAAAGGGCAGTATGTACAATTACGATTGTTAAACCAGTAATCGATGTGCGTCTGTTACAGCTTGAAGTTCCAATGAACAGGCATTCAAAAATATTGAATGATTAACCTTTGGTGAGGAACGTTTAGGGAAATTTTTAATTTAATTGTAGTCTTAATAAATATTACTGAGGAACATTTATCGGCAATATAAAATCATTATTTGTGATAATTTAAAAAAAAAAATATGGTTAAAAGTTTAAAGAATTGCATGGAGTATCTTTGCAAGATATACTTTTGTGGTCTTGGAGTTTTAAAGTTTTAAGGGTTATTGAGTGGATTCCAACCATTAAGAAACATATTTCAGAATCATAATTACATATAAATTAGTACAAAAATTTTGACAACATTTTGAAATGTTTCTAAGACAGTGATTTTTTTATGTACATCTCCTCTTAAGAAAGCTGATCATTCACTAACTGGTGACCTAGAGATGTTTGAAAAATACTTATAAACATTATTTTTAAAAAATGATACACTTGCTAAGTTGCTCAAAGTTATAAATTTATTTATTCTATATTAATAAGGAATTTTAAATATTCTTTCTTCTTAGAAAAATCTGAAAAGAAAATTAAGAAATATGGTTTTGAAGCAGGTCCAAAACCTGTAGTATTTGCTGAGTCCTAAGAGTATTCAAAGATAATGCTGTGGCCAAAATCTCACCAAGGTGAGCCCGGTTCCATCCAAGGGGAGCGTAAAGCAATATCTGATCAGGATTTTATCTGAAATTTCCTATTTTCCCCGCCATTCATTTACGAACTACTTCATAAACACGTTCTTTCCTCTCAGGCACTTCACTGTCATTTCATATCATTCCTTGATCACCCAACCTGGAGATTCCTTTTCTGATCCTGAATCCATCTGACCCTCGATAGACAATTGAGAATCAACTCTACATACAAGGAGAGTAAATAGAGAGAGAAGATGAAGCTTATATAGAATTTATGTAGAATCACAGTTGACACGACACCAACAGAAGTGTGAATGTATGCATTACTAACGCGAAAAAGTGAAAATTGGCTTGTGCAATCACTAGTTTTGGACATGCATTCAAAGCTGCAATTTATATTCCAACTTCCACCTGCAAGTTGATGTTGTTTTTCCCCCAAGAATGCTAAGAAAGAATACACAGAGTTAGTGTTATCTTTCAAATTAATATACAAACTTCTCATCTTTAAAAATATCTAAGTTAATAATAAAATAATTATAATAGTAGAATCATATTTATATATTGTACCAAAGCAAATGCATGAAATTGATTCAATACTCAAAATCAGAATGTAAGAAAATGCAAAAAAAAGAATAACGTAAAATAAAGAAGATTGATGAAACATTATGAATGCAAATTTTCATAGTCCTGGATCTGTGATATTGCTTATATTCAGATAACAAGCTTCTAACAATCAAAAGATCACACATGTTTGAAATTCGGAGCCCATTTATCAATATGCAGGTTTAGGATGCTTCACTGATGTATTGTACGACAGCATTTCATAGTATGGCAGTCTTGAATAGACGTAATGGAAATGCGCCCTATTTTTATGACTTTTATCCAGAGTTCTTCTGCCAATTTAGATCGTTGCAGATTTGCAAAAACCATTCCCAATTTTCAGGCTGAGAAATCATATTCGGAATGGCAAATGTTACAGAAAAGTGGACTTCTACCTTCGAGCTCTTTTTCTTTTCAAAGCGTAAAGAATTTATCACGCTGGGTACCATCGCGGCCTAAGTAGGTCAGCAAGTTTGTTTTGTTTTCAGAAACAGGGAAAAACGCCGAGGAACAAACATTAAACCTCCGCGCCAACTTGAAGGTAGTAAATCTATTCCAGCCTTTTGCCTTCTCTTATTTTTCTGGCAAAGTTGTCGACAAAACACGTCCGTAATAATGACGTTACCAGAAACGTGCTTTTTTGGAAGTGGAGTGGATGTAGTCCTTTTTTCCCTGGGATCTGCTGCAACCACAAGGCGTTCCTAATCCCAGGCAGCCATTAACGGCCTTACAGGGAAAGCTCCTGTCTCCGATAAAGGCTTAAAGAGGCTTCCTTCGGGAGCCTAAGGTCATGTGCTACTCCCTCCTGTGACAGTCGTAGAAAGCGATAAATAAATACCTTTCGGAAGGCAGAGTTTTATACGTCGGCAGACCTTATGATAAATATGGCACATAAAAAAAAGAAAACAAAAGTAGGTTTATCTTAAATCAGGTCAATCGTTGGTGAGGGAAATTTCACAACCAAATAGTCACAAACATGATATTATTTAACCTTCATTAATCGATTGAGGTTTTAGTTACGTTCCTATGCAAACGATATGCTATAGGCTATGTTCAATCTTGTAATTTTTAATTTTATTCCTTATGGGTTTTATATTTATTTTACATATCGTTTAAAGCTCCTGAAGGTTAATATTTTCAAATTAATATTTATGAAAATACTGAAGGTTGCACAAGAAATTTAGCAATTACAAAACGTGTACAGCATGTGGGAACTGCAAACACTATCTAGTAATTTCTTCAGAATCGTGGAGTTTGATTTTGTAACATACACTTTTAAAGCTATATAATTATTTTATGTATATATGGCAGTAAGCTTAAACGAGAAACTGCGCTTGAAGTATTTCTATTTACTTATTCTTATGAACATGACATGCCTAAGCCCAATTACAATGTCTATCATAAATATACAGCAGTAACACACCTACACATTAGAAACAAACAAGAAAAATACAGATAGATATAAACATCTAGAAAGAGAACAATAAAGAATATAAACAATTATAAAGGAAAAGAGTAAAATGAAAGTGGCTGTAAGTAAGTAGCTGTACTACCATGTCTAATTATGAGACTATTATTAATACGTTAGTACCTGTATTAAATAGGCAATAATTACGGAATTTTCTTAATTGAGTTTGAGACTTTTTGAAACTATCTACAGCGAAATAATATATAAATACGTAATTCTGTTCAGTGGTGAATGTTTATTAGCTACTAAAATGTTTCTAAGTAACCAGAACTGACATTTATGTTGTGAACTTTGTTTAAATGCAGTCAAGAGCGAAAGTGCTATAATTATGCATAACGCATATACTTGTTTAACTCAGTGATATTTAAAATGTATAGTTATAATCGAGCAAAGGTAGATAAATAACTTTATACATTTAATAAAGAAGTTGAAGTAGCTATATTTAACGAAACTTTCGATGCGAAAGTCTTTTGGCCGTCATTAGTGTGTCCCTTTTTGTGAAATAGAAAGTTTTACGTTCAAGAAATAAAATAAATCCTGTGGAGCTATAGCCCAGGAAGGAAATGAAGCTGTCGACCCGTCTGCCGGTCTCACGCTCACGTATACACGGCACCATCCAACTGATCTGGGAAGTGATGTGGCCAGCATCACGAAACTCATAGTTGAAAAGTGACTCACGAGGCCAGGAGCGCTACCTATCGCAGCTACTCACCTTCCTCTGGTGCTGATGGTCACTGACTTGTATCTGGGTGGAACTAACACGGGAGCTGCACAGTGCAGGACGTCAACATTCAATACAATGCAATTTTATAAGAGAATGGGTTTTCCATGTTGTTTTTTGATCCCAAAATAAGAATATAAGTCAAACGCAAGATGTCAGGTCAAGTCAGTGATATGCGAAATATTTCATTTTAATTTGATTTTGATTTTATTAATACTAATACTCATTTAATTTAGTAAATGAAATAATTCATTCGTATTTTGCTGCAGCTTATGTACAACATAACTAAAAAACTACTGACATAAGGAAATCAATGTCAGTTTTTAAAACACAATTTGTTCTTATTCTTTACAGATATTTATGTCCAAATTCAAGAAATTTTAATAACGATGCTACTTACTATGCAGCACAATACCCCGATTTGATATACTAAAATACAGCCCTGGTTTATAAGCTATACAAATTTACTCTCTCAAACGATGTCAAAAGTTGTAAACGACCATAGGCAAATTTCAGTTACATCTGTTATTTGGCATGAACTATTAACTGCCAGGAATATTTTATAAAGTGATTTTATAACTTCGGTTTGCACATAAATTTTTGTGTGCAGTGAAACACACCTGCCACTGCCGTACCCAAACTCATTACTCTCTCAAGAATTTAGTCCCTCTTTTCTCTTTCATTAATTTTGTAATATTTCAAGCAGCAATGGGTAATAGATAAGCAAAAATCCCTTTTAAAGTTCAGACCAAAGTATGCACCCGTCGGAATACGTTCGGAAGACATTTCTGTGAAAGTAAACGATTCGATTTTGTTTTGAAGGCCATCTTTCATTCCGTTACGGTAAGTGAATTATGTCTAATGAATAACCTTAGAAATTAGTTTCCTTTATTCCATTGCTTCTTCCAACAAAAAATATATTATCCACAGATCTCTTTAAAGTATTTGTTGAAAGTTTATCAATATACTCAGAAAACTGTGGCAAAAATATACATATCCTACAATCTGGTATTAAATTTTTTGGCCTAGTTCTTATAATATTTCTCACAGTTATTCATATCGGTAATTTTAAAAGCTTCGGAAAATGTGCAATTTAATGGTTTTTCTGTAATCCATTCTTGAAGTTCATGAACTTCAACACTTGTGGCCCACATCATTGCTGCACTATCCACCACAGACAGTTCAGTTCGTATTTATAATAATACGTCTCTATTCTTCAATATGCTCTGTCCTTTTTCGGAACTGGTTCTTAGGTCATACACGTCCACTTAAATGGTACTTCAAATATACAAGTTTAACTAAATGATTTAACACGATTGATTAATATGAAGTAGTAAATGAATAATTAAATATATTTACATTTCTCTTTACTTTTGTGTGGTATCTTTGGAAGTCAAGCTTTAATAATAAGCAGTTAGAATGGCTACTTCTGCAAAGGCATTATATTGATGAATGACAATGACGGTGAAATAATAAGGCGTTCTAAAGCTTCGAGAAAAATATTTTTATTAAAATAATGTAGGAAAATCCAACTGTCATTTATAATAAAATTGGTCTGGTGTTTTCAAGGGAAGTGTTGCATATATATTCCAGAATTAGAAAAAATAATTTTTTTAAAATTTACGTCGGATTTAAATTTTAAATTTGGTTCGAATGATGAATATAACGGGTGACATGATGTTCAAATGAGCCCAGGGTCCATAGAGTTTAGAGTTCCTGACATTCGTCTTTCAGGATAAGGAAAACCCCTGAAGAAACCTCATCCAGGTAACTCACCCTTGCAGAGATTCGAACTCGGGAACCCTGGAACGTGAGGCTCACAAGCTAACACTTACGCAACCGAGGCTGGCGTAAAATTATTATTATTATTATTATTATTATTATTATTATTATTATTATTATTATTATTATTATTATTATTATTATTATTATTATTATTATTATTATTATTATTATTATTATTATTATTATTATTATTATTATTATTATTATTATTATTATTATTATTATTATTATTATTATTATTATTATTATTATTATTATTATTATTATTATTATTATTATTATTATTATTATTATTATTATTATTATTATTATTATTATTATTATTATTATTATTATTATTATTATTATTATTATTATTATTATTATTATTATTATTATTATTACTATTATTATTACTATTATTATTACTATTATTATTATTATTATTACTATTATTATTATTACTATTATTATTACTATTATTATTACTATTATTATTATTACTATTATTATTATTATTACTATTATTATTATTATTATTACTATTATTATTATTATTATTATTATTATTATTATTATTATTATTATTATTATTATTATTATTATTATTATTATTATTATTATTATTATTATTATTATTATTATTATTATTATTATTATTATTATTATTATTATTATTATTATTATTATTATTATTATTATTATTATTATTATTATATAACGTCCTATTGAGTTATACTCAAGACATGCATCCATGTCACCTTTTTATTTTATCCTCATTTTGTACGAATACTAGACCAACGTGAAGCGATACACAGTTTTTTTGTTTGTTTGTTTTCAAGAAGTTCGGTTCTAAGGCTGAATAGTATGAGAGTATGTGTGTGGATCTGTTATCCTGGTAAATTAATAATTGGCAATTAGGCGTTAAAGATGTAAAATCAGAGTACTTGAATGAATGATTTGCAGCCATATGATACATGCTTCCTCGAGTAAATGCTCCACCATGGTTTCGTTAATATGTCTCCTCTCCCATGATCTCTTCAACCTGGTTCTTCATATTACTGCACCGTATAAAAATAGGTTTTTGCGCCGGTTTTAGGACAAAACTGGAGCTTGTTCGATGTATATCTTTAGCCTTAAGAGCAAAAATGTTGTGAAGACATTCTACGTTAACCAGTAATTTAATCTGATACATTGAAATGTACACTGCCGAGGGGGAGAAGTCGAAGTATTTGCCTCAACTAGCAATCTCACACCCCACTGCACTGCCAAGTCTTCTCGTGTAGGGAGGTGCTTCGCTGGTATTGGATTTCTGTGTTTGAGTATCAAATCGTAATCACCAGGCTAGGATCTGTGATACCACTGTTGACCACACTATCCATACGTTTGATTATGTGTCTCCTATATTGATAATTAGCACCGCAGATTTTCATAGCCTACGATTTTTCCTATTTTCCTATATATTAGCATTTGTAGTTTAAATCTCATTTACATTTTAACTTACATTGAGAAATAGCTTTGAAGATCTCGATTAAAATGTTTGAAGGCCAAAATACTTTAGGTAATGGAAATTGTTCTTTCACACTGGCCGTGTGTAGGCTAAAGTATGGAAGGATAGTCAGACTGGAAAATTCTTTGCCATAGCCGGGAATTGAACTACGGATCCTCTGGTTGCCGTCCAGCCTCTCTAACCCTTGAGATACTATGGCCAACGTGCCGACATGACATTAAATTTTCCAACTGACTCGTGTTTTTCCCGGTAAACCACTTAGAAATTCTCAAGCCTTAAAGTACTTACACGTTGTAAGTCACCATTAAGGTAGTTGTCTGTTGTGTGTATGATAACTCCTAAGTGGTGTTTTGAAAAAAACACGAGTCAGTTGGAGAATTTAATGCCATGTCGACACGTTGGCTATAGTAGCTCAAGGTTTAGAGCGACTGGACGGCAACCAGAAGATCCGTGGTTCAAATCCTGCCTATGGCATTGAATTTTTTAGTCTGACTCTATCCTTTCATACTTGAGGTAAACTTACGTTTGAGGAGTAGACACGACAGACACTTATTTAAGAGATATCATTGCCTAAATAATAATCAGTTGTTAAGTTCAATAATGAGGGAGCTTATATCTAATACTAAATAAAACATTTCGACACAGTTAAAGTAATATACTAGTTAGATTTTATCTTTCAAGCTGAAGTCAGGATTTAAGGCAATCCAATATTTTTTTCTGATTATTTCCAACTTTTTACTTATAAAATTTGAAATATATGACAATTTTAACAAGCTATGTGAAATGATTCTTAGACTCAATGGTTTGCATCACAACTGAATTTTAAATTTGAATTTTATATATTATAAAATGTATATATTTTGAGTTTATACTTAATAAAACAATTTATGTGTCTGTGCATTTACAGCAAAGCTTAACTCAAAAAATGAAAAGCTGTATTACTGCGAAAGTTAGTCAAGTTAAATTATCTTCCAAAGATGAGACACGAAGTTTTCAATAACTTCCCTCCAAACCAAACGCTCTTTACGTGGAATATTTTTGGAAATTTTTGATTAATTAAAACAGCTATTGCTATTTTGAGGAACAAAACTCATATTTTAAAATTCGAGGGCTGTTCAATAAAGAATGATCAAATTTTTTTTACGGTCATAATTTTTCGCACTAAAATTTAAACTTTATTATATTCTGTTAGCTTAATGTGAAACAAACACGCCCTAGTAGTTTCATTGTTGGTACTACTGGTTCCCGCCTGTGAGAACCAGGCAAGTTCAGACATGTTCAGTATCGCCTACCGCTGCAATGGAGGTAACACGCGAGGAATGATATGCGGCTTTGAAATTCTGCTTTCGTCTCAACAAATCTTCAGTTGAGGCCTATACAATGTTACAGGAGGCCTATGGAGTGTCTGTTCTTCCCTAAAGCACAGCTCTAAGGTGGTTTAAAATGTTTAAAGAGGGGAGACAATTTCAACGTAAGGTGGAACCGGTGATCCAGTTACTGCTCTTACGGAAGAAAACATCAACACTGCTGCCAATGTGAGAGAGGATCTACGAATTACCTTAAGATTACTTTCTGAAATACTGAACGTTTCATTGGGTGCCACCCACACGTTGGTGACAGAAACATTACACATGAAACGTGTTTGTGTGCGATGGGTTCCAAGACTGTTGATTCCCGAACAAAAGGACATTCGCATGCAGGTCTGTATGCAGTTAAAGTTGATATAATCATTGCTGATGGAACTTGGCTACATCATTTTGAACCTGAGAGCAAACAGCAAAGCTCAGTGTGAAAATCTCCCTTATCACCAACTCCCAAAAAAGCAAAAGTGGTTGCTTCTGCTGGGAAAGTTATGGTCATCTCATTCTTTGATATTCATGGAATGGTTTATTAGCATGTTGTACCTGCACACACATCAGTAACTGGACAATACTACAGGAATGTCCTGAAAACATTGCAAGTCCATATCAGGCGCAAAACACCACATTTCCGTTAAGCAGGCTGGATGCTGCACCACGATAATGCGCGGCCGCATATTGCCAATGTTGCTGAATATCTAGCAAAAATCAACGTGAAATGCATTCCTCACCCTCCATATAGTCCGGATTTAGCCCCATTTGACTTTTTTCTATTCCCTTCCTTGAAGAAACGCATTCGTGGGAGGCATTATCCCTCATCAGAAGCAGTGGTGAAGGCTGCGGAGGAGATTTTGAAGGATCTCTCAAAACATGGTTTCGAGCATGTCTTTGAAGACTGGCAGAAACGCATTCAGGGGAGACTATTTTGAGAAGGACCATCAAAATAATGAGGATTAGTAAAGGTAATTTGAAAAAACAAATGTTGTGATCATTCATTATTGAACAGCCCTCGTATAAGTTTACTAAAAAACAAAAATTATGTCTTGAATTGTACTGTGGATAGCTATGAAGTCTACTTTATTGAAAAGAAACATGTAAATTGGTTTACGTTAAGTTACTGGTTCAATGTTATTTTTTCCAAATCTTGTCGGTTTCTTAAGATTGCATTCAAAAAGTAGATATGAAAATATAAGGCCAGTACATAGCGTCGAATTAAACATTTTACTACAATGACATTTGTAATGCAACCATTTCTATAAATATGAGTTTGTTTGTATTAAAATGAATTACAAGAAACAATTACATAAGAATTCTTTATATACCAACTAGTAACCAAGAGAGGTTAAACAAATTCATGCGAATTTAACAACTAGCTTCATTTGTAACGTAGTCAAAAACTATGTTATTTTTAAATTGCAGTTTTTGAATCTTCTTTTTTCGCGAGTTTTCATTTGTCGCCATATTTTTATTTTCAAATTATTCCACACTGTGTACTTTAGAGTAACAATTTGTATATATCATAATAAACAACAGGATAAAATTATATGATTGAGAGGTTTCACTTATGGTATAATTTCCAAGCAAACAATTTAAGTATCATGTTTAAAATTTTCTCAGTAAGCAGTAGGATAATGATAGAGAACGCAGCAGTTTAGTTGTAAAATAATAACGCGTTTAAAAAAATAATTACATAATGTATATCAAATTTTAGAATCACAAAAACAGTTTATTTACATATTATACACTGAACTCTTATCACTATATTAAAAGTTCACTGGAATCAAAATTAAATTGTGTGTTTTTAAAAATTACCAGTTGGTTAGCCTTAAATGTGTGCTGGCTGACATAGAACGAGCACGCCATTTAAAAGTCTTTGTTTTACCTTAAAAGTAACCCACAATGCCAATTCTCCATTGGTGTTACTTCGCCTTTCAGTTATACAGTTTTCATATGAAACAGTCATTCCCTTAAAGCGTTGTTATCGACGGCAAAGGGAAATAGAACGAACGACCAGTATGTGTTTGCAAGAACAAAGAAAACAAATAACGTATATATAACTTTCATTTGCAGCTCTGCTACTTAAGCTTGTCAAACAACTATGGTACCCACCTGACAAAAACACCCATTTCCAAACAAATGCTGCTTTTATCCATGTCAGTTTTCCGTAGAAAATCATTTTGGAGCTACCTTTGAACTCCTGCAGCATTACAGCCTTTCAAACCTTTCTGGTTGTCGCGATAAAATCGGCATTAAAATACTTTTTCTACATTCCTGTATCCTTTTCTCGAATGGAATTCATATGTACGTTTGTTTTAATTAAACTGGATGTAGCATAACCCCCTTTGTTCTCTATGTTCCTGAATGTTCTCGTAAAGACGTAAACAGCAAATAGAAAAAAGGGTATCGTTTAATATTCTATGGAATCAAGCGCGATTACAAAACATACTTCACCACAATTCTTTAATGAATTTTCGAGTAACTTAAAATGGATAACTGCCACAGTAAACAAAAAGCGTATTAGGAATATCAATGAACCCATGTACCTAAATTTGATCGTAGTAAACAAAGAGATGCCGAAGAAATGAACATCGATAATACCGGAAACTGTTTACTAGCGACTTTCCTGTACACTAACTCGGAAAACTTTTATGAAATGAACTTTCATAACTTACCTATGCTGAGATACAGTTGACTGCCGGTTTCATAAGTCTCCCAGTTTAGTCCTCTGTAACGCGTCTTCTCTTTAACTGTGCCGTAATCTGTTTTCTGGACACGTGGTTCATTAGGATCCCTGTAAAAAGAGAAAATATATTAAAATAAAAGTTAGCCTAAAAGAGGAGTATATTTTCAAAAGCATGGGAAATTATTATAAAGTTATACATCGCATTCTCAAAGTACTTAATAGGACTATACAGGAGGAAGAAGAAAAAGCTCATTTAAAGACTGCTTGAAGTACGTTTGTAAAATAAATTGGAAAACTTAGAAACACTTTCCATTTCAATAAAAATCTGTAAAATGAAAATATGCTTAGGTATCCATTAACTCTAAAATGACTTCATTCTTTAAAAAACTTTGGCCCTGAAGTTCTTTTACAAAAACATACTTTTGTTTAGCTCTGATAGCTCTTAAATATTCCATTCACTTTATTCGCTTAGTCGTGAGTGGGCTCCTTTATATCGACGCTGAAATTTTCCAGAGAGTTCTGGAATGGTCAGTAGGCGGGGAGAAACGAACCACGAACAATTCCACTATCGAAGATTAAGCTGCAACGAAGGTTGGACAGCACATGTTAGGAAAAAATGAACCAAAATCTAGAACGGCAATGGTAGGAATTAGGAATGTAAATATAATTAATAGATACGATTTTAGGCTAAACAGGGCGGTGCATAAACCATAGCAGAATTAGAAAGAATGTAAGGAATAGGGGTGACGTAGAAGGGGAATGAAATAATAGTGTAGATGAATACAAAGCAACCACGAAACTATTCTAAAAATATGTTCAAACTACTGAATAAAATTGTGAACGAGAACTATGGGTTGTGTTGAGAGAAATAGAAGATATATGAATGAAATAAAAATAACTTTAAAAAATTCAGGGAATCTGAGATAAATAGATTAGCACACATAGATAAGTAGGAAATACAGGGTGAGCTAGAAAATATAACGTCGCTTTGCTTATAAAAAGAGGATGGGCGAGAGACGTGTATGTAAACAGAGAGAGGGAATGATTAGTTTGGATAGGGACAGGAGCATTGCTTTAAAGGAGATGAGAGGCAATGAACTAGAGCGATGTATTATATACTGAGAGCATTACACTGCTTAATGGATACTAAAGGGATAAAAATTGGAAGAACGAAATTTAGAAACAAAAATGTGGTCAAAAGTACTGGAGGAGAAGAGAAAGAGAAAATCAACAAAAAAATAATAATTACAGAAAGATAAAAGAAAAACAGAACAGAAAGAGCAGAAAAAGTCTTTGCTGATCAGCTGCATCAGTTCCTCCCTGGTACGATAATTGCATCCTAAACACTTGAAGTGTGATATCTGATGTGCTATTATATTGTGTGATAGGGTTTTTTATCTGAGTTCATTTCTCTGAAAGATATTGTTTGGGATATATTTGCTGATATTTTCATTTCATATTCAATAGCAATTTTATTTAAACAGAGTACAACTTTCTGTAGGACACCTTTTGTGACCATTGGATTGGATTACAGTACGGAGGGGATTCGGCTCTGTGATCAGTCTTGATCTATTGGACCTATGCCTTAAGTGGGGCATCCCCAGGAGAAAGGATGAGGCGAGAGGGGACCGAGAGCGGTCGACTGCAGAGGTCAGAGTTCCTAATATTTACCAGCTAGAAACTGGTATACACCACAACCGGCCATCCCATCCACCGTAGTTCGGAAACGGTCCACCAGGTCTGCCCGAAGAGCGGAAACCGTCCTAACAAAGGAGAAAGTGTTTAAAGTCTGCTTAGTTAACTCGCGTGCATGTCGGCCAACTCCTTTGACGAACCCTCATAATGGTTTTACAACACTGGCCCCTCCTTCTCCCAGAGCGTTCTGCAAGGTTATATATATCGTCAAGCTACAATTCTACTGGATTCCATAATAACCCATATTTTATTCAAAGAGCGGTATTTGAAACCCAGCTCCTTTAGGAGGCTGCGCAAAGTGCAGTGCCCATAAGGAAAATCACAAATTTCTTGCAAATATGCAACCAATTCGTCTAAGGTGGGCGCTCTCCCTTTTGCATAGAATCTATAAATTTCTCGGTGAATTAAATCGCATGTGAAATTATCTACTTTAGAGAAACATTTCCTTTTGTTTTCACACTTGATCGGCGTCTTTGGTATTCCTTTCGTCACAATTTTTCTTACTGTATTTCTGTGAATACCCAGAATTTATCATCAGGTTCATTGCATGATCCCTTACCGAGATTATTTGTCAGCACATATTTATGTGTTCAAAAATAAAAGCGCTTGAATTTGCTTAGACACAGTTCCCGTTATAACTTTTTTTTTACGCTTTTCTGGTAATATAATACGGCCCAGCAACACTTTCCAATTCATTCACACTATTGTCCTCACTTTGATTATTTTCACTTTACTGAAATTTATCTACTACTTCATTTGCATTTACCGCTGCATTTCCCTCCCACGATCTCCACATCGTGACACACAGCGAATTTCTGCACGTAATGAAACAGATCAACTGGAAGTTGGAACTTTGGCAACTGAGACTCCACATGGAGTAGACATGCGATTGTCATTTCTAGAAAATCAGGGTTGCTATTGGTCCTCAACGACAGTGTTCTATTTCTGAAGTGTGAAGATTGATTTATGACGGTCATTAGAGGGCGGGAGGGTCAGGTTCCTTTGACTCCCAACTGCACACGTGTTGACTAGACAGACTTTACCAGCAGTATATCATCCTGCCATGCAACGCCGAGACACCCGCCAACACTTCAAACCTGAAAGGGATCACCAGATGTGAGATGATGTGAAATGATAATGGAGATGAAATGGAGAGACAGGAAATTCAGGGATGTAATTAACCTGCTCAGCATTCAGGTAGGCTGGCCATGGGAATCAAAACGGGGCTTCCGAATGCGCGCCACAGACAAAACCGCCTGAGCCATGCTGCTCGGTTTTTGTGGCCATGAGTATCTGTTAATCTGTGTATAACGTAGTTTTCAGTTTAACTCCTGAAACATTAATCCCTCCATTCTTTATTTGACCAAATATTTGTTTACGCAATAACAATTATAGATGCAGAAAGGGTCATGTGAATGGTAAACATCAAATTTTATCTTTTTTAAGTTTTCCCGCTTTTACGGTATTTTACCTATATACTGTGTTTCCTGGTGCTATCTCGCGAAAGGAAGCGGGTAGGGCTGGCCCTCTTGTCTTAAAAAGAAAATAAAAGCCTCGCTACTTTATCACACAATTCCACCGTGAGTGGATGTGCCAACTTTGCCGTGAGACGAAAGTCGTGGATTGCAGTATTTCAAAAGAAAAGTTGCGAGGACAGTTGACAATCTGATTTCCGCGTTTCTCCTTGGCACAAAGGCATATAAAAGTGTGAAGATACATAGACGAGATATTGAATGCACTTCATGTTCTTTTGCTTGCTCGTTTTTCGCCTTACATGTCCAGGAATCACACACAGATTTTAAAGTACAATGAAATAGCTTTTGTGCTTGCATTTCTATTCTCACAAATAAAATATACGTCTCCGCCGCGCTCCTAAGAGAAACTTTCAGTGAAATGAGATCTCTTAAACACTAGCTTTGTTTGCACTGCAACAGTCAAGTTTTCTATAGCGAATCGGCAGAAATATTGCTACGAATATATTCAGGATATTATTATTCAATAAAACTTCTGACAAGACAGGTTAATGGAGCACGTTACTGTTGCTCTTTTTTGTTATTTTCTCCACGTAGATAAGAAAAAAATGTAAATTACACAACTTCTATGAAAGCACAATTTAGTCAGTTTGTCGACATTAACTTCTCAGCTGTATCTCGGTCCCTAATGTACTGTCACAGCGGCTGCTGACCCAGCTGGCTACCTGCCTCAATGGCCAGTCGTCTTGACTGAATGAAGCCAAACAGGACAATAGCAATATACCAGCCTGCTTTCACAGACTCCAGTACCTTCTCCTTTCGCTAAGTGTGATTAGTGGTAACTGGTTTTTCATTTGTTAAAATAAACCCAACTATGAAGAGCATGGATTTTCTTTTGCTTGGCGTTAAATACTCCGTGTCGCTAAATAATGCATGTTCATTGGTAACACTGGAAAAGGCTTTAACCAGGGGCGGCTGCTGTTTAGGAGCGCAAGAGCACGTGGACCCCCAGTATTTCTCTAGTAGAAGCCCTTTCCCTCTTTTCATTCGTTATTTGTATTTACCGCGCTCATTGCTTAATTTGCAGTAAGTAGACGGCGATAGCATGAGCATGTGGCAACGTTGCAAGTAGCACACTTCTCTTGTACTAGCATATCATGCAACGTTTAAAGCTCTGCGCATGCGTAGACGACAAATTCTACAGACAGGCATTAGTTGGACACACACATATCAGAGCCAGTTTCAATGTGCACGTTAATTTACATTGGCAACGCCGGAGTTCTTGGTCATATCTGGGAAGTGCTACTGTCTATATAGTTTAACTGCAACTATCTGAAAATACAAAGAATGTTTACAACTCCTAGCGCTATCAGCCTTTGCTTTGCTGCTTTATGTTGCTTTGAATACGCCGTGTTTTTACAGTCCAGTTTCTAAACAGATATTTTGTTTTAAACACTGTGATAAACTTGGAATTTGTAGGTAATCAGCAGATAAGACAATTGAGAGTTTCTTACTAGTTATTTAGCACAAAACAATGACTCTTTGTTGTGTGCAGCGACCGAACGCGAGGTCTTCGAATCTTTGTGACTGTTGAACTCGGTGGATTCCATCTTAGGAAATAAAATAGATAAAGTGACTTGCAAAGATAAAACATTAATAAAGCGACTAGGACGTCCACATCCCAATTTGACTCCCACTCAGAAGAGGGAGTGCAGGCGCAAATTTAACAATGTATACACAACCTGTAAATGGTTATGCGGTTGCAGTATTAGAAATGCGCTTTTTTGCTTACCGTGCCTTCTGTTTAGCTCTGAAGTGATTAACTGTACAAAAGTAGGATGTGCCGACTTGGTACATCTTAGTGAAAAGTTAAAGAATCTCGGGAATTCACGTTGACGTAAAAATGCCATGTTTGGTTGTGAGAATATTAATGCTCAGCTTACAGACTGTCAGTAGAGCGACACAATAAGCAATGTGATAGGAATAGATACATTCCTTCTAGGCTAATAGATTGTATAACACTTTGTGGGGCGATTGAGCTAGCACTCATTAGTATTAGTGGTGGTAGCAGTAGCGGATAGTGCTAGTGTGCATTTTAAGTGTAGGTCTTGTGAACACCCACTTTTTTATTCCACGAACCGCTACTGGCCTTAACATGGAATAATAAGGACCAAAAAAGGGGATAAAAGCAGACAAGTTGCAAGGCAGAAAAAGCCTCTTGAAAACACATATTAAAACCTCAGTAATCATAAAGACTATACTTCCAGAATATACTTCCAGAATCCAGAATAACAATGAATTAAAGTACGTCATGAAAAAAGGGAGTGGTGAATGTAGACAAATTTCAGTATTTAGGATTATTACATGACATCCCCATTTACAATTATATCTTACGGAATGAGGGAAGACAAGCAAAAAATCATAGTATGTGTATGAACTGGACCTGTATGTAAGTTACATAATTCGCACTACGCTTTCAAACTCATGTATAGCCAAGTTTAGACATCAAGCTAAAACTTAATACACCTACAAGACCAAATATTTCAATATTCATTGATAATACCTTCAATAACCTTGAAACAAAATGTTCAAATGTGGGCTGTAGAGAGAAGTTGGGTTATGCTGGACTTCTTCGAAGTTCTCGGAGTTCGATCTAGTCGTTCCTCGGCTGCTCTAGTATCTGCATGGACTCTTCTTTTCATGGGTGGTCGCGGATATGGAAGAATAATGTTGTTTTAAATAAAATATTATTTATAATTTCCCCAATGAATCTCCAAACTTTGAGATTTATTAAGAGTGAAACTTTTTTAATATAATTCAACCGATATCAATAATGTCAGGTGCAATCCTTTTAACTGTTCACCAATAATCACTTTTCTGTTGCACCAAGTTAAATATACTGATACATATATTGTTACACACAAAAACTGCCTTTGCACATGAGCGTCTATTTGCGGACTTACTCACACGTCCTTTCACCATGGAAGTCAAATGAAGACGGAATCACCTCCAGTCCAGGTGCTTACATAGTCTTTTTGTCGTTGCCATAACGACAAATCAACATCATTCAACTGTTATACATTTATTCATCAATTTTGTATAATAACTTTTTCATACCATTATTCAATATGGTAAATAATTCTTTTTACTTATTTAAATTATTAAATAGATTTAAATAATCATTTAAAGAGTTTCAAGCTCTACATATTGAAGTAAATGTCGGCAATACATAAATTATCTTCTGTAATTAACTCTGAAATTAATAACCTGAACGGATTATAAAATGTTTAATACTAACCAAAATTACACGCAAGTTAAAAACAACTAAAATAATTTTCCCATCTGTGGCTCCCATGTAAACATTGAAAGACAATGAGAAAAAGCGGTCAGAAACTCGGTGCAATGAAACAGTAAATCAAAACTGGAATTTACTTAGCCTGACTGGCCTAATTGAGAGAAGCCGATCAACAGATAAGACTCTGGGGTAGCTATCCAAGGTGGGTTAAAGGAAATGTAGTGCAGAAGCACCAAGAAAAATAGAAAATATTTATTCACATGTGCTCATGTTAAAAAAAACTCCTAACAAAGCGTAAATTGTAACAAATTATGGTATAATTGTGCCAAACGTGAATCTAACAGTGTAAACAAAAGATACCTTTGCTTTCAAAACAAGATCAAACGCTCCCAAATCCAACGTTAGGATTACAGCTGCCATTTCATTTACAGTAGAAAAGAAAATGGCTGATGTTCGTGTTGGACGGACATTGCAGGGTTTCCCAAGTAAATTCTTAATTGGATCTCTCCCGGGGGAAGGAAGCAGGAAGTGCTGGGATTTAGCCGATGTGATAGAATCAGGGCTGCGGATCGGAAAAACACAACCGGGTGTAAAAAACGGCGTGTAAATAAGTGAAAATGAGTCCGCAGGGAGAAAGCCAACCAAACAGAGAAAAATAATACTACATCCGTATACACAACTAGGGTTTAGAACGCCGTTAAAAGCTGTATATCTCAATTTACAGTTTTAGTTTTACAAAATGCAGGCACAGCTTTAATTTATAGGTTAGATATACACCTACTGCTGTTTTGCGTGCAAATTGTTGTGTATGTTTACAGGTAAATCGCAAGAGATTGAATATACCGGGTGAATCAATCGATCCTTTGATGTATAAAAAACTACGTAATTCTGTTATTTTGCTTGAGTGCATTACTTTTGCATAGAGATCATGGTTGCTCTAATACCAAATGAAGAAATAATTAATTCAACTAATGTTGGTGTATACGTGGGCAGCTTTGTAGGTAAAAATTTAAATCCAACATTACTTTATTAGGTCTATGTATAAAAATTTTAATGTGGAAAATACTCTCTCTCACCCACCATTTCGCGGATATGTTTCACAAGTAAACAAATGTTAAATTATTATTGGGGTGGTCTTCAAAATCAAAATTATATATGGTCTGCCGTTTCACTCGTACCCAGTGTAGCGAGTGAGTAAGTGTGTGGTGTTTTAGGGCCCGTCGACAACAAGGTCATTTGTCGTACCCAGTGTAAATATTCAAAGTTTGTTCAGATTGATTAGTGGTACAAATTACATTTGAAAATATACGAGTAATATTTATTAATTTCTAGGGTATCTAATAATTTTCGTCAATTTCTCTATTTCTAGTACACATAAGTGTGCCTTGGTTTGCTAAATAGCATATCCCAGTCTATAGTTGATTGACAATAAAGGTTAAAGGAAGGTAGATAATACAATTTACAAGATACTAGATGGCAGAAAATAAGAGCACAAAATGAAGATCGGCTGTCCCAAAATATTAAGTTTTTCATTTTTTAAAATAAAACTAAAATGTTATGACTAAATACAAATTATTGGCAATATTAAATAAAATGACTATCTTCGATTTTCTGTGAGTTACGAAGGCTGTTCAATAAAGAATAATTACAATTTTCTTTTCGACAACAAACCTTTACTCATCCTCAATTTTGATGGGTCCTTCTCAAAATAGTCTCCCATGAATGTGATGCACTTGTCCCAGCCTTTTTGCCGATTTTCAAAGACATTCTGGAAACCATTTTTGAGATATCCTTCAAAAGCGCCTCCGCAGCCTTCACCACTCCTTCTGATGATGGATGCCTCCCACGAAGGCGTTTCTTCAAGTTAGAGAATAGAAAAATGTCACATGGGACTAAATCCGGACTATAGGGAGGGTGAGGGTGCACCTCACGTTGATTTTTGCAAGATATTCAGCAACAACATTGGCAATATGCGGCCGCGCATTATCGAGGTGCAGCATTCAGCCTGCTTCATGGAAATGTGGTCTTTTACGCCTGATATGGACTTGCAATGTTTTCAGGACATCCCTGTAGTACTGTCCAGTTACTGATGTGTGTGCTGGTACAACATGCTGTTCAACCATTCCATGAATATCAAAGAATGAGATGACCATAACTTTCCCAACAGAAGCAGCCACTTTTGCTTTTTTGGGGGTTGGTGATGGAGATTTCCACACTGAGCTATGCTGTTAGCTCTCAGGATCAAAATGATGTAGCCAGGTTTCATCAACAGTGATTACGCTTGAAAGAAACTCCGGCTCATCCTCTAACATCAACTTTATCTGCATGTTACCTCCATTGCAGCGGTAGGCGATACTGAACATGTCTGAATTTGCCTGGTTCTCACAGGCGGGAACCAGGAGTACCAACAATGAAACTACTAGAGCATGTTTGTTTCACATTAAGCTAACAGAATAATAATAAGATTGGATTTTAGTGCGAAAAATTATGACTGTAAAAATTATTATCATTCTTTATTGTACAGCCCTCGTAGTTACCATGGACACTACACTTCAAAATGTATTGAAAACAGATCTAGAACATACACATTATTTTGAATAATTCTGTTTGTAGCATTAGTTGAAGTTCCTCCAGGTTTTGCCACCACATTATGGCATCTGCAAAGCTTCCTATATCATTATTATTCTATTCCTGTATCATTCTATTATTCTTCGTTGGTTGCATGAGCTCATAAGTGATAAAAATAGACACGATATGCCAATGATTGTATTTTGTATTTCATATTGTACATATAAGCCAGTTTCTATTGCTAAATAAGGTTATTGCTGGCCAAAAATATAGCGGAGTAGCTTAATGTGAATAGAAAAATAATTTTTATATGAATGGTAGAAAAGTCAGGATCTTATGTAAAGTGATAATGTGTAGAAGTCCTGGGAGCGTCAGGCATTAGACTCTTGTGTGCAGTAACCCAACAGAGTTACCCGACATTCGTCTTTTAGGATAAGGGAAAACTCCGGAAGAAACCTTATCCAGGTAAACACCCTGACCGAGATTGGAACTCGGGACCTCTTGAACGTGAAGTAGACATGCTACCATATACGCTACCGAAACGGGCCGATCAATTTTATAAGAATATGTTTAACAGCATACACTACAAATATAATAAAAAATTAGCAAGTTTATTGTTGTTCCTTTTAAAGCAGGCAAGTTGCTATGGTAGCTCAGTGCTAAAAGAGCAGCCGGACAGAGACAGAGGGATCCGTGGTTAAAATCCCGACTATGGCATTGAATTTTTCAGACTGCATCTGTCTTTTTAAGTACCACATTTGTAATTTGATATTATTTTTATGCTCTCTCTTTCCCACACATACACACACCTGTTTTATATCCATGGATTATGAAGCATATATGAAGCTGAAATGTAAATACGAAATTTGTGTATATTCTCCAGTTATTTGAAATAGATAATATAGTGCAGCAGGTGGCTTCAAAATGTTTTAAGGAGCCATTTACCGTGCGTGAGCACTCGAATTACGAGGTAGTTATGCGAACGTCCTGGCATCCTAGGAGTTTAAAATTTGCTTAGCAAGCGAATCTAAGGTTGCAAATAATAGCTCTATAAAATATTTTTGTTTCTAAAAGCTGGTTTAATTAACTCTCAGGCTACATTCTTCATTCACACAGCTCGTTTAGCAGCTTTTGTATATTCTAGTATGAATTGTTGGCAGTAATGCAAGGTGGCCAACCTATATTTAACGGAAATTATCCATGACGTTAACTGTTGGACAGCCACTGTAGTTCATTTCGCCTTTCCAGAGGATGGTGGAAGCTATTAAGTGTAAAACGATGTCGCTTTTTGTTTGCAATTTACCAAACAAATTGTAAACTTATGTTGCGCGCGTTCTGAGTACTAACTACCCTTAAACGTGAATAAAAAGTAAAATAGTGGCAACAGTTATTGCAGCTCCCTAATTAGGGAAAATTAGCGCGAGGCAGTTGGCAATAAAACACCCGTTCCCTAAAGCCAGAATGATTAATTTTTGCGTGCCTTTTCGCCAGTTTTACAAGACGCGCGAAGTGTTGCATATTCATGGATTCCTAGCAACACGCCATCCAT
Source organism: Mantis religiosa (assembly GCA_030765055.1). Classification (NCBI taxonomy): domain Eukaryota; kingdom Metazoa; phylum Arthropoda; class Insecta; order Mantodea; family Mantidae; genus Mantis; species Mantis religiosa. The sequence goes on along the minus strand of CM060956.1, from coordinate 92,220,294 downwards.
CGGGCATAGTCTGCATCGTGACAGCGGCTGTTAATCAACAACTAAACTTAATTACCTCGCTGTGGAGACTGTTATATTTTAGTAACGCGGTAAAACACTAATTTTCACACTACGAGTGAGTTTTACCGATGTTCCGCTCTCCTTTATTAATACTTGACACGAGAGTTATGGTTTTCCCGAGATATATGGTTTCCCAACTTCAAACAGTCTCACAAATTTAACTGGTTACGTCTCCTTCATAATACGTAATGCTAGAGATAGCTTATGTAATAATGAATAGTATTTCCATACTAATGGGATTATTAAAAGCATTTCATTTTAAAAAGAAAGCATGAACCTTTTATTACTTCCTCTATCAGGCACCTAGTAAACAGAAGCATTGTATTTCACCCAGAAACAAACTCTCATGCTTTTCTTTGTCCATTCAACGAAATATTCTTGTAAATGCTTACTGTTTTAATTTTAATCCAGATTAATTTTATTGAAATATTTTATTAACTATTTCCTTAAAAATAAAATGGGAAGCTTAAATAACAGACATTTTTAAGAGCTGGTAGCTAAGTGATGACTTTAAAATTAGGTTCTATTTGTACAACGAGAACGAGAAATAAAAAACATAAAAAGAGCAAATAGACTTACTTCCATTTAAGAGAGGTACAAGAATTTTAATACCGGGACCAATAACAAGGAATATATCGGAAATGGTTAACCGCACAAAATGCATTTGGCGTACTTACAAAAGCTCTACATTTGTTGTGTAGTAAGATACTATCTTCGGTTTATCAGCCATGCAACACTTATTAAGAATGAAGAGTACTCTATAGGCTATTACTAAACAATTCGATAATCGAGGGCTGTTCAATAAAGAATGATCATAATCTTTTTACGGTCATAATTTTTCGCACTAAAATTCAATCATATTATATTCTGTAGTATACTGTACTACACGCCGTAGTAGTGTCATTGTTGGTACTCCTGGTTTTCGCCTGAGAGAACCAGGCACGTTCAGACATGTTCAGTATCACCTACCGCTGCAATGGAGGTAACACGCAAGGAGCACTATGCGGATTTGAAATTCTGCTTTCGTCTCAACAAATCTTCAGTTGAGGCCTATACAATGCTACAGGAGGCCTATGGAGAGTCTGCTCTTCCCTACAGCACAGCTCGAAGGTGGTTTAAAGTGTTTAAAGAGGGAAGACAATCAATTTCCAAGGAAGGTGAACCCGGTGCTCCAGCTACTGCTCTTACGGAAGAAAACATCAACACTGCTGCTGCCATTATGAGAGAAGCTCAACGAATTACCTTTAAAACACTTTCTGAAATACTGAACATTTCATAGGGAGCCACCCACACGTTGGTGACAGAAAGCTTATACATGCGACGTGTTTCTGCGCGATGGGTCCCAAAACTGTTCATTCCCGAACAAAAGAACATTCTCATGCAGGTCTGCATGCAGTTGAAGTTGACGTTAGTGGAAGATCCGGAGTTTCTTTCAAACGTAAACACTGCTGATGAAACTTGGTTACGTCAATTTGATCCTGAGAGCAAACAGCAAAGCTCAGTGTGGAAATCTCCTTCATCACCAACCCCCCAAAAAGCAAAAGTGGTTGCTTCTGTTGCGAAAGCTATGGTCATCTTATTCTTTGATATTCATGGAATGGTTTATCAGCTTGTTGTACCTGCACACACATCAGTAACTGGACAACACTACAGAGATGTCTTGAAAACATTGCAAGTCCATATCAGGCGCAAAGGACCACATTTCCGTGAAGCAGGCTGGATGCTGCACCATGATAATGCGCGGCCGCATATTGCCAATGTTGCTGAATATCTTGCAAAAATCAATGTGAAGTGCTTCCCTCACCCTCCCTATAGTCCGGGTTTAGCCCCATGTGACATTTTTCTATTCCCTAACTTGAAGAAACGCCTTCGTGGGAGGCATTATCCATCATCAGAAACAGTGGGAAGGCTGCGGAGGGGATTTTGAAGGATCTCTCAAAAATGGTTTCCAGCATGTCTTTGAAGACCGTCAGAAACGCTGGGACAAGTGCATCGCATTCAGGGCAGACAATTTTGAGAAGGACCATCAAAATTATGAGGAATTCCTTCTAGCCTACACTTCTGAATTTTTCTTAGATAATTTCAGAGCCACAAGAATACATCTTCACGCTCAACAATTATTTTAGCTGTTTCTGTTCAGTTATATATAATTGCAATCTGATAATGGAGGAATTCCATCTTGCCTACACTTCCGAATTTTTTTTAGATAATTTCCGAGCCACAAGAATACATCTTCACGCTCAACAATTATTTTTTTTCTGTTCAGTTCAAAACCTATGTCGCAAAGATTGGCGTGGGACTTCGTTTTTCAAAGCTCGCTAATTGTTGTTATTATTTACTGCTTGAAGCTCTTTTATAATTATTAGTGGCTCGTTTCTTTCAAAGAAACTATGCATCTTGCAAAAAACAGCACTTTTAGCAAATTCATCATGTTCACCTTCCACAATGGCTTCCTTCTTTTCCGACGTTTTACTGGAGTGGAAAGTCGATCCTTTTCACTTCACATCGAGCGGCATTAATACTTGGCGCTGAAACACTGTTAATTCTACTGACAGATTAACGTCCTGCATTGCTAAAGTCAGGTATTTTTCAACAGGTTGCAAAACTCGTTCAATATAATTTGTTTTTCACACTTTTTAACGCTTTCCCTCTGTGATGTTTACATATTGCACGGAAGCCGCCATGCTGTACAACTGATTCTCCCACTTTCTTCTGCTTTATAACTGCGCAGGCGCAGCTGCACTCTGATTAATGCATAAAAATTACAATTACATTTACTAAATAAAATACTAATTAATTACTATTTTAATGTTGCATTTGTAATAATTTGATGTTTATATATTTTGCAATAGAGGTCAAATATTCAAAAATATGATATGCGAACTATATATTTCATTCACAGAGAGTTACAGAGTTAAACAGCCAATGTGCCCCACACGTATACATACTTTTATTTGCATCGTCACATAAAGTAAGGACGGTGCCGGTATTTAACAACTTGTTATAATAAAATAAACATTTATATTTATGTCACATTCTTAATATCAATTTTTAAATTTAAACGACTTTTCGTTACCAAGGTCACACACATGAACATTTTAAGTATAGTGATTTTCTCAACCTAACATGTAAAACGTGTGGAGAAAGTGAAATTGTACATCTTGCTACGTCTACGCGTTTCGTTTATTGAACCTCTCGTTACACCAATGTCATCGGTAGCTGTTTTGTTTCGAGTACAAAGGAAACCGCGTGACTTTGCCATCCCGAACATTATAAGCATGTCATTAAACCATCGCCGTCCCTATTAAAAACAGAGCTTAAAGGTAGGTGCACGTTGATGGAAAAACAATTTGCGATGCTGAGAGGGTTCTTGGATATTAATTGGTACGTGCTTCCCTACATAGCGAGGAAAGAAACGAGACGTCGGCATGGCCATTCATCTTCATTAATCAAAATCAGCGGAGACAAAGCCTTGGATCAAAAACAACATGGCTGCGCGGAAGCAAACAATTTCCTGCTACATTTAATGTTTATACATTGTATTTTATTCCTGCAGGTCACCGGTCCACCAACTTTACTTGTAAATCCCGGGTATGCGGAAATTATAATCGTATATCAGGCAAAGCGACAGGAACGAATTTGCGGCTGCTTGTTAATAGCTGGCGACATTGTTCATGGAGAAATACGGAAACAATGAAAACACAGACGGTTTATAAAGTCTTTCTTTAGCGTTTTAGTTTTTACCCCATAGCTAGTGCGTTTTTACCCCTAGCTTTCGAACAACCCCTAATTCCAAGTTCGAATCTCGGTCAGGGTGAGTTACCTGGATAAGGGGTTTTCCCTTATTCTTAAAGGCGAATTTAGGTTAGCTCTAAGTTTCATGGACCTTGGACTCATTTGAGCATCATTTTACCCATTTCATTCACCTTCCGACATGACTTAACGTTGGAAGACGTGCCTGTCTCGGTAGCGTGGTGGCAGCATGCCTGGCTCACGTTCAAGAGGTCTCGAGTTCGAATCCCGGTCAGGGTGAGTTACCTGGTAAAGGTTTTATTCCGGGGTTTTCCCTTATCCTGAAATATGAAGGTCGGGTAGCTCTAAGCTCCATGGACCCTGGACTCATTTGAGCATCATTTCACACATTTCATTCACCTTCCGATATGACTTAAGGTTGGAGGACGTTTCCGCCTCGGTAGCGCGATGGTAGCATGTCTGCCTCACATTCAAGAGGTCCCGAGTTCGAATCTCGGTCAGGGTGAGTTACCTGGATAAGGTCTTTTTCCGGGGTTTTCCCTTATCCTGAAATACGAAGGTCGGGTAACTCTAAGCTCTATGGACCCGGGGCTCATTTGAGCATCATTTTACCCATTCCACTCATCATCCGATATGACTTAATGTTGGAGGACGTAAATTAAAAAATCTAAATAATTTTTAAACATTATTATTGATATCCTTTGTATAAATCATACAATTATATTTCAATGAATGTGAAAGTTAACTAGTTAACTATTGAACGAATGCTAGGTAACTCTAAGCTCTATGAGCCCTGGGCTCATTTGAGTATCATTTCACCCATTCCAGTCATCGTCACGTGACTTAAAAGTTGGAGGACGTAAATTAAAAAACAAGGTTAACTACTTAACATGGGTAAAAGTTGACTTTTTAAGTCAAGTTTAATGAAGAATTAGCAAACACGAGCCTAAAATATTTCTATACCCCGCATTTTCTTGTAAATCACTGAAATATATTTAAAATTAATAAAAACTATAAAGAAATCCAAGTAAGTAACTATGGACGTATAAATGCCCGAGATGTTCTCTACACCAGATTTCACAAATACTTCCAATGTTTAGGGTTCATACTTAAGAATAACCTAGTTCGCGGCATGTTTGAAATCCAAGAATGTACGAATATCCAGTCTATTAGGTACGATTAATGACGGCAAGTACAGCTGGCATATGTGCGGAGATACGATATTGTGTGTTCGCAGTAAACATATTGCCAACCTTCTAAAAAGTATAGAGGAGGCTATTACTTAAGTGATGGACGGAGTTCAATACTCTTTGAAAACAAATAATTTTATTTTGTTAATTCAGCAAAACAATTTTTTGTTTTTATGGTATTTATTTTTCAGTTATTGTGAAGTGTGACATCATGTTTGCAGATGGGGCATTTTTATATACGCCTAAGCACTTTGCTTAACTGTGCACTATTCATGGACACACATTGAGATACTATGTACCAACAATATTAGCTTTTCTAATTTCTTAAACAATAGAAACCTTATGGAAAATTATGGCATAGAATTAAAAAAGAAAGAAAGAAAACGTCGCGAACGTCTGTTGGAATTGACATACAACAATATTTTTAACCATACTGGGATTATTCTTCGTTCTTGCCCTCAAGTCTGTACGCAATTAGAGGGAAATGTTACTGTAAGATGCCCAAAACAGTATGTAAAATGTTGATCTCGGCAGGCCCAAACGCAAGCATGAATTATCCCAAACTCCACACATTTCGGGTGTTTTGGCCCAAACGCACTGCAGCTTTAAGTCAGCAGTATTATTTTTTAAATATGAAAGCCTGTTTTTCAGATAAATGTGCAAAGAAGATTCAGGAGAAAGCATACAAATTTTAACCGGAACCCTGCACCTAAAGACTGAGGTTTTAAACAAGTAACAAAAGAGACTTTCAGAATATTCTATGGAAGTTAAAGGAATCAAACGCAACTTTCAAGAGGCAGAGATGGATGGATGAATGAATGAATGAATGAATGAATGAATGAATGAAATAGTGGTGCAGTGGATAACCGGTGCACAGATATTTATAATTCATTTTTTCATGTAATAGACCAGCTACCTCCTGAACTATTATGTGTTTCAAATGGGAAGGTGTTTGTCCTTGAGCGCTGCTAGGTGAGCAAGCAATCGGAGTCCTGCGGTGTTGTCGTATTGCATTCCCGCTAAGTGGTACCTGAGGAGCGCCAACCTAATTAATCTCAAATAAATAATATTCGCGCTAAGACCAAAATTCAGATTTTGCAAAAACTGATCCATGAGGAAGGAGAGAGTAATGTACTTAACATAACCGTAAAAAGCCCATATTTTTTGCTCAAATTTTCTTCCTAATACAAATAAAGTAGATACCATTATAATAATGCATTGCGACATAAGCACTGTAATAAATATCATTATCGGTTAGCATGCAGTACGTATATTTTAAATTACTCAGAAGTTAAACGTAAACATTTGATATGACGTGCTAAAAGAAATATGTACTTTGAATAAACCAAGGTGTTTGTTAAATTCGATGAGAGGAAACGATACACTTCTTGCTATTGTAGTCTGGAAGAACGTGTCTGGTCACATTATATCTTTGTTTATGAATGGTTCGTAATCTCTATTTACTCTAAAGTTCAAAGTAGCATTATTCAGTTACTCTTCCATGAAAAAGTGTATCAACTAGATCAGTGAGACGCGATCCACCTCCCTCCCCCCTTACTACTGCTAGAACAATCCAATTGAGTTAATGTGGGCTCAAATTATGTTGCTACCAGAAATACTATTTTTAAACTGACTGACGTTGAACGACTTATTCACCAAGAAATTGACAAGGAACACAACAAGACTGGGAAAACTGCGTGAGACATCAGATAAACTACAAGACGACAACATTTAGAAAGAAATAGCGCGTAAGAAGATTTTGAAACCTATCATCATAAATTTGCAGTACTCAGACGATGAAGACAATAACAATGACGAATTATCTCTTAACGTAACATTCACAGCTATATGGATGCCCCGCTGGTATTTTTGTTGGGTTAGAAAAATAAGTAATTCATAAACTATAATTAATTTTAAACTAAATATATGAACCATTTGCGTAATATACAAATATCCATGTTGTAATTGTCATTTCAACAACTGCATTTGTATAACACTTTGGAAAATTCAGTTTGCGTTCCCTTACGTCTAGCGTCAAGAACACTCGCAAGTGTGCGAGATAGAGAGGGAAATATTAAGAGTGGGGATAACGAGGTGGCAACGGTGAAGGCTCTAACGCATCTGATTCACTACAGGCGAGAACTCTTCCCATTTGAAACACATAATAGTAGCTATTTCGCTTCGTAGCTGTCATTAAGATTTTGACATGTGTAGATCTGTTGTGCCAATTATAGGTACTACAATCACACCAAGTCCGTTCGGAAATCCTTTAAGTGATTATTTAAAAAAATTGTTTTTTTGTCATAGTTACTGCATAAATTTTGTCAGAGCTATGTTCTCTACTCATCTTACAAATAACAAACTATTATCTTTATAAATTCTCTTTGAATTAAAGATATAATTTAAAACCAAAGCTTTTCTTTCCCTCTTACTTCTACGCAGCTTAATATTGTCACAGTAAATGGACATTTGGCGTCTCCACCAGAGGTAGCGACGTCGCCACGAGATGTAAGGATCAATGGCGAATACGCCAGATGTGGCGAAGCTGAACGTCACTTAGCGTCTTCACAAAAGGGTCAATCTACCGGGTTGGAAGGGAACTGCAGGGGTGGGGGTGTTATCTCAGGCGTTTACTCCCTAAAGGTGGCTCTGAGTATGGTGAGGGATTAACCCTACAGAAAGGGTATGTAATTATGGTGTAGAAAAGTTACATAAAGTAATTAATTTACTCGCATAACAATGATGAGAGAAGAGAAAAGGTTGATCAGTGATAGCTATTGTTACCTTTACGATTCCAGTGCTTCAACTTCCATCTTGAAAAGTACTCAAAGTTAGCTTTAAAGACCAATGGGTTGCAGGTTCATTTTAGCACATCTGTGTCTCCACTGAGTAAAAGTCTAGGGTTTTAAATATGAAATAACCGCTGGCACTGGTAAACAACTGGAATATCAATAAGCTAAACTGACTTCTGTGAGACTTCTGTGTAGTACGTTTTTATCTATCACTTAAACGTGTACCAGTTATACAAAATTCCTGCAGGATGAAGAGGAATTCACAGGGCATTCCAAGATAGTTCAACATGACCAAGAACATGATTCCAAAGAATCAATCTGTTCCCTCAAAATGACCTTCCAGGAAATGACATTTTTTGTACGCTTATATATAAAAAGGCAAGTCTATACTTCTAAAACTATATGCCAGATATCTCAATTCTATTTTATATTAAAAATATGCCAGAGATAAAATCCACAGAATTTATTTTTTATTTTATTTAGTTTATTTATTTTACTATGCTGCCAATGCTCCTTTCCCTTTTGCAGAAACAACTTCTTGTGTTTCTCCGATTTTCCACTCCATCTACCTAATACTCTATTATTCGAGTATTATATATTTGATACAAGTATTGTTTTAAACTATTGTTGTAATGGATCCTGATGCTAAATCATATGCAAATAATAACAGAATTGCCACTTTATTTAATGCTGGCAAAAATGTTTCTTTCTTATTTCAGTTATAATATTCTCAATAAACATATTAAACAACACTGGACTTAGTTTACATCTTTTCATTAGTTTCTACTTTTCAGTTATTTCCACTGTTACTCATCCTTCCTCTACTCTCATGCAAAACTTATTATCATCGTATAGCCGCCCACCTCGGTAGCGTAGATGGTAGCGTGCCTGCCTCACGTTCAAGATCTCCCGAGTTCGAATCTCGGTCAGGGTGATTTACCTGCATAAGATTTTTTCCTGGGTTTACCCTTGTCCTGAAAAACTAATGTCGGGTAACTCTAAGATCTACGGACCCTAGGCTCATTTGAGTATCATTTCACCCATTCCATTCATCGTCCGATATGAGTTTAAAAGTTGGAGGACGTAAGTTAAAAAAAATCATATAGCGGTTTAAGGATGTTCACTATATGGTAACTTACTCTCTTGCTCAAAAGTTTATACCATAGCACGCTTTATCAAGGTATAAGAATGCCGTGAACAGTTTCTCTCTTTCTTCCTTTAAATGTTTGTCCACTAATGGTTTTATTATGAATAAACTATCCAAGTTCTTCTCTCTCTGCGAAATTGCATTTAAGGTTTAGACAAAACGCTATACTCCTCTTTCATTTGTGTACTCTACGAGATAAAATTCCGTGAATATATTTTTTTTTTATATTTGAGAATAGTGCAATAATTATTGGGATTGTCAGTACTCCCCTTACCTTTGTAACTTGGGTGGATTATTGCTTACCTCCACCTGGTTTAATTACTACACCAGTACCTACTGAGGTCACAGAGACAAACAACGCATGTTGCATATTTCCAAGTCCTAAGTTTATTTTCGAGATGTTTTAAGTGGCTGTTTTACTGGGCCAACTCAAACCAGACGCGGCGATAATTCTCACTTAAAACAAGGAAGATTTACTTCTACCGCAGAACGAAGCTGGAAGGAAAACCACGGAGATTTGTCCTTCTCCCGTCTGAATGGAGCTAAAAAAGAAAGGGGAAAAATGCTGGCAGCAAGAGATAGACAGTCATTTACTTAACGTTCCAGTTAGCTTCTCTTTTGAAATGTGAAACATAAAACTTGCAACTTTGCTACCTAATGTAATAAAACACAAAATTATTCTGCCACCTTCTTCTTTTGTCACAACTGTGTTATCGCGGAAGCAGCGGCGTGCTTTTATGTAGCATATTACATACTTCTTAAGAGGAACCAAATAGTATATCGGAAGTAAGGGTTACAGATACCATCTACTTGGCAGAATGCATTCTATGCTGCCAGATAATTTTATTTATGAAACTTTACTCATTGGAATTTAAATTCACTATCTTTCTACCCAAGTTATGACCAAGGCTTCATTCTAAAAACTATTTTACACACTTTAAAAGCACTGCTATAAAATTAATTTTTCTGAGATTCAGTAATAATGGCTCACAATTTTATTAAATGCTTCACTGTTGTTATGATGGATGCAGCTGTTTAACTTATCATTGTTGTTTGCTCTTGGTGGATGTTTAGATGTTTAGAGATTTTCAAATGAACTAACATGAAGTGAAAGATTTTTATAAGCGTGATTTAATTAGTATATTTGCAATAAATTATGACCGCTAATTATTCACAGAATATTAGTGCATATATGTAGTTACATTACTTCGCCTTAATACAGGCAGTTTGCCACTGGAACTATGTGAAACGAGACAGACTTCACTGAAAGTGTTTTCAATGGTGATAGGTGGCATTCTTGAGTAATATTTGGGAGATATGTAATCCACCACTGGATCTGTAGAAGAAGAGAGGACGTTTACTCAAACTATGATTTGAGCAGAAGAAAGCAGCATTTTTGAGTGATGTTGCGAAATACGTAATCCACCACCGGATCTAAGCTATACGAGAGAGAGAGAGGCTAGAGGGAGTGAGAGAGCGAGCTTGCCTAAGTTGCAATTTCGGGAGATACAGTATACTTGAGAGAAGTTGAGGGAAAATACAGAATGCATCCATACCGGTGTCAAGTGTAGCAGCATGTTTCTCGTTATCAAAACATCACAAAAATTTCAGAAATACCTTGGAGTTCCGAAAGAGACTCCTTATACCAATTCCTGATTATGAGTTCCTCTAAAACTTGCATTTTTGTTACTCTTGTGTCATCTGCCTGATTCTCTTTTGTTCGGTGTTAGAATATTGTTCATCACATCACAAGATTGCATTTAGAGTATGAAATGATAATGTACATTAAGGTTTATCTGGTTTAACTTGAAACATGACCTACTTAGTTGTACCCCTCCCTGTGACAAGGGAGAGGTGGAAAGTTTTGTAAACACATTGCCACTACATCCGCGAGTGCCTAGGGTCCGTCAGGCAGCGACAAGTACTGCAAACAGTGCAGGGCTTACTTATTTACAAACAGTGCTTTATATTGACAGCAAAATATGGTAATAATAGAAATATGGTATCAAAACCCGTGTTGTATGAGATAAGAGAAACAAAGATAAGTTCAAACTGTCAACTCCATAGCTAAATTAAATGCACATAGCTTACCTCCCTGTCATTGTGATACAAATGCTGTTGAACTAATATGGGCACAAATCAATGAAGGAGATAGAAAAGATGTGCTGGGGAAAAGACGGATTAATTGGACAGTTACATCATAAATTTAGAAGGAAGTGACTCTCCAAAAAAATTGCTAATGGATGGTATCTCTATACTACCGCCATCTACCAGTAGTCTTTAAAGCACTGCGTTTGAAAGTAATAAAGGGATAGCTAGAATATAATCACGCGGAATCAATCGGAATATTGCATGGAAGTAATGCGATGTAGGATTAAGCTGTCATGGGTTACCTAAGCGGGCAATAATGCGTTCTATCTCTCCCCGCCTCTCTATCTCTCTGTTTCTCTAATTCCCGTGTTTCAAGATAAACCAGACAAACTGTACATAGAAGTGATGCGTTGTGATATTAGGCAGTCATGGACTACCTATAACAGTGCGGGCAATAGTGCTCTCTCTCTCTCTCTCTCTCTCTCTCTCTCTCTCTCTCTCTCTCTCTCTCTCTAATTCCTGTGTTTCAAGATAAATCAGACGAACTGTACATTTATAACTACTTTTGGTTGACGATATCAGCACAAGTTTATGTAGAAAGGTACCCAGAGGGGTGTATAAAAACACAAAGGGAAGAGCATTAAACATGATATTTGCTATAGGAACTTAAGAACAACCATATTTAATAGCACGATCAAGACAATATTAAATTACATTATAAAGATACAGAATATTTTATAATAACGGTAAAGAAGCAAATAGAGCATATAAGAGTATTACCTGTCTGACGAATGAGTGCAGTTGTTTGGGAAGTTCGGTAGTGTAGCATGGCTCGGTTTGGAGAGGTTAGAGAAGGCGGGAACATGATACAGTACAATCTGACCATCAAAACAGCAGTACAGTGTACGTAACACGACCTATAGTTTGCACTTGCGAAATGGTTGTCCCATACGTTTAAGTATTTTCCGAAAGGTCCTTCTTACCTTCAAAAGGCATCTTTTAACAGCATTCCTGAGTTTACTTGCTGTAGAAATTTCTCGTATCTGTTCTAAAACTCAAGAAAAGTTCTGTGTACAGCACATTTTTTTGAATTCGTTGAGTTCGAACCTTTTTGCATGTGGGTGATGTTTACCAGGTTTTGGAAGCATTTCTGCTGCACACTTTAAATTTTTAACCTCTTTCACTATATCATGCACAGTTCGTTCACTTTTATCCACTGCCATTGCTATCATTTTTATATTATTTAACGGAATAATTAGACATTTACGTTTCTCTTCTTTACGAAACTGTAACATACTGGATATTAACTTTCTATAGATAGCCAACATGAAAAATTCAATGCCATGACCACGATTTGAACCACGGATCTCCTGGTTTCCGCCCAGTCTCTCTAACCCATTGAGCTACCATGGCCAACTTGCCGTCATTATATTAGTTTCTCCATTTGACTCGTATATTTCCCTGGTAAACCACTAGAGGCTATTGCATTCGAGATACACCGTTTGTGGTGACTTACTGTCGTAAGTACTTGAGTCCCAGGTTTCATCATTTAACTCTTATTATTTTAGTTAATCGATGGAAATTAATCATTTCTTCACACCGTATGTAGGCTAAGGGTTTTGATAGAGTCAACATGAAATATTCAATGTCACGGTCGGTATTTGAACCACGGATCTCCTGGTTTCCGTCCAGTCGCTCTAACCCATTGAGCTACCATGACCAACTTGCCGTCACGACATTAAATTCTCCGTTTGACTCGTATATTTCCCCGGTAAACCACTAGGTTCTCTCACATCCGAGATACACCGTTTGTGGCGACGTACTATCGTAAGTACTTGGGTCCCAGGCTTCATCACTTAACTCTTATTATTTTAGTTAATTGATGGAAATTAATCATTTCTTCACACTAGCCGTATATAGGGTAAGGTGTTTGATAAGGTCCACATGGAAAATTAATGACACGGCCGGGATTTGAACCACGGATCTCCTGGTTTCCGTCCAGTAGCTCAAACCCATTGAGCTACCATGGCCAACTTGCCGTCATGACATTAATGGCCTACCGGGTATATATACGAGTCAAATGGAGAATATAATGTCATGACGGCAAGTTGGCCATGGTAGCTCAATGGGTTTGAGCGACTGGACGGAAGCCAGGAGATCTGTGGTTCAAATCCCGGCCGTGCCATTGAATTTTTTATGTTGACTTTATCTATCAAAACCCTTAGCCTATATACGACTAGTATGAAGAAATGATTAACTTCCATCAATTAACGAAAATTAACTTTCTACTTTGACAGCGTATGACTTTACGTGCTGGTTTTTGCATTTTGCCTTCATTCAAATCAAGCATACCACTGTAAGCGATTTACCTGTTGCATTGAAGTAAGGCCGAACGGTACCTGGCATGTAGCGGGATCTATCTGTTTGTGTTTACGGAAGCTTTCACTCCTGGCCGTCTGCAGTCATTCTTCGGACAGATTGTTTAACATTCAAGTCATGAAAGTTCATCGATGTTTCTGACCATCAGGTACCTTTAAGAGGGAAGTTTCCTACGTTTGAGGAGGTACAAAGCTGTGCGTTTGAGGAACGAAGTTTTCGCACTATGAACGAACTCCATCAGCTAGCACAAGAACTACGAGTAGCAAAGGGATCAGTCATATAACCAGTTTGAAAATTTTACATAAAATTCCTATATTGGTGTTGATGGATGGAGGATTATTAAACAGGTGGCAGATTTCAGCTAAGAACTTTCTAATAATGCATGCTACATACAATAGTGTGATGTGTTCATGCAATAATTAACATTTTATTCTCACTGATGAGGCTGTCTTTACGCTGGAGAGTATATTCAATTTTCATAATCGAATCTGGGCTAAAAGTGCAACGAAGTGCCTACAAGACATACATCAATAGAAGTTCAACCTCAACAAGTAAGATGAGATCATCTTATTGGCCACTTTTCTTACTGAACGTATCTGCGGATTTTTGCAAATGATTTGCTTCATTTACTCAATAATTTGCCTTTAGGGAATATCAGTTGAAATATGGTTTATGGACGATGGTGCGTCACCTCATTTTACTTTGATATTTAGACAGTATCTCGACAACTTGTTTTCAAACAAATGGTCGTAAGGGATCTCTTGCAAGAATTAAGTCCAATTAATTGGGTGTATCCTGGGCATAAGCTAATGTCGATTTTCTGAGAGGCGTATGCAAAATACATTTAACAAAATACTACTTCTCATGTTACATACTCTCTGTATAATCCGCCAATGGAGCTGTACAAGACGATAAAGATTTCGTAAAAGTTAAGAATCATGGTACGCCTGATTGAGCGAGAGACAGTCCGCAACTGTAGCAGTGCAAGAGAGAGAGGCACTTCGCAAGTTGCGGTTTCGAGAGACGAACAGAGCACGTTTGAGTGATGTTGAAAAGTAGAGAATCCGCCACTGGAGCAGTAGAAGACGATAAAGATTTCGTACAAGTTAAGAATACAGAAAAGATCATGGTACGCCTGATTGAGCGAGAGACAGTCCGCAACTACAGCAGTGCAAGAGAGGCACTTCGCAAGTTGCGGTTTCGAGAGACGAACAGAGCACGCTTGAGTGATGTTGAAAAGTAGAGAATCCGCCACTGGAGCAGTAGAAGACGAGAGAGTTTGCACAAGTTGCGGTTCCGACAGACGAACACCGCATGTTTCGCTTTACCGACAGTTTTGCCTCTATATAATTTATCACCTTGCACCCTCCGCAAACCCGTCGGTGTGTTCATCTGCCACAACATCCCTCTGTTGAAATATGCTGCTTTTTTACGAGTAGCAAACCCCTAGGTACCAAATCTCTGCGCCGCGGTAAATGGTACCTCCTTCTTTTATTATCTCATAGCAATACCTGTCTTTCTACCAGCAACAACATGTATCATGTACTGAACGAGCTGGCGGCATGTTTTCTCAACAGAAATTTTCTTGTTACCTTCCAGCGTGTAAATCACAATGGAAAATGAAACTTGGAAACCTTACACGTAAAATGGAGATAAGTAAACCTGGCTGTGAAAGAAAATAAACTTTCGTATAAGCTCTATTTTATACAAAACATTTCTTTTTTTGCAAATCTAAAACACTTGAAAGCTGCGAAATAATTTAGAATAATTAGGAGAGAAGTCTTGAATTCAGGGATATGATGTTAAAGAGATTTTTCAAAATAATCTCCACATCACTTGATGTAAACGTGACCGAGATTCAATGCCCTCGGACCTCCCTGTCGACACAGGCCGCGCTGTGGCTCAATGGCTAGACCGCTTGGCTCTCACCAAGACGGCCCGGATTCGATCCCAGGCGACAGCAAAGTGAGATTTGTGGTGGACAACACGGCGCTAGGACGATTTTTCTCCGAGATCTTCGGTTTCCCCCGCCATCTCATTCCACCGGTGTTCCATCTTCATCTCATGTACCATCAGTGTCACCGCCTGCGGTGCCGTATGTAGTAAAAGCGGGCGTTAAACACTACACATTTCCCTGTCGACACAGGTTATTTGTAATTTCTCCTGGTCGTTAGGGGAATTCTGGGATAGTACTCCAGAACACCTCTCTATCATTTCACTTGTTTCAGAGATGCAGAAAAGACGTAAGAGCTTACACAAGGACAGTTCTCCTGGCACTGTGCGAGACTGCTGGGGCAATTAACCTTTCTGATAGCTTTCTCGTTTATATGTGTGCCCCCAATTTGGAGGAGGTTATGGCAGTGCCACTCACAGTGCCTACACACCAAATACCATACTTACAATATATCTGTAATTAGATCATTTTGCAGCCTGAATAGAACCCCCTCGTGGATGCAGCACGCACAAAGGAAGCTTCGTGCTGTGAATAACGCAGTTTTAAATGATATTATCTTTCACATTCCCCGAAGGCAATAACGTATTGCGGGAAGGGTGAAATTCTGTTGATTTAAGCATGATTAAATTAGCTGCCTAATAAAGCAATAGTCGAATAAACCACATCCATATATCTCCTAGAGCATATCAATCTTTGGGTGCTGTAACGAATTATACTAGCTTAAGAGAGTTAGTCTAATCTATCATAAAAATTATACGAGGGCTGTTCAATAAAGAATGATTATAATATTTTTACGGTCATAATTTTTCGCACTAAATTTCAATCTTAATATATTCTGTTAGCTTAATGTGAAACAAACACGCCGTAGTAGTTTCATTGTTGGTACTCCTGGTACCCGCCTGTGAAACCAGGCAAGTTCAGACATATTCAGTATCGCCTGTCGCTGCAATGGAGGTAACATGCAGTTAAAGTTGATGTTAGAGGTAGATCCGGAGTTTCTTTCAAACGTAATCACTGCTGATCAAACTTGGCTCCATCATTTTGATCCTGAGAGCAAACAGCAAAGCTCAGTGTGGAAATCTCCTTCATCACAAACCCCCAAAAAGCAAAAGTGGTTGCTTCTGCTAGGAAAGTTATGGTCATCTCATTCTTTGATATTCATGGAATGGTTTATCAGCATGTTGTACCTGCACACACATCAGTAACTGAACAACACTACAGGGATGTCCTGAAAACATTGTAAGTCCATATCAGGTGCAAAAGACCACATTTCCATGAAGCAGGCTGGATGCTACACCACGATAATGCGCGGTCGCATATTGCCAATGTTGTTGCTGAATATCTTGCAAAAATCAACGTGATGTGCATCCCTCACCCTCCGTATAGTCCGGATTTAGCCCCATGTGACTTTTTTCTATTCCCTAACTTGAAGAATTGCCTTCGTGGGAGGTATTATCCATCATCAGAAGCAGTGGTGAAGGCTGCGGAGGCGATTTTGAAGGATCTCTCAAAAATGGTTTCCAGCATGTCTTTGAAGACTAGCAGAAACGCTGGCACAAGTGCATCGCATTCACGGAAGACCTTCAAAATTATGAGGATGAGTAAAGGTATGTTAGTCAAAAAAAAAAAAAAAATCTCTGACCATTCTTTATTGAACAGCCCTCGTACCTTGTGCATATTTATGAAAATAAATTTTTATATGTTATTAAATAAAGAGCATATTAAATAAATAACATACTCTTAAATAAATTTATATAATCTTATAAGGAGCCGAAAATTGCAAATAAATAATATTGATATATACAATCTTTTACGTAATGGAAATTAAAATATATTTAATATTGCAAAGATGCATTAATTTTAGGGTTAATATTAGTGGTAGAGTTAATGTTTCGAGTGAGTGAATCTTTCTCTACGTAGAAAGTGTGAGATAAATATTTTTCTAATGTTAACTTGAAACTATGTTTATCAGTTTTCAGTTCCTTTATATTTGATTGAAATGAAAGGATAGCATGTCACTGTAGTGATAGCTACACCTGCTAAAGGTGGTAAGAATACCTTTGAAGAAAGGTCTGTGAAAGTACTGTCAGTGTTCTTTTGATTAACATCCTCCAACGTTAAGTGATATCGGACGATGAGTGAAGTGATACTCAAACGAGCCTATGACTATGACTTACTTAAGGGTATGTATGACTGAAATTTCATGAAAATCGTGAAAATAACGACTTTTTTATCTTAATTCTATAAAATAATTTAGACATTTCCGGATGTGAAAAATGCATAATTTGCCTCCGAACGCCATTTTTAAATGCTTATTTAAATGTCGGTGGCCTTTAAACTCTGTCAGAGTCACGCCCTCTTTTGCCTACATCCACATTTTTGTCTGTTTTCCGTTCTTAAATTTTCAATTCAAGAAAAGAAAAATAAGGCTTTCAGACAAAATAGTTCCTAAAATGTTGCCAATATATCATAGGCTGGCTTCTACAACATTACTAGAGAGGTGCAAAACAGGAAAAACACAGAATGCCAATGAATCTTTGCATCATGTCATATGGAATAAGTGCCCAAAGGAAGTTTTCATATATAAAAAAAAAAAAAAAAAAAAAAATGGATCTTGCTGTTATTAAAAGTATCAGTGAGTTTAACATGGGTAGTCTTAAGTCATTGGAGCTGCAGCGAAATATCAGAGGTGAAAGTGTAGTAGACTCAGCAAGGAAAACTTCAGTGCAGCGAGATCAGACTCGTATCCTGCAAAGCAAGAAGCGAAGTTGTGCAGAAGAAAAGCAACATCTAAAGAAGAAAAAGGTGGAAAAAGCAGCAACAGAGGAGAGAAAAAAGAAATCTGAGGGTCCAACCTATCAGCCTGGTGGATTTTAATGTGAGTTATGCAATCAAATCTTTAATCGCTGTTTTCTCAATGTTCATATTTTCAGCATTTTTCTTCCTGTAAAATGCTCCTTGCGATGCAGTTTTTGTACTACATTCATGAAATTTCCTACACAGGTTCAGAATATCATGAGGAATGGAAATTGCCCTAGGTTTTATTGTGAAATGTATATAAGCATATATTTTTAATTTTCAAACACAAAACTTACAGTTTTTTTAGACAAAAAAAGAATATTTGTAAATTAAAAATTTTTTTGTGACCTAAACTAAAGGAGACACAGAAAAATGCAGAGTAATTTTAAAAAGTATGTGTATTATGAACATAGGGTTAAAATATTAGACCAAAATTCAAAATATTTTGTCGCAAGGGACTCTTTTAGTGACGTAACAAAAAACATAGAAAATTTATCATAATTTCTAAACTACTGGAGAAAAATGGTTTAAATTTAGGTTGTAACATGCTTACATAATACTACACCTATGGTGTACATTTGAAAAAGCTAGCATTATTAGTTCAGAATTTGAAAATTTCAGTCATACATACCCTTAACCGTACATAAAAGTGGATCATAATGCAGATATTTTCATTACATATTTATCTTTTCACGTAAACAGTAACTATTTAATGAAGTACTTCACAACTTTCTGAGAAGTCTTATCCAATTTTAAAGATATTATTTTATTAATTACGAATCCTTTTGAAATAACTTTTACCAGAATCGCATCTAATGCGGTCAATTACACTCTTTTTCAGGAAAAACGACAATTTAAAATGAAAATGCATCGACATCCAAGTATATCGAGTTATTTAATCAGTGGTTTACAATGGAAATTATAATTTATTCCACACCAGCCGTGTGTAGGCCAAGGTTTGAATGAGTAGAGCGAGACTGAAAAATTCAATGCCATAGCCGGGATTTGAACCACGGATCTCCCGCTTTCTATGCGGTTTCTCTAAACAACTGAGCTAATATGGTCAAAATGCCTACATGACATTAAATTCTCCAACTGATTCATATTGTTTCCCGGTAGACCACTAGATGTTCTCATATGTTAAGCGGGAGATTTGTGGTTCAAATTCCAGCTATGGCATTGAATCCGTGGTTCAAATCTCGGCTATGGCACTGAAATTTTTGGTCTGGCTCTACTCATTTAAACCTTAGCCTGCACACGGCTAGTGTGGAATAAATGATTTTATCCATCAATTTACCTGAATAACACAGTGGTTTAACTATGAAGCCTGGGACTTCAGTACTTACAGCATAGTAAGTCGCCACAAAAGTTGCGTGACTCATAGCATATGAGAACCCCTAGTGGTTTACCGGGAAACATACAAGTCCGTTGGAGAATCTAATGTCATGTCGGCATGTTGACCATAGTAGCTCAGTTGGTTAGAACAACCGCACGGAGAGCGGGAGATCAGTGGTTTACAATGTTCTTAAATTGTACTCTTCACAGACGAAAGGAAGAACAGAAAAACGACCACACATACATAATTTAAATTTAAGAGCATAAAAATGTATATTTTAGGAGGAATCTGTACATAGAATTTTTGGGGGGACTCTAGAATTTCCCATGTATCTAATAAGTAGTAGAAAAAGTATACTTTTCATCAATAAAGTCATCAAATTAAACACCATAATAGTACATAAGAGAATCTCTTAATGACACTAGGAAAGAAGCAATGCAAATCCTTTATAATATTATGTTAGTACCCATAGTAGTATACTTCACTGAATTACACTACGAAAAATGAAGAAAAACATTATAAAGGATACAGAGATAAGAATTATAAAGGAGCATTCTCAGTAGCAGAGAAGAAGATAAGAGAAATTTAAGCATATTTAATTTAACAAACGTGTAGTGTGTACACCACTTTATATATTTCACGGACGGCTACATAATTCTGAGCTGTCATTAAATTATAAATCCATGGATAAAAGAAGTTGAGGAACACAAATAATAATTATATGGTTAGAACTTTAAGCTCATGAGACCAGAACAAATTCTTAAGTCTTAAATCTGAAGTTGATCATGATGACAGACCTTAAGCGCCATTAATAAAAAATCACTAGAATTGTAGTGTAGTCATATGTTACCGCTAATACGAAATGCCGAGTGTCAGGTGAACCAAACTCTAATAAATAGCAAATATTGTAACATCACAAAAATTAATCCGGAGGAGGTAAGGAGATACGGGGCTGTTCAATAAAGAATCATCATAATCTTTTAACGGTCATAATTTTTCGCACTAAAATTCAATCTTATTATATTCCGTTTGCTTAATGTGAAACAAACACGCCGTAGTAGTTCCATTGTTGGTACTCCTGGTTTCCACCTATGAGAACCAGCCAAGTTCAGACATCTTCAATATCGCCTACCGCTGCAATGGAGGTGACATGCGAGGAACAATATGCGCATTTGAAATTCTGCTTTCATCTCAACAAATCTTCAGTTGAGGCCTATACAATGTTACAGGAGGCCTATGGGGAGTCTGTTCGTCCCTACAGCACAGCTCGAAGGTGGTTTAAAATGTTTAAAGAGGGGAGACCATCAATTTCAAAGGAAGGTGGACCTGGTGCTCCAGTTACTGCTCTTACGGAAGAAAACATCAACACTGCTGCTGCCTTTGTGAGAGAGGATTGCCGAATTACCTGAAGATCACTTTCTGTAATACTGAACATTTCATTAGGTGCCACCCACACGTTGGTGACAGAAACATTACGCATGAGACATGTTTGTGTGCGATGGGTTCCAAGACTGTTGATTCCCGAACAAAAGGACATTCGAATGCAGATCTGCATGCAGTTAAAGTTGATGCTAGAGGAAAATCCGGAGTTTCTTGCAAACGTAATCACTGCTGATGAAACTTGGCTACATCATTTTGATCCTGAGAGCAAACAACATAGCTCAGCGTGGAAATCTCCTTCATCAACAACCCCCCCCCCCCCCAAAAAAAAGCAAAAGTGGTTGCTTCTGCTGGAGAAGTTATGGTCATCTCATTCGTTGCTATTCATGGTTTATCAGAATGTTGTACCTGCATACACATCAGTAACTGGACAATATTACAGGGATGCCCTGAAAACTTGCAAGTCCATATCAGGCACAAAAGACCACATTTCCGAGAAGTAGGCTTAATGCTGCACCACGATAATGCGTGGCCGCATATCGCCAATGTTGTTGCGTGAAGTACATCCCTCACCCTCTCTATAGTCGGGATTTAGCCCCATGTGACTCTTTCTACTCCCTAACTTGAAGAAACGCCTTCGTGGGAGGCACTGTCTATCATCAGAAGCAGTGTGAAGGCTGGGGAGGCGATTTTGAAGGATCTCTCAAAAATGGTTTCTAGCATGTCTTTGAAGACTGACAAAAATGCTGGGACAAGCGCATTGCATTCAGGGGGGACTATTTTGAGAAGCACCATCAAAATTATGAGGATAAGTAAAGCTATGGTGTCAGAAAAATTGTGACCATTCTTTATTGAACAGCCCTCGTAACTTTTATAACACAACCGTGAAAACCGTACACTATGGCTTCTGTAGTTTTCGTAATACAAATGAACAGACATACCAATATATTTCATTACAACCACGAAGGTAGGAAAATGGGCACCTTTATACATACATGCATATATGTATATGTGTTCAGTTTTATAGAATTGTGGCTGCAGGACGGTTGCTAAAGAACATGAACGGAGCATTCGTTTAATGCAACCTGAGAAGTCTGGACTTGCAGAGCATTGCTTTTATAACGACAAAAGAGCCAACTTTCGGGAGACGACTCTCTTGGCAAAATGCAGCAGTTAATGGCAGCGGAGAGTTAAGCAGGCTTTGGCCATTTCCTCCGAGAGGAGCACGCTTAATCGTGATGCTGGATTTCAGTTCAGCTGCTCTTGGAAACCGGCCTTGAAATGGAAATCAATCTGTTTAAGAAGCACAGATCTATACAGTTTGATCATCAAATTAAGTAGTTATGTTTCTATGACCTAAATAGTTTTCTACACTCGCGCCATCTCCTGACCTGATATTTAACTTACTGCAGTCTTTTGTTCAGGGATGCGAGTATTGGTAGTTTTTTGACGTTGATTGTTTGTGTTATTTCAATTTAGTATTTGTAATATCTTTTATTCTTCATATGCTGATGATGGGAGCAATGTATCCACCCGAAACATCGATTTCTAATCGTCTTTTCTCCTGGCTTGTTTGCCAAGAATATCTTGAATATACCCGTCGCCAGGAAAGCTTCAGGTCTTATTTAACACGAGAAATGTTTGTTTCTCTTTCTGTTATTAAAGGTGGGAGACAAAAAGCTGACAGCCTGGTAAGTAGAATGTTGCATCTGGAGAAGGTTCGTCTTAACACATTTATGACACGTAAGTGTATGGACCTTATGTTTATCCCTCAAAGTTTAAATATTTCGAATTAGAAATCACTTGTTGCTTTAAATACAATAGAGCAGAGATAAACTACAAAGAAATCATAATATTAGGTGGTAAAAGTTTAGATCAGAATTTCTAGTGATCCCTTTTACTCAATTCCTTTCTTGTTGTTAAATCTCATTCAATATTTTGGGAGACCCTAGCACACGATATATTCACACTTCATATAGAGAACATTCAAAGAACTTAATTTGAAGGAAGTAATGAAATAAAGAGCTGACATTGAGAAACATTTTTAAAAACCAGTTAAAAATATGTATGGGGACGATTTTCATGGAATTGAAGAAATAAATGGAAGTGATGCGTGATTATAACAGTAGATAGGTGAGACTTTTTCAGTTTAGAAACCTTAATTTGTAATTTTTATGCTTTGGTATATTGCCTGGTGAATGGAAACACTAAACCGCATGTAACATTAGAGCCTAATACATATTAGGAAATATCATTTTATAACATGTTAGTCTTGTGGATATTCAGTCCTTTATATTTGTTAATATTTACTTAATATTCAATTAATATAGCTGCATGTTACTGATATTTTAAGGTCAATAATCACCGTGCATAATCGAGTTAGTGACTTGTTAATAAAACCACAATGTTCAACGATTGTTAGTTTTACTCTGCACTAATCAGGCATTAATAACGTTTCTGCCTTTCTTCAAAGACCACTAATGGCAACGTTTCATTTATTAAGAAACGTTTTACCTCTAGAATGAAATTGCTTTGAACTCTGGCTTAGGAAATTGGTTCCAGAATTTGCTTTTATCTTCGTATTTTCACGGTCTATTTGACTTCTCCTGGAACTCCACAAAAGGATTCTGGACAAACAAAGGGGTATAAAAATCCGTTTTGCAAGGCGATCTGGAATTTTATTGTCTCTGTCTTCACCTCGGGAGAGGATTTAGTTCCCTATCAGCATCTTTCAGTATCAGACAGGAAAGTTTGATTCTAGCATTAACTACGTGAAATGATTCTGATTTGACCCTGCAGTTAAAAGCAAATCTCTTCAATAGCTATAGTGGCAGATACCTCTCCGCCATTGTCTTCCTCAAATAGATGACTAGGTAGCGCATTTTAACGGCCATGTTTTGCAAGATGCACTTTTTAAGATGAACAGAAGAGTCTCATTAAGATTTTTATTATATCCCAGAAAAACGCAGTAAATAAACTCCCCCTGTAACAGCAGTAAGATTAGACTATTTTATGTAAAGAAATAAACGGAAAATTTAATACCCAATGAAACAGCTTAAAACATCCAGTCCCTGGATTTTATGTAAACATTGCACAAAATTGGGTATAAATAAAAAGATAATTAGTTTTATAATTTGTGCGATTATAGTTGAATAAAAGTGGTACCGCAATAAGGACGGAACTTTACAAAGAAATGAAAAGATACAGGGAGACAGAAATAAAGTTTCTGCATCTTAAAATTTATAGAAATGTTTGTTTATTCATTTACTGAAATACTGAATGAATGTGTTTTTGTTTCCATCCTTGCTATGTACTGCTGACGGGGACAGCCGTTTTATCAGCGTGCGAATTCAGTTGTTATTTCTTAAGTTTAGTTTATTAATATGAAAATGGGGTGAAGAGTTTCTCACAAGTCTGCCTGTCCTCATCTACCTCAGAAAACAGTATCTCCAATCTAATATATATATATATATATATATATATATATATATATATATATATATATATATATATATCAATATATCTCTTTGAATACTGATATATAACTAAAAGGCATTAATACACATCTGAATACATAATACGCTGGATAGAGGGAAACATTTAAGGATACCATAACACAAATCACAACTATTCATGTACATTTGCGACACGAAGAATATTCAGTCATGTCCCCTGCCGTGGTGTAGTAGGCTAGAGCGTGGCAGCTCTGGTTCTCGACCACGGAAGGTTCCCGAGCCGTATTCAAAGGACTCTTATTAGGAGCAGAAGCATCACCCTTACTCCATTTCTCTTCAGGCTGGCACTGGCTCGTTCGGTGTTAATGAACCTGGTGCTGCAATAATCCTCCCTCTCAACACAGCACGCTTATTTAAGAGATACTAGAACTGAATCTTGCAACTTTTCTGTTTTTGATTTTAAACGTGTTATTTGAAAATTGACACTATTACTATGATATCAAACCACTAAATTTCTCTAGCTCAAATGGTTTCTCAAATAATACAATTAAACTCTTAATTGACAAAAAATGAAAGGCTTTAAGTATACATATTTCCCAGAAAGTATGAAGCAACATTTAATATTTTAAGTTAAAATAAATGTATTAATTCTGTTTTAGAGATCTCGTCTACGGTCTGCGGATTCATAGTAGCCTCTGCTTCCTGAAGTCAAGGGTTCAAACCTGGCCAAGGATGATACATTTTTCGAACGTTAAGTTCCTTCGGAAGAAAACTTAAAAGCTATTGGTGCCGCGTTGATATTTACGGTAAATGAAAAACCTCACGCTACATAAAGAGGCCTCTGAATAGAAGTAAGGAATTTTTCACGTCCTATGTAGCATAGGATGCTGAAACCATGAAAGTTAAACAGCATATCAGTTGTTGACATAAAACACTGGTTCAACTGTTGTAGCTGAACTGGAATTTGGGAATATTCTTGACAAATACTGTGAATTAATATATCAGGAATCAATGCTCACACATTAGTTCACACAACGCAATTTGAATGTAAAAGTCGTTAAAAAAATTGGACGAGAGGTTATATCTTTTCGGAGTTATTTTGCATATTGACATTACTCCCAGTGAGTAATTTTCGTATTTATGCAATTTTACCTTAGATTTATACGATTTCAGTTAAATAATGCCCCTGGTAAAGGGATTAATGCACCTTCCATTTCTGCAGTCCAAAGAGATTAGTAAAATTCTTATAAATCTTGCATGGCAGTGTAAATGGCCAAAGCTAAACATTGCAATATGGAATCGGCGGAATGCTCAAGCATAAACTTGCCGTTAATAACATGGAGCTGGAGGCTAAATTTAATTTAAATGAGCGTTAGCCGTAACCTGTTTTCCATTACGTCGGAAAAATCAACTAGCGACATGAATTCTAATATAAAAGACATAAATTCTCTTGACAATGCGGAAATTATCCGCATTTAAACAAATCTGGCCGCTGGGAGCTTTGGCAACATATGGCATTAACATCCCTAGTACGAGCGCGTTATTGTTTATAAATCATTTCACGGATATTCCACAAAATCAACTATAACAGCAATTCTCTCAAATCCCTACAACATCTGCAGCCGCTGTGTATTTAATGATGTCATCCGTAAACATAATTTATGTCTTGATAAAATTAAGTCAGAGAGACCAGAATTTACAGTTTGTTACAGTTTACTCATTATGTAAGTTATTCAGAATAAAAAAGAAGCTTAAAAGGCAGTTCCCAGAAAATTCAAGGTATACATTTCATCTGACATTAAAACATCAACATAAGGTAATTTAATGTAAATATATTGTTATCTTTGCCCATGACGAGTCATTTATAAACGACACTGAAGATAGTAATATTCTGGTTACAGCATTAGAATTTCATAAAAAAGCACTACGTTTCTAATGCAAAAGATATGCAGTTATATTTGTTTACTACTATTCAACAAATAAAATGACCATGCTGGCAGTGATGTTCTCTTTCACTTCATGACTTAAGAGCTCAGGAGAATGCATATGATGAACATCACTTCTTACATTCAACTTCCATAACAGACACTTATTTCTGTTTCGTCTTTTTGAGCGAGGCATTTTTCTCCATACCTAAGATAAACAACTTGGACCAAGAGTCCAATTTCGAAATGCCACTACAATAGTAATTTTGGGAATCCTTGATATAACAAAAAGAAATGCTGCCTAGAAAATGTTCCATATATCCGCGCGTGTCAATTTGCGAGCCTAATAGCCACCCTGCTGCCGAACAGTAGCCCGTATGGTATAGTCGTTGTGTGCCACTTCACTGCTCTAGAAGATTTGTTTTGGCAGTTTTGAATAGGTTCCTTTTCAGAACGTTCGTTTTGTATTTGGGTCCTATTATAAAGAGCTGGCTAGGGCACCACCTAGACAGCTTTTTACAGTTCATTTGTGAATTGTTACTTGGAAATTCAGTTGTGATTCAACTCGACGGATTAGTTCTCTTTTGTTTTGAATGTCTGCAACAAGTTCAACGTTTGCTCTGCACCAACTGATAAGCGATAAAGTGTATTTAGAAGAAACTGGTGTTTTCGTTTGTTGCGATGTGATAACATTAGGTTTTGTACTTAGATCGCTAGCCTTTTAAGGATACAACGGAAATATCGATTTCTCAGGACCTAAATAGTAATTAAAAATAAGGAATTTTAAATATTTAATTCTTATAATGCTGCTAGCAGTTTAACTAGAATGATATTCGGAAATAAAATATGCACGTTTTATGCTTCCAGTGAAGTCACCAATCTTATTTCATTTTATGCATATGTCTGGGAAACTAAAGTATTAAAAGTATTAACTAAAGTATTAAAAGCTCAAAATATTAAAAATGCAACACAAAGTTAGTAAACATTTCTGAATGGTTAATTATGCCGAGAGCGAGGCAGCAGTTCGTGTGACGTCAGGCAAGAGCTGTGTAGTACCAAGTTGCCTCTATAAATGACACTGTGAGTATAGAATTTGAGGATTCAGTCAGGTCTAGCGCACTCAATGACAACAATGTAGCTGCCACGTACCAAATGGAACTCTTAAAGTTACAATGTGACGATTTATTGAAGGACAAATATACACACAAGATAACCTTGGCTGATTTTGGCAGGAATGCCCTGAAAACTAGATTTCCGAGGTTGTATTCACTTGTCGCACAGACATAGTGTACGTTTCGCTCGACATCTGTGTGTGAACAATTTTTTTTTCTGTTATGAAATTAGCTAAGTCCAAACTCCGAAATAGCTTGTCGGTTCACAATATAACATGCAGCCTTCGATTACAAATTTCCCAGACATTACGTACTGACATTGATAAACTAATTTAAAAGAAGAAGAAGAAGAAGAAGAAGAAGAAGAAGAAGAAGAAGAAGAAGAAGAAGAAGAAAGAAAGAAACAGAAAGTGTCGGAAAATGTCCACGTACTGTCGTCCACAGGAGAGAAAGTCTCCGAGGGATGAGACGCAGGGGGGTTGACGAAGTTTCCCACACCCTCCCTGGACATGTTTATGACACCCCATGTCAGTTCAGTTATAGACCATTCAAAAACGTTCTGACGGCTTCTAATTTTGTGAATGAAAATTCTGGGTTTTTGTGTACAGAGTGAACAGGGCGCATGTTTTTTAACGGTTCTGCTCCTTGTGTAGCAGGCGTTCTCTGCCACACACATTCGCCGTCCCTTTTCCACTGTGTAAGGCAGCAAATTCCTTTCAGGACCTTCTTTTCGTTGCTGGACAGTAATTCTGTTCTGAGTGGCTCTCCTCTAATTTTCAGAGAAAATTACTTTATGTTTTATTTTATATTATTTATTTTATAGCATGCCTGACCTTCAGATAAACTTCGAGTTGGAGTTTCATATATTTTCCCGTAGCACAGAGCCAAAATGTATTTCTTTATAAACTGTGACCAAAAGTGTAATTAAAGCAGTCAGCATCAATATTACAAAACCCAAAATGTAAGTTGTACATATTATTAATACCCGATATGTTTCTGTCACGCAGAAATCAACGCAGTGACGTCACACGCTAACCTGCCTTTCGTTAGGGAGCGCATTTGGCGGTTAGAGCTGAAGCAGCTGACGTCACTACCTATCTTCCCCTGAATTCGAATATTTTGAAATATCAAGCTGTCGCTCTATTGTTTTCGATTGAAAATATAACGACTATGCAATAACAAGGCGGTCTTCCATATATTAACATTTTACCCTTGTTTTAGTTTGATATACTATATTCATACATTTTATTTATTATTATTAATAATAGGAAATATATCTAAAATGAGCTTGTATGCTTTTTAATATACCTATAAAGAAGGCGGGTATATAAGAGATGTTGAATTCCAGAAATCTCGTGGTGTTAGATGTACATTTGACTTTCATCACAATATTATGTGTTTCATTACCTTTAAATGGACCTAAATAATTTAATCTGAAACTAGCATTTCTTCTCAGTATACAAAATTCTGGACACTGCTATAAACGCTTTCTTTGGGAAGATCAACATAGGAGATTCATTCTATTTCTACGAGTACTTAGAGCATCAAAATGTGCTGAGCCAAGTCAGTTACTCTTTTATAGGTTCTCTGTCCTTTAAGTTTTAAAGACCTGGCTCCTTTCCGTTTGCGTTTCTATTCTGTCTATAAAAGACAGCAAAAGAAAATAGCAGGCAAGGTTGTCTACAGTGTAAAAGCTGGAAATTGCAGTAGTTTTTCTTTTACTTTGCATAACGAAAGTATGGTTATTCCATTCAAAAATTAAATTTCCGGTTTCCACCGGAAATATATTTCAAAGCCCAGTGAACTAAAAGAAAGAATTTCTTCAGAGGATGCAACACAATAATGTTCCAGAAACTGTATTTACCACAAACTACATTTTGTATGGAAGAATTTTCAAAACTTTTTGCCCATCTCAAAATGACTAATGATATTAACATACCGCAAGTTAAAATAAGACCTGAAGCTTTCCTGGCGTCGAGTACGCTCACTTTCTTCTCGGGTAGCCAGCCAGGTGAAAAGGTGATTAGATATCAACGTTTTGGGAGTGTACATCTCTCCCATCATCAGGATATTTATAAAATGTTATAACAACAAATGAAATACTGGATATAACACAACTATAAACAAAGACAAAACACTATCAAAATTCGCATTACTGAACAAAAGACTGTTTTCAGTAAATTAAATGCCAGCTCAGGAGATGGCGTGAGTGTAGCAAATTGTGTTAAAGAAACGTAACTAACTTGATTATCAAACCGTATTGACCTTTGCTTCTTAATTCGACGGATTTCCATTTAAGGCCGGTTTCCAAGAGGAGCTGAACTGAAATACAGCATCACGATTAAGCGTGCTCCTTTCAGAGAAAATCGCCAAGGCATCCTTAAAGCGGAATTGAAATTCTCCTGGGAAAGGAGCACGCTTAATCGTGATGCTGCATTTCAGTTCAGCTCGTCTTGGAAACTGGCCTTAAAATGGAAATCCGTCGAATTAAGAAGCAAATATCAATACAGCTGGATAATCAAGTTAAGTAGTTACGTTTCTTTGACACAATTTGCTATACTCACGCCATATCCTGAGCTGGCATTTAATTTACTGAAAACTGTCTTTTGTTCAGAAATGTGAATTTTGATAGCGTTTTGTCTTTGTTTATAGTTGTGTTATATCCAGTATTCCATTTCATAATATCCTGTCGATGGGAGAGATGTACACTCCCAAAACGTTGATATCTATTCATCTTTTGACCTGGCTGGCTGCCTGAGAAGAAAGTGAGCGCATACTGCAAGTTGATATTTTATGAAAAATTAAATGTATATCTTGAAATTTCTGGGAGTAGCCCTTGAAGTGCTCTTAATTCTGAGTTTTGCGTGAGCGGTGAAACATAAGAGACAAGAAATCTTACTGTACAAAAAGTTAAGATTTCGTTAAAGAACACAATTTTGTCAAATACAAGCTTAGTGGACTTAACCATTTCCGGATACTTTTCTTAGTAGTTTGTGTTTATTTTTTTATAAAAGGGAAGTCGTTTATCATTTATTTTTACCTTAGTGATGCCAATTAATGCCGCCACTTAGTGAACAACTCTTTAAGACTTAACTATCGCTCAAAATTCTTGTGTTCCTTTAGTGCCATTGTAACTACAAGGAGATATGCAATAAAGGAAGTTCTGCAAATATTTACGCATCGACTAACATGCAGAAGACGAAGAATACGAGTTTATAAGAATTTCTGGAAGATTAAGGAAGGTCATATGAATCGCACCGTACAACGTTTTATAAAAAAGATTTCCTTTCTTGCATATACTACATTTCTTACAGAAATATGAATATTATTATCAAAATGGAAGCCTCCATCATCAATACTTATCCAACGAAACCTGTTCATTGAATGTTTAATATAAAGACTTAATTGAATTGTAATCAAACCATGGTTACCTTAGCATGTAGTAAGAGAAATACGACGTTTCCATACTAAAATAGTGTAAAATAAGTTGCAATGCAATTAACTGCCTCAAAAGTAAGATATGACTCACAAGAAATAAAATAAAGGTGTTCTTTACTATCTGACTCTTTGAATATTTATATACATGATGCTGATAAACTAAAATAAATAATGCTATTTTAAATCTACTCCTGTATGAAGGCAGAATCAGAGAATAATATACAAAAGATTGTGTGAACGTTGCATGAAGGGTAAACCTATAATTTAAGGACTTCTTCAAAGAAAGGTGTCGTTTTACCATTTGCGGAAAAGAGCATCTGATAGCTAACATCATAATTGGGAAGCAAAACCTAATAACAAGTTCACCTCTTCAATATTCTAGGATGTGATACCTTATTTATATGTTAAGGATCCGCACAAGGAGCTCTAAGTTGCAGCCAATAGTTGGTACAATAAAAATAACTATTGAAAGAAATACGGAAAATATTCGATTCTGAAAAGTTAGTTTTAGCTGTGCCTGTATTGCAGAAAGTTGAATTTTAACAATTAATATTATATAGAGAAAAATTGAAGTAACAATGATTGCTGAGACCTTTGGCAGGTTACCCATTGCAGAATTACTAAAGGAAACCCGAAATTCGAGAGCAATAGGCATTACGATAATATAGAAGAGACACAAGCAGAGAATCAGGTGCATAAACATGGAAAATGAAGGAAGGAGAATCGCATTTCTAAAGAACTTGACAAAAGAAGAATTGACTGCTTGAGAAATGCAGGAAGGTGGACGCAACGGGTTGTTATATGTCGGGAACCACTAGATTGAATTTGCTACACCTCTTTCAATTTTTTGTTGTTGTAATTTACGTCCTCCAACGTTAAGTCATATCGGGCGGTGAATGAATTGGGTGAAATGATGCTCAAATTAGTCCAGGGTCCATGGAGCTTATAGTTACCCGACATTCGTCTTGAAGGATAAGGGAAAACCCCGGAAAAACCTTATCCAGGAAACTCACCCTGACCGAGATTCGAACTCGGAACCTCTTGTACGTGAGGCCACGCTATCATTTACGCTACTGAGGCAAAAAAAAAGAGATTCTTTCGAAGTTGGTGTTACAGATTAAGTTGTGTGGTAGATTCGTTGCGGCTATGACGATTTGATTCCAGGACCTGATTTACCCATTTACTTTTAAGATGAACTTGTTATTTTTCTGGTTTTGCAAATGTAGACCTGTGGTATCTTCACATATATTTACGTTTTTGGAAGATAAATCATTTATTATACAAACAAAAGTAGTCAGCAAGCTTTCATGATTTTTTATTTATATATATGAAACCAAAAATTTGTAGAAAAGTTTTGCAATAATTGGCAATGGAAAATTTGCAGTAATAATGATGTGCATAAATACTCACACTCATCCGCAATTACACAATTTATTTCCTTTACATACTCAAATAAATGTAAATACATTAAATAATAACAATATTATTTATTCTTTGATCTTATTTGTTTATTCTTATAAACACGACAGGTCCAAGCCGAATTGCAATGTTCATTAAAATATGAGGATACATACAGAAGCAACATAGATAAACACTAGAAACAAACAGGGAAAATATAAATGAACACAAAATGACCAACAAGGATACAAATAAGGAATAGAAACAATTATAATTATAATGAAAAAGCAGAAAATGAAGGAGGCATTAGTAATTATCTAGTCAGCTCCCCTTTAGTTAATGACTCTAAGACTCCCACTACTAACTTCTAATACCATGATTCTTTTTTTGTAATTTAAGTCCTCCAACGTTAAGTCATATCGGACGATGAATGAAATGGGTGAAATGATGCTCAAATGAGTCTAGGACCCACAGAGATTAGAGTTACCTGACATTCGTCTTTCAAGATAAAGCAAAACTCAAAAAAAAAAAAACCTTATCTAAGTAACTCCTCCTGACCAAGATTCGAACTCGGGACCTCTAACTTCAGGCAGACACGCTACAATCTACGCTATCGAGGCGGGCTGCCGGGAAACCTGTCAGGTACATTTGACATTTCTCCACTTGCAAATAACAATTTGCCTCAGTATTCTAGCCGTTTGATACGTCTGCAATTGTCATGACGTTTTACACCTCATTTTGCTTTTACTTGAAACGGCTGATCCTTTATGTCAACTTTGAAGCTGAAGGGTTATGCTTTGAGGGTGTTATCATAGGGAAATCGCCGCACACATAGGAATTGCTTGAGGTTTTGGAAGAGAGAATAATCATCGGACTGTTCCCTTTGATCTGTGAGAATCGGAGGTCGCTGTAATATCCTGAAGTACCAACACCCACTGACAGATTCCCACGAGCCACCTCTTTGACATCGTACATACACATTCAGGTTTACCTGTTGGAGAAATAGCAGCAACTTAATGCTAGCAGCATGTAAAAAAAATTTAACCAATGTGTTTTTAATTATTTTTTATTTTAGATAAATGATGGATACTGTAAGGTATAAAATATCATCCCAAAGTAAACGTTTCATACTTCTAGAAAGGTACGTAAAATGAAACCATTCTTCCTGATGATATTAAGAAGAAACTGACAATTTCAAACCTTGTTGCTAATGAGCATCTGTCATCCAAGACATTATATTATGTAAAAGATTTGAATACAAATTAGCCTTATCATTAAAGTTTAAATAGCTCCATAAAAGGCATTTAATTTTTTTTGTTGACAATAATCTGATATTATGCCGACCTTAGAATTAATCTAAGCCGTTCAATGTATGTATGGACATTTATACGAGTGCTGTTCAATAAAGAATGATCACAAGTTTCTTTTTTTGACAACGTACCTTTACTCATTCTCATAATTTTGATGGTACTTCTAAAATAGTCTTCCCTGAATGGGATGCGCTTGTCCCAGAGTTTCCCCAGTCTTTAAAGACATGCTGGAAACCATTTTTGAGAGATCCTTCAAAATCTCCTCCGCAGCCTTCATCACTGCTTCTGATAACGGATAATGCGTGCCACGAAGGCATTTCTTCAAGTTAGGGAATAGAAAAAAGTCATATGGGACTAAATCCGGACTATAGAGAGGGTGAGCGATGTACTTCACGTTGATTTTTGCAAGACATTCAGTAACAATATTGGCAATATGCAGCCGTGCATTATCATGGTGCAGCATCCAGCCTGCTTCATGAAAATGTGGTCCCTTGCGCCTGATATGGACTTGCAATGTTTCCAGGACATCCCTGTAGTATTGTCCAGTTACTGATGTGTGTGTGCAGGTACAACATGCTGATAAACCATTCTATGAATATCAAAGACTGAGATTACCATAACTTTCCCATCAGAAGCAACCACTTTTGCTTTTTTGGGGGGTTGGTGATGGAGGAGTATTCCACACTGAGCTTTGCTGTTTGCTCTCAGGATCAAAATGATGTAGCCAAGTTTCACCAGCAGTGATTACGTTTGAAAGAAACACCGGATCTGCCTCTAACATCAACATTAACTGCATGTTACCTCCATTGTAGTGGTAGGCGATATTGAACATGTCTGAACTTGCCGGGTTCTCACAGACGGGAAACAGGAGTACCAAAAATGAAACCACTACGGCGTGTTTGTTTCACATTAAGCTAACAGCATATAATAAGATTGAATTTTAGTGCGAAAAACTATGACCGTAAAAAATTATGATCATTATTGAACAGCCCTCGGATATTGAAGATATTTAACAAAAAATAACACATTTATGCATTCAAATGCATTATAAAAATCACATATTAACTCACATGCTGTAATTGCAGAGTGATAATGAAAACAACTGCCTATGTAAACTTTGAAACTGTAAGTGTTGGTTGTTTCCCAATATCTTGCTTTATTTAAGGCTTTTCGACTTTAAGTTATTTAGTTGAATATTTTATAAAGGATATTTAAGAGATGATATCTGTAATAAAATGTAAATTCCGTAGCATGTTCAGTGTACATGGGCTTCTACGGCCACAATTCATGGAATGCAATCCAGTTTAATATGATAACAACTGCATTGCTATATTTAGTTAAGAAATCGAACTATTTGCACATTATGTACAGTTTTGTGCAGTTTGCAGCTTAGTGATACTTCAGAGACATCTGTCCCAGTATCAAGCGAGTCTGCACGTCGCACGCCAACACATGTACAAACCTATACAGACAAGCCGCGGATTTGGATGATACTCCAGTAGATAAATTATTGAACGCCCAAGGGAATGCATAATGTGTAACCCTCTTCTCGAGTTTCAGGTGCGTGCTCAAACTACGCCCTTAAAGGAGAGTACGCGCCAAAATTTGCATTCCTCCTCCTTCCTGGTTTGACAGCGGATATTCTTAGGTTTAACGATTTTTCTTGAAAAATTTCAAAGCACGGTCCATTGAAGGGGCCTGTTAGAAACTTAATTCTTGGTTCTTGCCAACTTTCAAGCCAGCTTGTGCAGAAAATGCGGCCATTTCCCATAGATTATGGAGGCGATTTTTCTTCCTTAAGATTTATATGTTTTTAATTTCCATTTATCGCTGTAAGAGGAAGCAATGTTTTCCATATAAAAATTGGAGATCAGAAAAGCTGTTTTAAGGCACGTGGTATCCAAACAAGCATTTTTAGGTAAAGGTGCTTATTAGTGTGTATGTGTAGGCACAATAATCTCTAAATCTCCTAGATACTATATCAGCATAATATATATTTGGTAGTATCATTAAAACAATCATAAATATCAATGGGATTTGAAAAATAAATTTTAAAGAAATATGTATTATAATTGCAGAATATTCCATGTCCGTTATAATTTACTTTCACTAACAACAAAGTCTGTAGACCCTAGTAGTACCACCAACTCAGGGAAGACTTAAAATATAATTTTAAGAGTTTGGAGAGCCGTTAGTATACGAGAATCGGCTGATAAATCCCAGGACTCACATAGAGATGGCACCACTTATCCAGTTTGACGGATAGCACCAAATTGTGTAAGTCTAGACTAGTTTTTTTATTTTTTTTATTTACGTCCGCCCCAACGTTAAGTTATATCGGACGGTGAATGAATTGGGTGAAATGATGCTCAAATGAGTCCAGGGTCCATGGAGCTTAGAGTTACCCGACATTAGTCTTGAAGGATAAGGGAAAACCCCGAAAAAACCTTATCTAGGTAACTTACCCTGACCGAGATTCGAACTAGACTAGCTTGTATCCATAGTTACAGGTCAATAGCTCGATTAGCTTTTCAATGACAGCATTTTAAACAAGAGAAATGTAGAGGTTTCACGAAAATTGAGAATTTGGAAAAAAAAAAGTAGAGTTGAAATACTTCCATTTAAAAGGATTAACCCCAAAAGAAATCAAGGGGAAATGGACAGTACACTGAAAGACTCTGCTACTTGATATACAATGATTAAAATGTGGGTTGAAGAGTTTAAAATGGGACGTACAAGCACTAGTGATGAGCCTCGCTCTGGACGTCCTGTGGAAGTCACAACTCCAGAGATCATTGAAAAAGTTCATCAAACAGGTTAATAATCCTTTAGGCGTAAATAGAAATATTGATAAACCTGCTTTTCCTCCTTATTTCACATATAAGGGTGTTATTGGATGTTTATTACTGGAATACCGCAGATTAAAGTTGTTTGAGATAGCGGAGGATTTAAATGTACGAGGGCTGTTCAATAAAAAATGATCATAATTTTTTACGGTCATAATTTTCGCTCTGAAATTCAATCTTATTATATTCTGTTAGCTTAATGTGAAACAAACACGGGGCAGTAGTTTCATTGTTGGTACTGCAGGTTCCCGCCTGTGAGAACCAGGCAAATTCAGACATGTTCAGTATTGCTCACCGCTGCAATGGAGGTAACATGCAGTTAAAGTTTATGTTAGAGGAAGATCCGGAGTTCCTTTCAAACGTAATCACTGCTGATGAAACTTGGCTACATCATTGATTCTGAGAGCAAACAGCAAAGCTCAGTGTGGAAATCTCCTTCATCACTAACTCCCAAAAAACCAAAATTGCTTGCTTCTGCTGGGAAAGTTATGGTCATCTCATTCTTTGATATTCATGGAATGGTTTATCAGCATGTTGTACCTGCACACACATCAGTAACTGGACAATACTACAGGAATGTCCTGAAAACATTGCAAGTCCATATCAGGCACAAAAGACTACATTTCCATGAAGCAGGTGGCACCACGATAATGCACGGCCTCATATTGCCAATGTTGTTGCTCAATATCCTGCAAAAAATCAACATGAAGTACACCTCTCACCCTTCCTATAGTCCGGATTTAGCCCCATGTAACTTTTTTTCTATTCCCCAACTTAAAGAAACGCCTTCGTGGGAGGCATTATCCATTATCAGAAGCAGCGGTGAGCAGAGGCGATTTTGAAGGATCTCTCAAAAAATGTTTTCCAGCATGTCTTTGAAGACTGGCAGAAACGCTGGGACAAGTGCATCGCATTCAATGGAGACTATTTTGTGATGGACCATCAAAATTATAAAGATGAGTAAATGTACGTTATCAAAAAAAAAAAAAAAAAAAAAAAAAAAAAAAAAAAAAAAAAAAAAATTGTGATCATTCTTTATTGAACAGCTCTCGTATATAAGAAAGAACGTGCAGATAATATTTTAAGTAATGTTTCGGGCTTTTACAAGGACTGTGCAAAATGGGTGCCGCTTCTGTTGACACCTGATCAAAGTTGCAAAGAAAAACTGTTTCTGTTAGAATTTGAAACTCTACCGTAAAAATCCAAGCGAATTTTTCGAATGGCTGATTACCATGGATGAAACTTGGATACGTCTCCACACTCCAGAAAGTAAATCAGAGTCAAAACAGTGGATTGCGCCAGCTGACCCAACTCTAAAGGAGGCAGACTCAATTTTGTGAGCTAACAAGGTTATGGCGTGTGTTTTCTGGGTTGCGCAGGGAATTACTTTTATTGGTTACCTGGAAAAGTTTAAAGAGTATCATTGGTGAAAACTACGCAAGCTAACTGCAACGTTTGAGTGATGAGGTGAAAAGAAAAAAGACCTAATTTAGCAAACAAAATAAACTTATTTATTAAGGACAATGTACTAGCATTTCGTTCAGTCAATACAATGAAAAAAATGTGAATTAAAGTTCGAATTGCTTGAACGGTTACCCTATTCGCCAGATCTAGCACACGGTGACTACCAACTGTTCCCGAAACTCAAAAACTTTCTTGGAGGATGAAGATTTCTCAGCAACGAGGAGGTCTTTGATGCGGTAAACAGTTATTTTGAGGAGCATGATAAATCGCACTATAGAGATGGTTTAATTACATTACAACACCGATATTACAAATATTAATCTTTATGGCGATTACGTTTGAGAAATCAAGAAAAGAAAAAAAAAAACTTGAAGTTTCTATTGTGAGGCCCGGGACTTATCAGCCGACCTTCGTAAATAGTGTTAAATTATTGTATAAATTTGTAATCATTGTGGAGTTAAAATAAATATCTGCCTAATTACCCTTAACTATGTAAATTACTCCTACAATCATTTGCTCCTATTTATTTTATGTTACTGTCGCGAACCCGTTATTGCGATAGTGCGGCCAATGCACACAAAGAGCTTGCCGAATCAGATAAAGATAGCGCGGAGATAAAAAGGCTTGCCGAAGCAGATAAAGTTAGATAACTTGAAGATTCTAATGCTTTCTTGTTCATTCCAGAAACATGAATGGTCGTATATAGAAGAAACCGTGGCTAGTTTATCGGACAGTCGTAATGAAAGAGTCGATATGGAACTTGATAATCTTGCAGCTGTATTTTGAAAGTGAACTCTTTGTTTGTGGGTGTGTGCTACTCTAAGGGTTCACCAAAGTGTATTTCTACGGAAATAAACAACATTTTGAATTTCTGCAACTTGGACTTTTAATTCTACGACCCACAAAGTCCCATTACTTTAACTACGTGGTTATATAGCAACGGATGTGTAGCATACGAGTTCTAGGTTCGATTCCGTTAACAGCTCACTCTAACCTTCCTTTTTTTAATTGGTTTTTCCAGGTCGGCTGGCAGGATTGGTTTCTCACCTAACGTATTGTTATCACTTTTATTCTGCTTCTTTCTCATTTTTCAGGTGTACTTCAAAGGTTTACGTCACATGGCGGGGTGGACAGATGATTGCCTGCTTATAGGAAAGACACTCCGTTAAAAACTTTTCCCCGGGTTTCCTTTATCCTGAAAGATGAATGTCAGGTAACCTTACGCTCTATGTGTTCTCTTTTGAGAATTATTTTATCTATTCCATTTATCGTCCGATATGCCTTACGTTGGAGGATGTTCGTCTTCGACGAATTTGGAAATGTTCGTCTATACGGCCGGTAGTCTCCTTTACTTGGTCCGGTGGTAGTCGCAATAGCTCTATGCAGGTCGTAATGGGCGACCTATCTTTATTGTACATGTGATTAAGGTTGGAATACCTATATTCCTATAAAATACAACATTTCCTTTAAGGAATATTTTATTGGCTGGCCCTGTAGCTCAGTCGGTAGTGTACCTGCCGTGCTAGGGATCCCGGGTTCGATTCCCGGGTGGGTATTTTTCTCCGACCAAAATCATTC
Organism: Mantis religiosa; assembly: GCA_030765055.1. NCBI lineage: Eukaryota > Metazoa > Arthropoda > Insecta > Mantodea > Mantidae > Mantis > Mantis religiosa. Next base: position 92,180,887 of record CM060956.1, on the reverse strand, counting down.
CTCATCTTCCCCTGAGTCTGGAAGTATGAATGAGAGTGCGAATAACTACGTGCTCTAATGATTAAAACCCAACGAATACAGTTAACACCTTCGATGTGTTCCAAAGGAGAACGGCTGCCGATATGACCACTGCAGTTAAAGGCAGTTAAATGGAACAAATAAAAATATTTTTATTGCTGTTCCCGTTAGCAATTGTTTATACTTCAAACATAGTAGGCTTTGAAATCTAAGTAGCTGCCTTTAGTTTTCCAATACAGATAATGTCTGAACAGTTGACGGCTTTTAGACTACAACATAAACATTATTTTGCAATTGACTAATTTACGACGGAAATTCATTGTAATTAAGGGAAAAGGGAACTGGAGATTAGTCAAGTATACTCTGTACAAAGAAATCAGATTTTTCTCAACTATTACGAAGTGAAATACTTTAAAAAATCGTCAGGCACATATACCTGGCTATGGGAAACATCTATGGCAAATTTCAATATCCTAGCTTTTATACTTTCTGTTTAAAACCTTTGTTTATTAAGTAAACGGAAGGATATAAAAATTTATAATGCTGCCCGAAAATTAGAATAAATATAAATAACACAACACTAAAAGTTACACTTGAGTCTCATGTCTGTTTTATTTATTATGTAAGTATTCCTAATGATTCTGATACAATATTTTTTTGAATAAGTAGAAAAATTAAAATTTACACATTGTTTTCGAAAGAGATATGGTTGCCATATTGAAACAGTTAGTTATATCACCATAATTCTAGACCAATATACACAATTCTATATTAGAAATAAGTGTACAAAGTTTCAAACCTCTAGCCCTAATAGTTGCTAAGAGAAATGGTCATATATATGAAACAATTGTTTCGGAGAAAAAGCTCCTAAAACATGTTACCATTTAAATGGAATGCACCCATATCTTCAAACGTAAGTAAATAAAGAAGCACTGTACATAAAACCATAAAACTATATACAGGGTGTATATAGATGAGTATCGCGGTTTTAACTCTTTATAATATTTATTACATTCATCGTACAGTTATAAATTATATGTCAAATGAAAAAAAACAACTCAAACAGTTTTACCAAGAACCTTATAAATGTTCAATGTGACTACGCTTTGTCACACGGCACACTTCAAGTCGGTAGTCGACTTCTTCCCAAACGTTGATAAGTGTGTATACAGTAATTGTAGCAACAGCTGCTTCAATCCGGTTTCTTAATTCAGGGAGGTCAGCTAGTAGCGGAGGCACGTACACACGATCCTTGATGAAGCCCCAAAGGCACAAATGGCATGGTGTTAGAACAGGAGAACGTGGAGGCCATGCATAGCAAGCCCTGTCATTGGGGCACTTGCGGCCTACCCAGCGCTAGGGTACAGTGACGTTCAACCAATCGCGTACTTCGTTATGGCAGTGAGGTGGCGCACCATCTTGCTGGAAAATGGAGCTTTCTGTCTCATTTTCTTCCAACTGAGGGAAGAGCCATTGTTCTAGTGTATCAAGGTAAGAAGTGTCAGTTACAATAAGTTCATCAAAAAAGAAAGGCCAATAAACTTTTCGCCGGGATGCGGCAAAAGAAACATTCACTTTAAGCGAATATCGTTGCATTTGTACCATCTCGTGAGGATTTTCTGAGCCCCAGATGCTCACATTATGAGTGTTAACATGTCCACTAAAGTGTAAGGTCGATTCATCACTGAAGACAACACGATCCATAAAATCGTCATCGTCTTGAAACAACATGTCGTTTGCGAAGTTGGCACGTAATCCGTGGTCTGTCGATTTTAGGGTCTGTAATAACTGTAAACGTTAATGGCGTAGACGTAAGCGTTTTCTTACAACTTTCTAAACAGTCGACACAGGAACTTGTAATTCACGACTAGTCTTCCGGACTGATTTCTTTGGGCTACGAGTGAACGACTCTCTCACTCACTCAACAGTCTCTTCACTTGCTCTTTGTCGTCCCGCGCTCTGCTCTTTACAAAAGTAGCCGGTATCTTCAAACTGAAGCTGACGAATGTTATTATCACTAGTAGGATCACAACTGAACTTAATTTGGAACGCACGTTGCACAGTAACTACAGATTCGGTTTTTGCAAACTGCAAAACACAAAACGCTTTCTATTTACTAGTCACCATCATTGCTACTACCGCTGTCTAGCGGATTGCGGCAGAAGCATTGCACGCACACGCGCACTGGTGCCACCAAACAAAATTTTTTGAGTTGATTTTTCATTTGACATATTATTTATAACTGTAAGTTTAATGCAATAATTATTATAAAAAGTCAAATCCCCGATATTGATTTATACACATCCTGTATATTCTTGTTCTGAAAATTTCACGGAATTTAACAGATGTGAAAATGAAAAATGATATTTTTGACCATTTCACACTTTCCGCTTCCTCAATATGAAATATGTAGAAATGAAATAAGTATAATAGGCACTAGAATTATTTATCTCCACCTTGGTAAAGAAGATGGTAGCGTGTCTGTCCCAACGTTCAAGTGGTTCCTCGGTCAGGGTGAGTTATCTCGATTAGCTTCTTTCCAGGGTTTTGCTTTTCCTGAAAGACGAATGTTCCCTTGTTAGAGTTACGCGACAATCACTGTACTGATATCGCTGTGCACCTGAAAATTTGATGGTATATAAGCGACATGCACCAAAAATCTGCTGCAGAGTAGAAACGCAAAGATAAAAACTGAAGCCTGGAAAGTACCACATCTTGCAAGTAGCTGCTGGACATCTATCGTCAGTTGTGTGGCGAGTGTAGGGGACGGTGCTCCTTACATATGCCACGTTAAGATCTCTGCCCTTCAGGGGTTAACAATCCTTCCCGTACAATGCCTATATGTTCCTACATATTTTGGAGTCATTTTTGAGTGTTTGCAGCTATACTCCCCACATAGCTTCCACACAGAGCAGAGATTAAACTCTCTACGTTGAAAGACGTAAAGAAAGATATTTGTACAAAATAAATGAGTATAAAGCAGATAAAGTAGCACAATTGCAACACAGTGAATGCTTTTTCCATTAACTTTCAAACGACATATGCTTCACTTAGTGGCTATAACTTCAACTACAACTGCGGCACTAGCGCCGCAGCGGATAATGAGCAATATTGCTTTTCAAAATACGTCCATATCAATGTGACGATAAAAAAGCCTTTTTAGATTTCCTTCGTTGCATGTGGCTTTGATGGACACAAGAGAAAGACTCATAACATGGAGGCAATAAAAGACACAACGCCGCTACATTTTCTACTGTTACTGCTCATTACGGTAGACTGTGGCGAGAAAATACTTCTCTGACATTACAAGAAGCGGCGGCTGACGCGTGTTTCACACTCTGCAAGCAATAAAGACTTTCATAAAAGGAAAAGATGAAATAGAACAGCGTGATATTGTGTCATCAAGCGCTTCATTTTAGGTTGCATTTTAAGTTTTATGGCTTACTAACTCAGCTCTCCTCGCTTAATGAAGACTACTAACTTCTGAACACAGAGAAAAGAGAAAATGAGCTGGTGGAAAACCTGCAAATATGTTCATTCACTCTGTGTGCTTTGGAGTATCATTTCCTTAAAATTATTTGAAGTGACGTAAATTGAAAATTTGCCTTATAACCTCAGAACTGCATTTCAGTCCAATTTTACTGCACTTTTCTGTTTCCTTTTTATTCAATATTCACTAAATTATCAAACTAAATCTAAGCGCCTGGGGGGATATACCTTTGCCACACTTTTAAGCAGACCTTATTTCTGAGTATCTATGAACAGCGTAATCAAAAATGATTATTAAATTTCCAAGTTAGTGCTTAATTTCAGCCTATCAATGATGCGATACAAACCTTTCTGATAACATACCAAATTGACTATACTTTTTGGGAAAGTTATAGTTATTTATTTTAAATGAATAAGATTTTAATTAGTTCAAAAATATAAGATATCGTATTTTATGCCAAACTAAATTATGATTTTAATTTTCTTCGATTGGCTATTCTTTTGTATACAGTCACCGCAATGGAAATATTTACATTAAAATGCAAAGAAAATGTTTACATAGACATTAAACTCAGTTTGTCCTTCTCCCACCACTACACAAAATGGTGAGCGAGGCTACAAATCACGTGATTCTTGAAGCCAAAGCAGCAACTTCCTTTCATTAGCAGCCCAGATTTCAGTCTGTCTCTGATATTTGCATACAGCAAGTTGTTTATTGTGGTTGTTTTCATCCGATTTTTTTTATCTCACAGCTGTTTTTGAAGGTGTGCATTTATGCATGCAATACACAAAATGGGATGCATGAAACTCACTTGTGAGGAGAAGACTTGTGCTTTAACTCTGTTAGAGGTAGGTACCTCTGTAACTCCTTGGCCGCACCGTGGCTCAGTGGTTAGACCACTTGGCTCTCACCAAGGCGGCCGAGTTCGATCCCAGGCGACCGCAAAGTGAGATTTGTCGTGGACAACACGGCGCTGGGGCGGGATTTCTCCGGGATCTCCGGTTTCCTCCGCCATCTCATTTACCGGTGCTCCATCTTCATCTCATGTATCATCAGTGTCATCGCCTGCGGTGCCGTATGTAGTAAAAGCGGGCGTTTAACACTACACACACACACACACACACACACACACACACACACACACACTCTGTAACTCGTATATCTGCTGATCTAAAGGTTTCAAGACAATCCATTTACAACTTAAACAATGCAGCAGTACCTTTGCCACGTGGCATAACACCAACTCGAAAGACAGGCTCAGGTGGTAAAAGAAAGAGTTCTCCAAGGACTGGTGACCTTCTTAAACATGAAGGATGGCTAATCCGTGGATTACAACAGCAGGGTTAAACCAGAATCATCCAGAACTGCTCAAAAGTGTTGCAATCCGGACTATTCAGCATCGGCTTCAAAAAGACTTAGGTTCACCAATTCGGTGTGCCGCCAAGAAGCCTCTTCTAACTGAAGCTATGTTGAAGACAAGAGTAACATTTCTGCAAAACATATCAGCACTGGACATCAGAGGACTGGCGCAAAGTAATGTTTTTTGATGAAAGCATTTTCAAATTAGTCAGAGGAAAGTCCAAAAAGGTGAGAAGGCCAAAAATATGTCACGGTATGATCCAAAGCTTACGGAAAAAACTGTTAAACATACAGAAAGTGTGATAGTGTGGGTTGCCTTTAGTGGTAATTGTGGTAGAGGTGGCTTGTACTTTCTACCTAAAACTGTAACAATGTAGTGAAGTAACTATTTAGAAGTGTTACAACAGCATTTGGTCCCATTTTGGCCAATTCATCAGTGTTAGTTCTTCATGTATGATGGTGCCCCTGCTCACAGAACAAAGATGGTTCAAAATTTCCTAAAAGATAAAAATATACCTGTACGTGATGGCCTGGTAACTCTCCTGACCTAAATCCGGTAGAAAATGTTTGGGATCGAATGAAAAATAAAATAGAAGAGCTGCAACCATCAAATATTAAGGAGCAACAGGTGATGTTGAAGAAGTTATGGGTGGAAATGGACAAATATATTTTGAAAATCTAGCATATTCGATGCCCAGGAGACTCATGAAGATGATACAAGTTAAGGGAAATATGACCAAGTACTAATTGTACGCAGAAATTCAAAGTAAAACCATGTAAAGTCAGTGTTTGTTGTTTTTATTACATGTAAAGATTTCCATTACAGCCCTGTAATTGGTAAACCGCATGAGATAAAGTATTACAATTGTATATAAAGAGTATGATCCCTGGTACAAGAATAAAAATAAATGAAAGAGAACCAGAGATACTTAATAGTGGTGCAAGACAAGGTTATCTTTTATCAACCGCACTTTGTAATTCGTGTATTGACGAAATAGTATGAATTAGAGAGGCTTTAGAGTAATGAACCCAGTAAGATTAAAAAATAGTGTAAGATAATATAATAATAGATCAGATATCACGTTTCAAGTATTTATGATGTAATATCTCATACCAGGGAGAAACTGATTTAGTAGCGAAAATAAATTTAACTATATTAACAGGTACTTTTAAAAGAATATTAAAAAACAAAGCCCATAAAAGCTGCATAGTAAAATTGTACAAATCAGTGGCATTACCAAATATGATATGCGAATCTGAAATATGGACATTAGCAAAAGGGAATGGTACTAGAATACAAACATGATATGAAATTTGTAAGACCAATAGCTGGCTACTCTAAAAAGGACAAAAAGCGTAGTCAAGCAATCAGAAAAGAGAAGCAACAACATAAATCAATGAGAAAACGTGTTCAAATATGAATAATAACAGAATACCTAAAATAGCAAAAGGTACAAGACAACAGTGAAGACCGAAGAAAAGATAGGCAGACCAAATTGGAACCGGAAAGGATTGAAAAGTTCAAAGTCGTGAAGTACAAGAAGAACTACTATACAGTTAAAGAGTAGATATCGTTAAAGAACAGAATATATATCAAACAAAATTTATTGTGGCATTAACCACTTCCAATATATTATTTGTAATTGGATTGATTTTCACGTACATTTTACGCAAGTTTCTTTACGTTTTCTCTCTCACAGTTATGCAAAGAACTTGTAATTTCAGAGCAATTATAACCGCACAAACATTATAAAGATCTGGTTATAGTTATATCTTTAATGAAGTGGGTAAATTTGTAATGAACATCTAGATTTATTAAAAATAAGCAGATAAAATAACAACGCTCTTATAATAGTTTACTGAAGAGTAAGTAGATAAAACAGTTGAATATAAAGTCGAAATTTTTGGAATGTCTACCACATACGTAATTTGATACGGAGATTTTAGAGTCACCTGAATCAAAAACAAAAATTGAAAAAGATCTAAATGGTATTTGTAGATCTTGCTAAGGCAGACATATATATATATATATATATATATTGTAACGGGAGCGCTGGAACACCCTGTGAAAGCAGCTGGCAGCGGAAGGTAGGGGAGGTTCGGTTAGCCACACCTCCTCCTCGTTTGTCTTGTGGTGGTGACAGACTGTGGTCAGGGAAAAAAACATGACTGTCACCTGTTTTCTCTACACCTGTTTCTCGATCTTTCTGTTACTAGAACAATCCTGTAAACACGAGAAACCGGCGATATTCCTATATAAAGAGAGTTACAGACAGACAGAGGGAGTTAGTTTGTGAGTTGAGTTGGTTTTGGTTTAGTCAGTCAGTTGTTGGTTTGGTCAGTGAGTGTGAGTGAGGAGACAGTCGCAGTTCTTGGTGTAAGAGTTAGTCAGTGACGTGTTAATGAACGAAAGGGTTGTGCAACGGAAGACTGTACGAACTGTGTATGTGTATCGGGGTTTATGTAATCGCGAGTACAAGTGAAGTTGTAACGGACGAACTGGTGAATTGTAATTGTGTGCAGCAAGTAATTCTGTGTAATTGGCAAGAGTTTAACTGTAAGTCGGTGGAAATAAAGAACATTTTTGAGTGGTGTAATTGGACTTTTCATTTCACGAACCCACAAAGTCACAATATATATATATATTTGAAGAGTTAAGGAGTATCCCTTCTTATTGAATTTCCAAATACGTTAACTTATCAAAAACCACCCAACATGATCAAGAAAATGGTACCACCCCAGAGTGCACTTAACATAAAGCGTTTACATTTTTCTTGATGTTCTTAAAAACGAATGATTTTTTTTTTTTTTTACAAAATAATATGTTTAAGATATTTTCGTAATAAACGTAATGTATATCTTGGATTTTCTAACAACGTCCTCAGAAATCCTTTTCATTTCCGACGAATTTTGTGCCAATGATAAAAACAACGGAAATACACACAATATTACTACATCTATATAAAAATGTAATGCCAATTGAAATACAAAATTATGTCAAATGCATTTTTTAATGTGGATTAAACCGCTTCAGAAATATTCCTTTTTTATTTTCAAACTCATATTTTCCACAAATAAGAATCTTTTCTTCTTATATCTCTTGAGCAACAAAGATGGAATTTCATAGCCATCACGATCAGCTCTTAGAATATTTGAATATCAGATAAAGCCTAGTGTATTTTACTAATGTTCTTGTTTTATGCAAAATTAGCAATATGATTATTTATGCTTATGTTTGTCCTCGTAGAAAAAGGAATACGTGTTTGTTAGAAAAAGTTATTCAAGAGTACAGAAAGTCATGTGAGTGTAACACGTAAAATCTTATGTTATGGCCATATCGATTAGCTTATAAAAGATTTGATTTCTTAAGGATTACTATATTTCCTTTTTTGCGCTTTATAACTACAATGAAACATGAAATTCGTTAATTAATTATAATTTATAGAATTATTAATAGAGAGAATTGCCTTTGTGAAAATATTTTGCACAAGACTAAAGAAGATTTTGATTGAAAGCATAACACCTTTCTTTTTTAATTTGGATAGAGCCATGGATGGGAAACATTAGATTTTTAAGTGAGAAATGGTCTATTCGATTGTTATGAAACTTAAATAGCCAATTTAATTCGTCTTATTAATTCTTAGATGTTCATTTCAAACTGTGCCATTTAAATGTAATTCACTTCTCAACACTCGGAACATATAATTCAACATGCCTTGTACTTCTGCAACTGTGTATAGCTCATGTGCTGGAGAAGTTGCCTACCATACACGGCGCACAACCTAAACATGAACTACCTCATTCTGGGAACTGTGTCGGGTCAAAACTTCATTGGCTCTTAGTTTTTATTGGGCTGTAAGATTTGATCATTTTGATAATTGTAGCGTATAAAAATGAGTGTGTCAACATAATATGTGACGGGGCACTCTTACGTAAATGTAAGAGAGATTGGGTAGGGTTATTAAGGAAAGATAAACATGTTTGTTTTTTTTACTTTAAGTTTCTGTTTTGATACGGCAAGAAACGTTATTTGGTCTCATTCTACGATTAACATTGTTGCCCTGTAATACTTTGAACGACGTACTAGTTAGGTAGCTTCTCCTTCGCGTTAAGTTATGTTCCTTTGAACTGATACTTGACTTACTGACCCAAAGGGATGATTCTTTATATACCCAGAATACTGGTAGTGAGCTACATATTAATTAACCTTATTTTCGGGAAATCAGGGGGTTATTTTGGGGACATCATTTCATACTTAAGAAATAGTGTGTCAGTATTAAAGCAAATGTGTATAAAATCGAGTAGATATTTGTCAAGTTATTTTCCGCAAAATAAGCAATAATTGCAAAAATATTAACAGTGATAAGCACGATGCTTAAATGTTGACACACATGTAGGTATGTGCTACGAATCCATCACCATGAAATTGGGAGAAGGAGCAATGTAACATCGTGCTTCTATCGCCAAACTGAATTTTTTAAATCGGAATTTAAGAAGGATGCTACTCTTTATCAATAAAGGTAATTTATTGGAATTAAAACTGCTGAATTTTAACATATTCTTATAGTAATCCTCTGTAAGTAGAACGTATTTACGTCTGCCGACTGCAACTGAAGTAAATTGTGTTAGAAACAGACTAATAAAATGAACCCACTTTCCCCTCAGACACTTTAGACACTAAAATGTGATTGAAACTATACCGGAAATTAGCGTAGATTTGAATCCTACATTTTTATCATTCAGAAGTTAAGTTTCTGGAAGAAACATAAACGAAAATAAAACCACTTTTGAAGCAGAGTACTTTCTCTGGAAGATTAATTTAACAGATTATTATTTAACCTGAAACTCTGAGAGTTTGGTATCCAGAAGTCAATGTTATTTAACTCCAAAAATGAGAGCAGACAGAAGAAATACAAGTGTGTGGACATGAGTGACGTTAAGTCCAGTAGTTGATTCAGGTCAAGTCAAATCAGCTGCTGATTGCAGTTCTGTCAGAGATCTCTTACAAAGGCTTTCAATGTTGTTTTCGCGAAATAAGGACTTCGATACGTGCCCCGCATCTACAGAACCCTGGCCTCTCAAAAATTTAATCAGCGCGGAATTTATTTAGGACATCTGGGGAACCGTAAAGATACGAAAGGGTCTTCCTTGGCGCTTGAAGGATTTAACGTCGTCTCTGCACACGGTATATATGTCTAGAATTTAAGGAGGTTATAAACTTGGTTACTGGGGGTGTTGAACTGATACAGAATCCCTCTTCCTTTTAACTTTCCCTAACCCTTACCTAAGCTAGTACAAGTACTATACTCCAAAATGAATTCTTTTATGTTTTCGAGGTTATGCATGCTTTCAGACCTCCTGAATACAAAAAGGGTGTTTCAGATACTAAACTTCTTGTGCCTGAGGAAGCCTTTGAACACTGTAACTCAGAAACAAAGAACGAAACCTACTCCTAAGGGAAGTGAAAATTCTATACACATGCAGTGAATCAAAGAAACATTCACGTTTCTAGGTATATTTGAGAATATTTGTATAATTTTTTTCAGTGTTATTATATGCAAAACCTATTCTTATTTTAATATGTGTGGTAGTCTGGAAAAAGAAATAATGACGCTTTTGGTCAGCTTTTCTCAGGGACATCTTGAAGCATACAGTTGTACTTTCTGCGGCACATAAAATATATTTCATAACACAGAACTGCTAATAACACTTACATTATTACATATTTTATTTCTTATGAATCTGCATTAACATTTTAATACAATATATTCAATATTTTAAATTGTTTCGTAGTAAAAGTGTTACCATAGTTTTATGTTTAATATGTGTATATAAGCAAGGTAAATTTCAGTCTTGTAGCTTTTACAATCTCTATTTGAAAAGTACATTTTGTTTCGTAGTTTCTCTTCCTTGAAGTACAACACAAGAAAAATTATGTAATTTTATAAATTTTACAGATTAATAATTTAGATGCGTTCTAGGATGTCTCCTGTTTACTAACCATTATCATTTTGCAGACGTGTAAGATCTGAAAGCTTTAGGCACAAATTTACCGTAGATATTTCGCATCAACAGAGAAAGCAACTTTTTTTTATTAAAGATACATTTATCAATTTTGATCAGGTTACATCTTTGAAATCCTCTAAGCCCATTAAGTTTCAGAGATACAAGGCAAATATCCCCTTTCTACTACAAATTTACTTGTTACATAACATATATATTTATTTCCAAAAATATGCCTATAGATTTTGAATTACGTATACAGAGTAAATATAAATCGCAAAACTGAGGAACCACAAAGGCTCATTTTAGCTTTATTGTTTCTCAAACACAAAACCAGCGATATAAAGCACGACAACTTTCCATCTATGGAGCTATTCACCTTGAATAATATTTTGAGGTCAACTGACTCAAGAAAGGTGTGTTTTTATGGCAGTATAGTGTAGTGTGTGTATGTAGGTGCGTCTGGAAAGAGAGAGATAGACATAACTAAAGGACATAATATTGGCAATTGCCTACAGCATCTTCATGAAAGATTTTTAAAGTACATACTTCAGCTATTATTGTCTTAAATGCATGATATTTGATTGATAGAGTCGACATGAAAAATTCAATGCCACGACCGGAATTTGAACCACGGATCTACTGGTTTCCGTCCAATCGCTCTTACCCATTGAGCTGCCATGGTGGCCAATTTGCCGTCATGACATTAAATTCTCCGTTTGACTCATATATTTTCCCAGTAAACCACTAGGGGCTCTCGAGATACACCGTTTGTGGCAACTTACTATTGTAAGTACTTGTGCCCAGGCTTCATCATTTAACTATTATTATTTAAGTTAAATGATGGAAATTAATCATTTCTTCACACTGGCCGTATACAAGTTAAGGCATTGGATTGATAGAGTCGATGTGAAAAATTCAATGCCACGGCTGGGATTTGAACCACGGATCTACAGACTAGACGGAAACCGTAGATCCGTGGTTCAAATCTCGGCCATGATATTGAATTTTTCATGTCGACTCTATCAATCCAACACCTCAGTCTGTATACGGCTAGTGTGAAGAAATGATTAATTTCCATCAATTAACTTATATTTATATACTTTTGATTTTTTTAATAACGCTCAAACGATTTGTATTAAATCACGAGTTTAAGATATTTTTAGGAATAATTAAATATTACACTTAGTTCTATGAATAGTCTAAACATTTCATTTGGTATCTATTTTGCGTAACTGGAAATCCAATACAAATAGAGGTTTATTGCTTAAAAGTAGCAAATAAAGAGTATATTTCTTTTATATGACAAAAACATTTTTTGTTGTTATTGAAGACTTTGGAGATATTGTATCCTATCAGTTAAAAGTTTCACTAGTTACATAAAAGATTTTTAGAACTGTTTATGTATTGCTGTCTTTTCTTTTTATTCTTTCCGTTTATATATTCTATTTTAGCTTCTACAGCAATATGGGAGGATTTCACCAGAAGAAGAACTCTTGGCTGCAGATTATTTTAATTAGCTTTTAAACATATTTCTATACAACACATTCTTCCACTTCAAGATGCATACTTCCAGACACTGCAAAGGGAAAGGAAATATTCTAGTTAAAGTAAAATTACCCTGTTGGTAATTAAATCGAGGGAATTTGGGGTTTAGAAACCAGAATGCTGAACAAACGAGCCAAGCATTAGTGGAAGCAATCTTTTGTCTATCGCGATGTTATGCAGAGAGTATGGAATTTCAAAACCTACACAGAGCAACCCTCCTCTTAAAGATTCTCCTACCCCTTTAGCCTCTTCTGCTTCCTTTTATCTACAATAAAATAAATAATGAAATATATTCTCCAACTGTTTGGCTCTATTAAGATGAAACTGATAGAACGATAACCTTTTGTTTTAAAAAGTCGTCTTTAGAAAGAATAACAAAAGATGAGTAGGAGAAGTAAAGTGTACGTAAAACAACCAATGTTGTTTCACGAATCTAATTACATATCTAAATAATCTGATCGAAACCTGAAAGAAAGTTGGAAAACATATAGGTCACTTTAACAAGGTAAAGGTAATTTTGAAGTTATTGTTATAGAAATCTGTTTTGTAATTGTATGAACGCTACCCATATGGTCAACAATCTTAGGAAGCACTTCGTTAGATCCAATAAGCAAATGCTGGTTCTATTTGTGATCTGAAGGCAACCAGTGGGCGATGTAATTGTTTCCCATATAAGGTGTTAGTGAATATAGTGATGAAACGAGATCATCTATAGATTTTACGGCGGACTACGAAGCATTAAATCACGCAAATAACTTTTTGTTACGTTTTTTAAGGGAAGGAAGACAGATTTGAGTTGGGAGGGAGACAAAGACTTATATCACCAGAGAGAACGGCTAGTCAGATATTAATTAAATGAAAATTCATGCGATGGTGTTGAAGCTTCGTAGAAGCACTTCCCTTAGGCTTTGGTGATTGTGGGAGCATTGCCTATCACTGACAAATTCTTCGCACCGGCGTCTTTTCCAGCTGATTTCACAGCATTATTGTGAAAAATGTTAGATATCTGGAGTACTTTGTAATGGCGTTTGCTAATTGGCTATACATTGCTGTATTTGTTGTTCGGATGGCCCGTGTTTTATTCAAGGCTGATGATTTGGATAAATACGACTTAAAATTACCATCATAGAGTCAGGAGTGGAAACATGGGCCCTCAACGTGGACGAAGTACTAGCAGTGCCCCTCGCTGCATTATATAAGCAATAATGAGAAGTTACCTTAAAACTTTAAAGTGTTTGTAATCTTTCCTCATTTTCAAATCTAAATATTAAACCATATAACACACTATATGATAGAGATTACATCCTCTGAACTTGACTAATTTTATCGAGAAGAATGACTTCGAAGTAATGTTCCAGCCTCCCATTTCGTAGTCTCGGGTTTTACTTAAGTGATTCATTGTCATTTTTTCTGGTCGATAGGTGAATGATGGTGGGCTCCTGCTTGGAGATTTTTGTATCCTTGACCTTCAGCTTCATCATCGTTTTCATCTTATTTAGGGTTAAAGAACCAGACGAGATGCTCTAGCTCAGTGGTGGATGTGCGCGTTGTAGAGATTTCTTTCAGGTTTCTTCCTTTATATAATTGAAGGATGTCTATATTATTTTTAAGACAAAAAAACTAAATTTGGGATTGTGGTAAGTTTTGGACCAATTTGAACAAATGCGTCTCCTTAATAGAAACGATTGTTGGAAATATAAGAATTCCAAAAGTTCATCACAGCAATCTTATTATCATTAAAATAATATCATAATGTGTCAGAAAGATTCAAAGCACAGAACAAAAATTAATTAAAAGCTGTAAAATTTTACACAAACCATTAAGATTTACTGGTCTCCAGTTTCATTTTCAATGTCGGAAACAGCACCGGAAGTCTCCAAGTAATCGATTTCATGATTCCTTGAGATACATGTAGAAAAACGTAAGCATGAGAAAATCACAATCTTATATATATATATATATATATATATATATATATATATATAATATCTTAGTCTGTGTAGACTAGCTAATTAAGTACTGGATTTACAAGTTTAAGTTCTAATCTGAATAGAGTCCCAGAGTGGTGATTTTAAGATTGGGTAAAACAAAAGCCTTCTGTCAGTAGATTTACACACATGTAAAAGAAATATTACGAGAGTAAATTCCTGCTTATCAGCAGTACTGATTGTAATCTGATGTGATTGTTAACTAATGACACCATCAATAATTTAATTAATTACTATTAGTTCAAGAAATAGGCCTTTACATCAGCACAAAAACATCATGCTATGCATTGAAACTGCCAAAAGATAATTCTCGTAACAAAATTATGAAATCCAGTACACTTAATTTGCAAAGCTATACCCGTAAGTTTCAAATAAATAATATTCTAATCCAGATGACCTGCATTAGACGGACTTGTTTAACGATTCAGACCTGTTTTAAGCTAAATCTCAATGTAAAGTCGTATCATGTGAAGAAGAAAGTTTTCACATTAGGCAAATTTGTGCTTTACTTTGGAAAACTGAAAACATTCAGTTTCTCTTCTTTCAGCTCTCAACATACTAATTTGTGTTCGGCATAATGTTGCTATAGGGGCTGATTTTTACAAGGTTTTTGAAACTAGGGTAACATAGTATTAATACAAACATTAATGATTAAAGTCACCTGTTTCAGACAAGGCTGACAAAAAATTACATTCTCATCTGTGCTGAACGACGGATCACCGCTTAAGAAGTACTCTTCTGTTGTTTATCTGTTTTGGCATATTTGCGTAGGAAACTGATCTATGTGTGCACTTGAAACACTGCTTACAGAATGGGCTTTCCATTCCCCACATAAAGAGTGGTCCTTTGTCAATCCATTGTAATGTATTTTAGCTGGTCTTTGCACTCGTCCTTGAGCGAATGCTCAGATTTTTCCATGACGTCGTTAGCGCATTGTGACATGTCTGTAAGGCAGATACCTACCTGCCTAAACCCCTTTTGTATATTCAATGTTCAACAGTAAGATATTTCCCTTCCCCGAAAACTTCACGTTGAAACCAACAAATGCAAAAGCTGTTGTCACAAATTACAAGCAGAAGAAACTGACTAAAAGGCAGTTTTAGGCACTAATAAGTACAATAGGCACAGACGTATGAAATAGGGATTTATAGGCACTATACAACTAAGAAATTACGCTAGTAAATTTAGGAAACGTGCTTATAATTTAAAAGCCTACGTTTCTGAACAAAGGAATAAAATAGGCAAAATAGGGCAAAATCCAGCCCCTAGTGATGAGTTATGAAGAACAATATTTATATCCTTCGGGACCCTCACATCATCCCTCCCTCACTTAGAAGCACAGGATTGCCGTGCAGTGCTCTGTCCCAGGTGTGGAGGCCTTCCGTAATGCGTACCTCTACCTAAATAAGTTTTGTTCCAAATTGTGAGTACGTTTTTATTAGCTCTTATACTGCAGCTAGGATGGTACCGTGTACCTTCCAGGTATACGACTAAAAATGTCTCATCTAATTGGCACGCGTTGACAGTTGAAAGTGATTTCTTTTAAGTTTCTGTCTTTTTATCTTGCAGCTACACATAAAATTGTAGCTACGAGCATGATCACATAATCCCACTTTGAGAGCTGGAGAATAAACCTCAAGGAAGACGTGTAGTGGAGCACGATTGAAATCACGGCGACTAACAGGGGTTTTAACGCAGTGACCAATTAAGAAACGCTTTACTCTGCAGTAGCGAAGCTGCTCAAAATGAATTCTAAAAAGCATCTTTCTTTGATCTCTGAAATTTTTAGCTTGGCCCGTAACCTACGCAACACCGAATCCTTAATTAGAATCCTTTCTGATTTTGGCCTTTGAAGGAAATACAAGAGGATTAAGAAATGTTCCGCATACACCTGCTAAAGTTTTAATTAATTTTTTCCCCTGGAAGTTGTGCACAGGATTTGATGCAGGTGCTCTACTCCGAAAATTTATTTTCCATTCAGGAGAGGAAGAAAAATGCCGTGTGTTGCACTCACAATGACGTCCTCTGCCCATTCTTTCAGAAACTATTTTATAAAAACTACTCTTCCTAGCTACTTTTTTGTTAATCTAAATCTATTTTATTACACATTTAAAGATAAGAGTAGAGTAGCCTAAATATATACACAATTGCTCTTTCTTTGTTTGGAAACGAGAACAAAAATGCAGTAGTGGCTTTGCAGCAGAAAAAATAAGTATATTTACCAATATTAACAATGGGTCGATTGTGAATGGGTCGATAGGGATGGGTGGATATATTTTCTCGATAGTCGATTCTCGATATCAATACACGATACCTTCATCCAACACAAAATACTGGTAGATTGTTGGGAGAACTGTGTAATGACAAAAAATTTAATAATATTAAATTAAATAAATAAAATAAAATAGGAGCAAATAAATGAATATATAAAATTAAATAGGGGCACTTAAAACCATCAGTGTTCTTATTTTTAAACCGTTGCATTAGACATTTAAAATAAAAACAGTTCTCGTTTACAAGTTTTTGTTCAAACTTCCTCTTTCGTTCCTCTTTCGGGTCTGACTTGACCCTACTTCATTTTCTGTCACATGTGAGCCTTGCTGTGCTAAATAGTCTTTCAGAGAAAACTTTTGCAGGTGGAATACACATTTTTGTTTACTTATGAAATTTCGAATTTATTTTCTACGAATCTGACGCACTAGAAAGAGAATGTGACAAATCGTCGTTGAGACATGCACTGATTTCTTCTTGGGAACTGTTAAGTGGCAGTGAATTTGACACATAAAATAAAAATTGCAGAATCACCAATGAAGTATCGAAAAAGTACGTTTCGAGTTTTCTGAAGTGTCATTCGATGTAGATATTACGTAAATATCTTGAGTACGGAGGTATGGCAGGACCCATCCCTAATAGCAACCACTCATAAAATTGATTTCATATAAACTGAGCATTTTAACGAAATTTGGCATTTCAGTTTTGTAAATTTATACCTATGATTTACAAATAATTCAAAAGTGATTTGGTACTTTTCAGTTCTCAGGAAAATGCCTTAAGCATATGGTATTTTAATCAAAATTTACGAGAAATGATGCAAGTAAGTAGGTAATTGAGAAGGTCTAAATTTTTGGATGCATAAGTTGATTTCCTCTCACACTTTGAGTAGATTGGAACTACGCAACAGTTTAGGAGGCCGGTATGGTTAAAAGTTATGTTTTGCCTACATAGTCTATGAATGATATTTTTCAACATTTAATCGTTTGCTATAGTAACTTTCAATAGGTTTATCATACAGGCAAACATTAACAAGAAAGAGGTTGCAAAAATTCGAATTTTACTTCATCCTTTTTACTCAATTTTGTTATCTGTTCCCGCAAAAATGTGTATATTCTCATTATTTTGTTTCTCTGTTTTGCTGCCCACTAAACAAACACAACTGACTGAGTGCCGCACAAAACGTCAATGTTCAGGTGCGAAGTCTAAAAAAATCGGTTTAATTTGTCATGCGAAGATCCACAGCTATTTGTTGTTTGATCTGTGGTAGCTGTTAAATCAGGCAATTAGCAGGAAAAACATTGAACCTGCTGCAATGTATATCTCCAGGATGTAGTCACAAGTGTATTTTTGTGTCTTCGACAAAGCAGTCTCCTACGTCGACTGAGTTTAAAGAGGAAAACCTAAAAGAACGTTTTAAACTAAGTGAAGTTGTAATTCTTCTCTGTAAAGTTCAGTCATCCACCTTTATGGTACATTTAACTGTATATAGATTTTGAGGATCAACCTATGTTCAATTAAATTTAACCCATGTCTTTTATTATTATTATTATTATTATTATTATTATTATTATTATTATTATTATTATTATTATTATTATTATTATTATTATTATTATTATTATTATTATTATTATTATTATTATTATTATTATTATTATTATTATTATTATTATTATTATTATTATTATTATTATTATTATTATTATTATTATTATTATTATTATTATTATTATTATTATTATTATTATTATTATTATTATTATTATTATTATTATTATTATTATTATTATTATTATTATTATTATTATTATTATTATTATTATTATTATTATTATTATTATTATTATTATTATTATTATTATTATTATTATTATTATTATTATTATTATTATTATTATTATTATTATTATTATTATTATTATTATTATTATTATTATTATTATTATTATTATTATTATTATTATTATTATTATTATTATTATTATTATTATTATTATTATTATTATTATTATTATTATTATTATTATTATTATTATTATTATTATTATTATTATTATTATTATTATTATTATTATTATTATTATTATTATTATTATTATTATTATTATTATTATTATTATTATTATTATTATTATTATTATTATTATTATTATTATTATTATTATTATTATTATTATTATTATTATTATTATTATTATTATTATTATTATTATTATTATTATTATTATTATTATTATTAACGCCATCATTATTATCTTTGTTATCACGATTATCTTTATTGTCATGATCATAATTATCATAATCATCTCACAATTATTATCATTATCATGACTATCATCATCTCCATGATGTTTGTGAATGAGCTCATGTAGGACTACGCAAAAAACTTAGAGACTCTTCTTACGAGGGCTGTTCAATAAAGAATGATCATACTTTTTTACGTTCATAATTTTTCGTACTAAAATTCAATCTTATTATATTCCGTTAGCTTAATGTGAAACAAACACGCCGTAGTAGTTTTATTGTTGGTACTCTGGTTCCCGCCTGTGAGAACCAGGCAAGTTCAGACATGTTCAGTATCACCTACCACTTCAATGGAGGTAACATGCAGTAAAGTTGATGTTAGAGGAAGATCCGGAGTTTCTTTCAAACGTAATCACTGCTGATGAAACTTGGCTACATCATTTTGATCCTGAGAGCAAACAGCAAAGCTCAGTGTGTAAACCTCTCCCATCACCAACCCCCCCAAAAAAAATCAAAAGTGGTTGCATCTGCTGGGAAAGATATGGTCATCTCATTCTTTGATATTCATGGAGTGGTTTATCAGCATGTTGTACCTGCACACACATCAGTAACTAGACAATACTACACGGATGTCCTGAAAACATCGCAAGTCCATATCAAGCGCAAAAGACCACATTTCCGTGAAGCAGGCTGGATGCTGCACCACGATAATGCAATGTTGTTGCTGAATATCTGGCAAAAATCAACGTGAAGTCCATCCCTCACCCTCCCTGTAGTTCGGATTTAGCCCCATGTGACGTTTTTCTATTCCATAACCTGAAGAAACGCCTTCGTGGGAGGCATTATACATCATCAGAAGCAGTGGTGAAGGCTGCGGAGGCGATTTTGAAGGATCTCTCAAAAATGCTTTCCAGCATGTCTGTGAAGACTGACAGAAACGCTGGGACATGCATCGCATTCAGGGAAGGACTATATTGAGAACGACCATCAAAATTATGAGGATGAGTAAAGGTACGTTGTCAAAAAAAATTGTGATCATTCTTTATTGAACAGCCCTCGTAGTACTTCTATGAATACAAAGTTCTCTCACCCTAACTGTCGGCCTTCTTTCTCTCATCCGTCCACGTTGTTAGTCTTTTTCTTCGGTTTGTCCTCTTGGTCAACTTGCCACTTATGCACCTTCATTCTAAAGACGACTCTGTCTAGAATATCGTCTTGATATCGTCCTGCCAATTTTAATCAGTTTTTTCTTCACCAATCCATTTCACATTGTCTACTTGTTCTTCATTTCTATTTTTGTTAAGTTCCATAATGTGTTTTGTGAGCCTATTTGAAGGTAATTGTTTAATATGTCCATAAGATTTTAAACTTCGTTGACTACTGATGTCTGTATATCTTTTGTTTCTATTTTACCTTTAATTTTGTATTCCTCACCTACTACTTGTGGACCTAAAATTATTCTGATAATTTTACGTTCTTCTTGGTCTACATTTTCGATGTGTGGCTCTATAGAACCTTATTGTTACTATTATTCATGATGTTGATAAACAATTCTCACTTGTATTCCATTAAAATGAATGCTACGAATGCCTTAGGTTTCATTGCTGTAATTTAATAAGTAAGTCTATTTCCTTTTATTGAATGGACATAACGTGTGTGGCAAATTGTTTCTCGAGGTTTAAGTGGTTCACTTAAACAGTAGAGTGAGCTTTAATTTCAATATAATGTATAAAGTAGGGAAAAAACGAAATACAATACAATTAATTCAAAACAAATAATTACATAACATAAAAAAGAATATTTTTGTAACATTGTTCTACATACTTTACGGTAATCAATATATAATTGGTAATAAAGGACGACATATAACAAAGTGAGTAAAATGAATGGTGAATATATTGTAACACACGAGAACACCAGTTGCTGCTAAGAACACTTCTTAAGAGCTTAGCGTAGCACAGACGTTATACCAGTGAGACTGTTACACACCATCATAACAATAGGCAGCTGTCGAACCGAAACACTGCCGAACTCTACTTGGTGTATAAGTATGAGTAGCTGGCGTGCTTAATTTATAAGAGTACTCAATCAAAAGTTTGATGTTCACCTGTTCTCCAAAAGCTTTCCAACCCTAAATTCGGGTCATCTTCACTGAAGTCTGCTCCAACTACTGCTTGAGGAGGATATTTTTCCACTACAAGAAGGTTAAGACCACGCCCATTGGAGGTCTCCTGATTTCTGATGCCAAACTTTAGAACTGGAACTTTGGTACAAATCTTACTGGCCACAGATGATTAGTTGTCACCTGTGATATTAACAGGTTGGGGAAACGATCTCCAGAAACGGAGATAGAAGAGGAAGTACATTTGCCTCAACAAACATCCAACAGTTTAAGTTCCTCACATCCAGAGACGACGTAACTCCAATCTGTTGTTGATAAGTTGATAACTTATAGTTGATAAGTTATTATAGTATTGTAATTACTTTCCACTACCACATTACTGAATACGTTGTTCACGTTTGACCATAGTGGGGCAATAATTTACTATATCATCTGCTAGAGTCACGCGATACGTTTGTTTAGGTAGCACTTTCGTCCACAATCTCCTTGGGTAAGTGTAATAGATGAGCGTAGTTGCTTAGTCACCTTCCTGTACCACAAACATGACTAATAATGATACATGAGTTTATTTGCGTAAATTACCTTCCTAAACCTTCAGTTTGGTTATTTTTTGTTGATAATGACTTTACTATTAGTTTTCTGATAACATTTGCTTGTGTAAACTTTTTATACATGACTTTAGTTGTATAGTTCGATTATGTCGATACATGACTTTAATTGCATGTGTATGTTGCTGTAGCAGTTATTTTGTTTTTAATTCCTTTTTGGCGGGTATCTGTCAGATGGAAAAATAATTGTTTGGTATCTGAATTAGTTTCTCAAACGTAAAACGAAATAAAGTACATTAATTTAAGTACTTTCTCTTGCAATATTAATTAAAGCTTTGCTATACAATTTTACCTATTCTCTTATATAAGATAAGAATACAATTTAGAAGGAATGTTTAGTTAGTCCTTATCTCTTCTGTTTTGGGGATGTTTTCCACTGCGTTCCATTAAAATAGCAGCTGCTGGATATTACATCCCCTAGGGATAGTGGTACACACTGCGTCCAATTATGAAAACGACTCTACTCAGAAATAACACGGTTTTAAGGTAATTCCTCTGGGAAGGAAAGTAGTTCTTCCAGTTGTCTTCCATGCTTCATACACAACCGTTAGTTACGTCGAGAGATGAGTAACACATCTATAACACTTTTCCTCTTATTCAGAAAACTGTGACAGACACCAGCCGTTTTGTGTACCTATTCTTGCTCAAGAATTTCATGCACATATCCTGCTGCAGAATATCTAGGCCCTCTATACCAAATACACAATATCAATGATCACAAACTACAATTTTGAGAATGAAAATGAGAGTGCGAACCGGTGTATATAAAGCAGAATGATTTTTTACTTGAATGAGCACAAGGAAACACGTTCCGATTTCAGTACATGCGTTCAGAACTTACTAGGGAACTATCTCTCTACCCACGAGTGCAAAAGTTTGCCGAAAGACGAGGGGGTTGGAGAGGCAAGGGAAACAAAATTCTATGATCGTTTAATTTAGCCTAGTGAAAGCAAAGGTCAAGTTTACCTGCTGATCAACACTGACATTACCCTCCACAGACCACTGGTGGCAGGTAAC
This sequence comes from Mantis religiosa, assembly GCA_030765055.1. Classification (NCBI taxonomy): domain Eukaryota; kingdom Metazoa; phylum Arthropoda; class Insecta; order Mantodea; family Mantidae; genus Mantis; species Mantis religiosa. Next base: position 92,158,216 of record CM060956.1, on the reverse strand, counting down.
GACGAATTATCCTGCCTGGCAGTCTACCCAACAACAACAATAATAACAATAGTGGTAATAACAATAGTGGTAATAACAATAGTGGTAATAACAATAGTGGTAATAATAACAATAACAACAATAACAACAACAACAACAATAATAACAACAACAACAATGATAACAACAACAACAATGATAACAACAACAACAACAATGATAACAACAACAACAACAATGATAACAACAACAATGATAACAACAACAATGATAACAACAATGATAACAACAACAATGATAACAACAACAATGATAACAACAACAATGATAACAACAACAATGATAACAACAACAATGATAACAACAACAATAATAATAACAACAATAGTAATAACAATAGTAATAACAATAGTAATAACAATAATAATAAAAATAATAAAAATAATAAAAATAATAATAATAATAATAATAATAATAATAATAATAATAATAATAATAATAATAATAATAATAATAATAATAATAATAATAATAATAATAATAATAATAATAATAATAATAATAATAATAATAATAATAATAATAATAATAATAATAATAATAATAATAATAATAATAATAATAATAATAATAATAATAATAATAATAATAATAATAATAATAATAATAATAATAATAATAATAATAATAATAATAATAATAATAATAATAATAATAATAATAATAATAATAATAATAATAATAATAATAATAATAATAATAATAATAATAATAATAATAATAATAATAATAATAATAATAATAATAATAATAATAATAATAATAATAATAATAATAATAATAATAATAATAATAATAATAATAATAATAATAATAATAATAATAATAATAATAATAATAATAATAATAATAATAATAATAATAATAATAATAATAATAATAATAATAATAATAATAATAATAATAATAATAATAATAATAATAATAATAATAATAATAATAATAATAATAATAATAATAATAATAATAATAATAATAATAATAATATCATCTTGATAGTGATGATGATGATACTAAAAGCTGACCAGGATAAGTTAAGTGCTGGCATTCTGATCCCAAGGTTGAGAGTTCAGACCCGGTCTAGTTCGATGGTTTCTACGTGTGGCTAAAAGTGAAATGCATCATATCAGTTTTACTGACATTTAAAGAACTCCTTTGTGAAACTTCGGACATGCAGGTGAAGTTAATGTGATGTTGTATATGAACTGTCATTTTCAAACAAAATAATTATTTTTTTTATTTCGTTGGTCGTTAAGTCATTTGGTGTAAAGCCGTTTGGTAACTTGGTGGCTATGTTAATTGTAGTAGTATATTCATATAATCTGTTCTTGAGAACTGTAACAAAGGAAATAACGTATTTGTTTTTGGAACAAGATACACTTAATTTTAAATACCACGCAGTTTATTATATTAATTATCGCTAATCTATGCAAGGTAAAAGTATTTCGTTTCAGATAAAACTACAAGTTTGAGTATTGGAAATGCATTTAAAAAGAAGAAAGGCAGATTAAAATGGCTGAGAAATATATGTGCTAGAGAGTAAGAGAGAGTAAATGACGTCAATAAGAAAAGGATCCATAAATATAAGAAAAGGATCCATAAATACCTAAGTTGATACTGGAGAGTTGTATAAAACCAGCTACGTTTCATGTGGCGAAATGGTTTTTATTTTCCTTTGAGGCTTAAATACCTGTGCGCCGAACTCGCTGGTGAGGTATGAGGAAACTGAACCGTCCTGGCACGACTAACTGATAAGAAACTCGCCTCCCTCCCGTAGGTCAGTCTCGCATGTATCGGAATACATTTTCTCGCGTCTGTACTAGCACCGCTATAAACTTAAACATTTGGTGTATAATATCTGCTATATATGAACCACGAGTACCATAAATCTGCTGCAAAATATAACCGCAATGCCCAAAGCTGAAGCCTAGAAAAGTGCCACAAGCGACTACTTGCAAGTAGCTCCTGGACATTCCCTGTCTGCTGTTGTGCGAGTGTGGGGAACGACGCTCCTTACGTATGCCATGTGTAGGCTACTACCCGTTAGGAGCAAACAATCCCTCCCGTACAATGCTGTGTTATTATGCCTATATGTCCCAACATATTCTCCGTAGAGAGGGGGGGGAACTTCATCCCCTTCAGCTGCCGTGGTGCGGGCGCTGCGGACCCTTAGCACTCGTGGTATCTCTGACGTTAGTAGAGGAACCTCCGGCCGAATATTTGAGCTCCTCCCGCATGCTAGTTGTTCGAACTGGGTTGGACTCGAGGGGTCTATGTGTTCCCGACACCCACGGGAGATCGGGTACCTCCGGCCAGGCTTCGGCAGAAGGTTGCCTAAAAGACCCGAGTACTAGCCTGCAGAGCTAGTAGAAGCTGTGCTAGATCACTAGACGGCCCAACCGAGGTTATTCGGTAGTCTTTCCTGCGGGGTTGACGCGCGTAAGTGACGTATCCACTTCCATCCCGTTTTGACGTTGTTGTCGATGGTGCGGCTTTATAGACCCTAAGTATTGCTTTTGGAAAGAACTCAGAGTCCTCCATCGTCTCCCGAATGTTAGAGGCCGGAGTCTTCGGACTATTCCAGTAGACCTCGTATGAACTTTTAACATGTCCCAACATATTCTGGACACATTTTTGGGTACTTCCAGTTATACTCCGCACCTAGATTTTGGCACACAGACCCCGCATAGAGTAGAGATGATGTTATCAAACTCACAAGCGAATACAGGTATGGGCATAGTGATAGTTCCCTTGTAAGAAGCAAAAAGAGGTGTTTAAAATATTCAAATATTGTAATTTACGTTTCTAATGCTATGATACACGCTTATTTATGTGCATCCCTCTTGTATTTCTATTATAGTAGCTTAAATACATTCCTTGCATTCAAATCTGCTTGGAATCTTCTTATGAGTAAGGCCATGGAAATTTATTTTAGTAATAATATGGGTAGTTTATACAGTGTGTCAAAATTCGATTGTTCTCAAACCATTGTTAAATTACAATGTTTTACCTAATCAAAGTTTTGAATGGAAATTAAAATTCATACTTATGAACGTCTTATTTTATTTTAAAGGCAAAACCACAAATCAAAAATTTTCTGAAGTCTTTATTGTCTAGGTAGTACCATTTTAAACTTTATGCCTAAAATTGTTTTTTGGATTATAATTTCTGTAATTTATCACTCCTCTGAAGGTAGGCTTTAAAGCAAAATGTTGAAACACTACACTCAGATGAATATATTATAGTTCTGAGAGCTTAAGCTGACGATAAAGGGCATACATATTAAATACCAGTACCAAATTGTGACGTGTTCCAAACTTGAGTGCTAATCCGCACAGGGTAAAATCAAGATTCCCCAGTTAACTGTGTATGGATCTGAATGACAGGCATTTCACTTCCTCTGATGTTAATTTAGCGTGGACTGCATTCCATTCAAAATATTAAAACCGTGTTTCCGAGAAATGCAGGGATATGTTTTTAAAACGCAGCAATTTTTCATATTGTACGCGTTATTGTGATGAAAATAAATGAAAAAAGGTGCTGCGTAGCTGTGAAGCTCCAATTGAATGGTTCGCTGCTAACTCATGTTGAATTAAAGGTTCCTGCAAATCAGCTAATGAAAAGTTTGCAGAAAAACCATGAATAAAATATTAATGGGAGTCTATGAGCTTTTTAAACTCAAGTGTTATATTGAGTATTTTGAAGATCTGCCACATATTATGTTTGTATATGGAGGTGTGGTTGTAAGATTTGGCGTGTATCTGTGTGGACAACCTGGATTCTATTCAATTTGATTTTAGTTTCGTTCATATTATGGTCTAAAATTTATATTTTCACCTACTAATTTTAAAGTATATTGGTTTATAAAACAGCCCAGGTGCCACTGATCTTAAGAAAATTTAATGACTCATGTTTACAGAATACATGGCAGCAAATATGGTTTTATATATCCATCCTTAAATCTCAAAAAATGTCTATGTGCTCTGAAAGCTATGTTTAAAAAGTGTAACGATATGTTTTAGTTAGAACTTTTTATATGAATAACCAGTTGGAAATTCTTGTTTTCTGATATGACTATTAGTGGGCCATGTAATGACAATATAAACATATGTGTAATTTTGTGATTGGCCGTAGTAATGTGGTGACGTAGCAGTAATTCGGCCAATCATAAAATTAATAGAGTAACGATAGTAACGAAAATCAATAATCTTCACAGAGATATATATTCTTTAATCTTGTTTCATGATGATGGAAAAATGTCGTGGTGAATATAAAAGTTTTGTAACGGAAAATCAATAATCTTTAAAAGAGTTATTCTGTAAACTTGTTAGTAATGAGTGGACGTGCAGAAGTGAGGAATTTTAAGTAATTAACAGAAATGATATATTAACTTGAAAATAAGGATTTATCGATGTGTTGGAGGTAACCTACTGTGAATGATTAAGAAAGAAAGTTCGATAAAAATTTAATCCAGGTTATACAATTAAATTATATATTACGAAATCGGACTTATCTAAAATTGTATTTATGTCACTAGAAACCACACCTAAAACAAGAGATCTCAATCATCAAGAAACAATATAAACTACAGCGAAGTAACCCTGTTACATCTGGCTTCCCGAACAGGATCTTCGAAACAGTCAACGTGCATCCTATCTGCTGCGAGTGGAGTATAGCGACACAAAAGTATTGCATGCACACAAAATTGCGAGGTGCTCATGTCTCTAGCCATCTTATAAAACTATGTTGACACAATTAGAGCAAGTAGTGTTACTAAATTTTGAATTCTGTACACATTTATCATACTGATTCTCTCCTATAAATATTCTAAATGCTCCACAAAAGTAAGGATCTGGCTACCCCTAGTTAAATTGAAGAATTTATGTCAGGCATTTTGCGTCATTAATTCGTAAAAATTTCGATGTACCCAAAGTTGTTGCGAAATACTTGTGAGATTCCGCGGTATCTCCCGAATATAAAATGGTACACAAGCAAAGAACTAACTGAATGCATCCCAGAGAGCAGTTCTCACCAATTGTGCCCCCAGGGGCCTACTGCAATAGGTACGAGAATTGTCGATCTCGGCGTTCCGAGCCACCCTGACACCCTCGATGTGGGTTCCTCTTAGTGGTAAGGGGTCAAACAAAACACCCACACAGGTGTAGGCCGTGCTTGGAGACCCGTGTTGGTAGAATGGTTTGTCCTGGTGGTTCAGGAATGCGCATCTGAGCTCGTTCCAGTGTTCTTCTGAATTCGGGGAAGGAGCGCATTTCCTATACACTACTTTGGTTTCTGCTTCGCCTAAACGGGAGGTTAGGGACTAACCCGCCCCTAATCAATCGGCCAGGACTAGGTACTGTACCGAACTTCAGGGTGAGTGGGACGGCGAGCCCGGTATATCCCCTGCGTAGCCCTGTCATCCCAGTGGGATGACCCCTTGTTGGGCTCCGTGGTGGGTGGGGAGCACTGGGGGATGAAGCTCATTCCATTTATTATGGCACACCTTAACAAAATACGTGGAACGGAAATAGCTGAGTCTTGTGGTCCTCGCTATTTAGTTATTTTTAGAACTGAGGAAGCTCGAAAGTTTACTACCGTGAATGCGTTCATTATTTAGAAGGTCTTAGATAATATTGATGTTTCTGTAAAGTCATGTACTCGATCTCGCAATGGCATGTTCCTGGTTGAAGCAATTTCTCCGACGCAGGCTGCAAAAATCTTGAAAGCCAATATGCTTGCGAGCTATCCGGTGCGCGTTGAATTGCATAGGACTCTGAACTCCTCGCGTGGTGTTGTAAACACCAGCGCATTGGACGGTATGCCCAATGAGGAGAATGAGGAAAACTTGGCGGAACAAGGTGCGACAGATGTATATCGAGTTCACCGCAAAGGAGGTGAACTAGTGCCCAGTCGTACCCTGTTTCTTACCTTTGATCGGGTAAACCTCCGGAAAGGATTTAGACAGGATATGAAGCTATTGAAGTGAAACAGTATATACCCTATCCACTGAGGTGTTATAAATGCCAGCGCTTTGGCCACACAAGTGATTCTTGTAATGGAGTTGCTACTTGCGTTGACTGCGAGGAAGTCAAATATGATAATGCTTGTACTTCACCTGCAACGTGTGTTAACTGCAATGGTAATCATGCATCTAACTCCAGAGAATGCGCGCGTTTTATAACGCCGACCAAGTCCAGTCATAAGAAGAAGGATTCAGCCTAGTCACCACCGAAAACATCTACTTTAATAATATGCGAACCGGTAATATATAATGTATCGCCAAGGAAATTTAGGACCTCGTATGACAGAACTGACTTCCTTAAGGGAAATAGTAAGGCCAGTGAAAGGAAAGATAGCCAGCACAAAAGTCCGCGAACATCTCCTCTGTCAACATCTGTGGAATCATCTGAAGAGGACACCGATCGGCGACTTTTATCTTCGCCGGTCGTAGTTTCCGAGCGTTTCGAGAGACTGGATTCGAAGTTACCAGTGCGGAAACCGTACTTCTCCATTGAGGATGTGGAGCGGGTATATCCTGTCCTCAATGCTCAAACAACAGTGAGGAAAAGGCAGGAACAACCTGCTGAAAGTGCTAGCCAAGCCCCAAAGAAAAGGGACAAATTGATTCGACAACCAATGGGCAGGTAGCCTTTGTTAGTGCAAGTTGATATTGAAAGTAGTAATTTTTATGCCTTTTGGTATTTTAATGGTAATTATAGCTTTTTATTTTTTTTACCCGTTCGGGCTTATTTATTTTGTCGTTTTGTTTCGACCTGTTTTTAAATTTCGAGTAATTTATATCTGGCTATTACCATTAATTGGTTTTTGTAAGGGCGCTGATGACCAAGCAGTTGAGCGCCCTTATATCATCATCATCATCATCATCATCATCATCATCATCATCATCATCATCATCATCATCATCATCATCATCATCATCATCATCATCATCATCATCATCATCATCATCATCATCATCATCATCATCATCATCATCATCATCATCATCATCATCATCATCATCATCATCATCATCATCATCATCATCATCATCATCATCATCATCATCATCATCATCATCATCATCATCATCATCATCATCATCATCATCATCATCATCATCATCATCATCATCATCATCATCATCATCATCATCATCATCTCGCCAATTGTATGAAGCATATGGGAAAACAAAATGGGGATGGAATGGTAAGAAAGAGGATTAGATAGTTTAACAAAGTTCGTGAAAACGTACACAACCGTCTGTGGTCATCTATTATCTGGTGGTACATTCTGTCGAAGTAAACATACACGAGGTTTTACCATAACGGTGTTGTGATAACATTTTTCACAAATTTAAGGTACAACTATACAACATTCTAATAGAACGCTCATGGTTTCGAAAATTCTGTTCAAGATAGGCAATAATAACAATTTTGTTTTCTAGCGACTGTTTGCAGCAATCGGGATCATAACAGCAATGCCCGCGTGTTGAGCTCTTTTACATGCTAGCCAATAAACCGACATAGCTGTTGCTGTTGCACACTCACATCTATCGGTCTCGACGCCCATCTCTGTAGTGTAAATGCAGAATGTCGGGTTGGTCCAAAGTCTAATGACTCTGGACTCATTTGAGCATCATTTCGCCCATTTCATTCATCCTCCAATATGAACTACGTTGGAGGATGTTAAATTAAAAAGGAATAAGGTCTTTGTCGGCTTAGAACTCGCGGCCTTGAGATCAATAGGCCAGGGCCCAACCAACTCACTCACTCACTCACTCTCAAGACGGGTAACAAAATACCCTATTGATGATAATCAGAACAAGTGATCTGCCGTTGTAGCGATCTTTGTCACGTGAGGGTTTGATTATGCACATCGTTACATGTGATGAGACATCAGGGTCTTATATCAGCCTTCAACCAAATCAACCTTTCATAGAGTGAATGTACTCAATATACTCTACGAAGCAGAAATTCAAATGACGATATCAATTTACAAGGTCATGTGCAAGATTTCCTGGGGAGGTTTTATTTTGGGAATTCTTGCCTAAGAAGACAATCTACAAAGAGACACTAAAAAGCTGTGTTGTGCATTACAGATGAAAAGGCGTGGAATACTTTCGTGTTAAATCCTTTTGACTCATGACAAAGGCCGGCCTAAGATCTGGTCACATTATTTGGTTGGGAATAATTCAACAATCCCTTCTACAGTCCGGATGCGATACAAAGCAGTTCTCATTTGTTCCTCCATGCGAAGAAATTCCTTGGTTTGAAAACCTTTCAACAACTATGATAAGAAACAAGAAGTGCATACTTGACTTTCATCACAGGCGGCATCAGCCTTTTACGGCGGCATACTGTGACAAACACGCAAAAGATTCACTGCTTAATTTTCACCTAAATTGTTAGCTCAATGCTCACTTACAATCAGCTTCTCTTTTAAACAAATATGGCACTTCGACACGTCTCTAAAATGTTTCTTTATGTCTCTTTAGCACGCGTCCTTCATGCTGCCAGTAATCTGTCATACACAAAGGGCCAACTCTAACACGGAGTTACACACCAATTCTAAACATAACTCTGATATTCACGCGTAATCTGTTTTGCTGCCAATTCCTCAGTTCGGCGAAGCCACATTTACAGACCCTTAAACGGTTTCTTGCAGCTTTCCACGGCCTGCTGACTCTTACTATGGAGCTTGGAGTGTACTACACTCATCTAAAGTGCGTCTCACACTTAGAAGACAGTACATGACTTATGGGGCACCCTGTTTCCACATGTACTATACGTACAATTTCAACTTCGGCCACGGCAGCGACCGGACTGCCGGTTTGATATTGTATTGTAAATGATATTTCATTAATACGGAACTGTCTACACTGCTATTAAATTCTATTTTAAGAGATTCAATTTCTGAGTGCATGTATTTAAATTTTTACTCATCCCTTTACTTGTTACTTTAGTAGTTCAAAACACGATTTTGAAGACAAAAATAATATTACGAATCAAATGGAGGCATGCAATGATAAAAGCTTTAAATATGTCGGTTACTTCTATGCTTATTCACGTCATCTGATAAGGGTGTAATTCCTTCCATTTCGCCGTTCATTTGCCTCGATGACAAATCTGATATTATTTTCTCATTATATTAGTGTACACTTGTTACCCCTTCTGTCATATTAATTAGGTAGGGTGTCGTCAAAACTGTTTACCCTTGCCAAAACTAGATTCAGCGTGCGTGGAATGTTTTGAAGTAGCAAAGAATGAACAATACACCGCCCTCCGCATTGCACTATTCCATCATACTGCGTTAACCTAGTGTTGTTTCCCCACCAGAACATTCGAAGCCCTCCCTGATTGGGATTTGTTCGGATTGGGTTGGACTCGAGGGGGCAGTGTGTTCCCGTTACCCACGGGAAATCGGGTACCTCCGGCCAGGCCTCGGCCGCCCGGAGGGGACAGAGGTTTGCCTAAAATGTCCCGGGTACTAGCCTGCAGAGCTAGTAGAAGGTGTGCTAGATAACCAGGCGGTCTCACCGAGGTTTTTCGGTAGTCTTCCCTCGGGGTTGACGCGCATAAGTAGTGTATCCACTTCCACCCATCTTGACGTTGTTGTCGATGGGGGGGGGGGGAGTAGGCTTTTTAGATTCAAGGTTTTGCCCCATGGAAAGACCCCCGGAGTGTTCCATCGCTCCCGGGCTGATAGAGGCGGGTGTCTTCGGACTTTCGGGTATACCTCGTGACAACATATTTCCCCGCCCTTTTTTAATGGAGTTCATAGGGGACCTTTCGTACTTTCCTTTTTTATTCTATATACTAATGTTTCTGAACTCACCTTAGCTGTTTCTTTCCTTGCGTTCCTGATACTAATTTTCCTTGAAAAATAACATAAGACATTCAATATTAATGTGCGGTCCTTACTTCTTAGTTTACCAATACTTCGTTTCTTCTTAGCTTCCCCATCCATAACTATAAGTATTTACGAAGCTGTTAAATAGCTTCACGTAACACTTCACAATCTTTCACACGCTATAAACATAATCATAGGAGCTCTTCTTGCAAACGTGAAAATTTTTACTGCATCATATTAGCTGCTCATTGCCAGGATCTAGCCTGCCTTGCATGTCATCGTTTCTTTAAATAGATGAATGGCTTTTGTTTATTTGACACATACGACGAATGTAAGAAATTAGAGGATTGCGGTTTCTTTTAAAAATTGCCTTCAACCCTCCTTTACATTTCTCTCGCTTTGTCCAACGATGTAAACCCAATAACAAAAAACGTTTCTCAGTGCCTACATTTTCTGGTGCATATATACACATTTTCCCGAAATTACTTAATGTAAAAAATTATAAGACTCGACTGATTTAAGATGGAGGATTAAAACTTGTCAGGTAGGAGCACAGTAGCCTTCTCTGCCTAAGAAAAATTTTTGTATTATAGCGCTCAGCTTTATAGTTACCGTATGATAAACATACAAATAGAAAATACCGAGCTTTTACTAAAAACAAACATTTTCGAAATATTTGGGCTCACAGAAACAAAAAATAACTGTAATAATGACCCAATATGACGGAGAAAATATTCTGCATAAGACAGTGTATTCAAAGCTGCTAATTATTACAATTAATTATTTACACCATGTTGTTTATTAGCAGCTGACAGCAACACGAGGGTAAAAAAGGATGAAGCTAGTGAGAATTCGCGTGTGTTAGACACAGAGAGAGAGAGAGAGATATATCCCATTTACTTCCATACTGTCTTTTAAGGTTGAGACAAGCTACAGAAGTACCACTCTACTCTCCACTCCAATATGACGGCCTGTTGGCTTAGCATCGGCTTTTATATACCTGCTGGGTGCCATAGATATTTCTGGAAATGGATCCTTCTCAAAATACCACACAGAAAATTCTTGTAGTAGTGACACAGCTCCACCCCGGCATCATGACGTTAGCCAGCAACTAGCCATGAAGACGTGCCACTCCCCTATCAGCCAATAAGGAATGAGTTTATTGCTTCTTCGCAATGACGGCTAAGTTGTGCGCTCGACTCTTCCCCTTCAAAACAGTGTTCAGCAATATGCCAACATGAAAATTGGCTTAACGTCATGAAAAGCGACCTAATAATGCTGCGGCGTAAGATAAATGATAATAAGGTACTGAAAAATCAGTTATTTTTTAAAATATTTGTTTTTATTTTAAAAATATCCTGTTGACGAGTCAAATAAATAGTAAATAATGTTGGGAAAAAGTTATAACTAGTACCAGATAAGCTAAAAGCAATACATTTAGCCATACCTGCACAAAATATATTAAGTGTGTTAAAATGAGAAGGAAAATAGCCCACCTCATTAGTGTGGTAGCGTGTCTACCTCACGTTTAAGAGGTCCCGAGTTTGAATCTCGGTCAGGGTGAGTTACCTGGATAAGGTTTTTTCCGGAGGTTTCCCTTATCCTGAAAGACGAACGTAGCGTAACTAAGTTCTATGGACCTTGGGCTCATTTGAGCATCATTTCATCCATTCCATCGTCCGATATGACTTAACAGTGGAGGAAGTAAATTAAAAAAAAATAGGAAACCAGGTACGTTCTCGCGGCAGTACAGTGACCACCTCAGTCTCATCCAAATACTATTTTGTTTCATGTTTAAGAGCTCCTAGTCAAATTTATAGTGTCAATACTTCACGATTGTTCTGTGTGACAAGAATCTTATAATCCTAGCTTGGATGTCTGTTACTTGGTGCACCCTACGATCGCATGATAGTGTCTTCTCATTACGACAACTTGATCAACTAATTAGCAAGTACAACTTGTGTTAACTACTCACCCCGTCTTGGCAAAGTTAGTGAGAAAGTTGAGAACTGCTTCAGCAACACCCATATCCTGACGGCTGTAGTTCTGTGGGAAGAAAGGCTGACCTCCAACCAGCGGAAGCCCCAAAATATACGTCACGTCTTCGCCTCGAACGCTTCCCAATCGCTGTAAGAAAACAAAAGTAGCATTAATAGAACTAGGCGGCAATGTGGGTCACTACAAGATGACGCACTGCACACAGAGAGTCATTTGTTTACTCGAGAGCTGTCCTTTAGAGAAATAATAATTTACAGAATGACAAAATATCAATTAATTGGTGCTAACAAAATGGGCTAACCATAATTATATTTTAGAACAGAGAGAAGTGTACCTCTGCAAATACCGTCCTCCAAAATACCATAGATTCTAAGATACATAGGAATAAAACAGCAACACATAGCTACGCCACATGCATGACCTCCTGGCTAAAGTGCCATATGAACTTAATGTTGCTGTAACAAAGCAAAATGCATGTTTCCAATGATGTCATAAAATTAGAAGCTTTATGTAACATTACACAGATTTTCTCTAGGTTAATATAACTGGGAATGTAAGGATGGAAGCTTCTGCAGTATATCAAAGCATGCAATTGTTTGAAACACCAATTCAATTTATGTTTTTAGTTTGTACATCAGCTGCTTGCAGATATATTGTGAGGGATATCAGAGGTTTATAACCTTTTTCCTTTAGCTAGTTACAGTCATATCCTTAATAACTATAATAAAACAACAAAAACAACAACAATAATAATAGAAAACGGCTATCATCATGGATATTATTATACCAGATGGAGTCAACATGAAAAATTCAATGCCATAGCCGCGATTTGAACCACGGATCTCCTGGTTTCCGTGCAGTCGTTCTTACCCATTGAGCTACCATGGCCAACGTGCCGTCCTGACATTAAATTCTCAATTTGACTCGTACATTTCCCAGGTAGATCACTAGGGGCTCTCGCATTCGAGATACACCATTTGTGACGACTTATTATCGTAAGTACTTGAGTCCCAGGCTTCATCATTTAACCCTTATTATTTTAGTTAATTGATGGATATTAATCATTTCTTCACAGAAGCCGTATATAACCCCCTGTATTTTGATATGAAATCTTACGCTCCAAGTTATTGAACTCTTACGTTACCGTTATGTAAATGTTTTGGTGGTTCTTTACGAACCGCAACCTACCAAGTGGATGTTTCATAACTTAAGAGTGATTTTGCAACTCGAGATTTATATTCTCCATATTTAAGGCATTTCGGGCAATATATGAAATGGGTGAAATGATGCTCAAATGAGCCCAGGGTCCATACAGCTTAGGGTTATACGACATTCAGGTTACGGGACGAGGGCAAATCTTATTCAGGTAGGTCACCTGAACCAAGATTCCAGCTCGGGACTTTTGAACATGGGGCAGGCACGCTACCGTCTATGCTGCAGAGACCGGCATTGCAACTCGAAATGCACTAGGTTTTAAGTTTCGACCACTCCAATGTAAGATGTTAGAGAGAAGAAAGTGGAAAATGACACCATTTATTTACAAAATGACGTGACTAGTCTAAGTTTAAACTCTTCCTCTTGGTTGCAGGAAAGGAAATGAATACTATTGCTTTGACACCAACTCAATGATTTTGTTATTGATTAATTATGTCATATTTACCCTGTACTTCATAAACGGATTTACGTTGCAATACTATAGTTTAAAATATCCTAAACATAACAACTCCTTTTCTCAATAAAATTAACTATTAAATTAACTGGTTTATGACTTCAGTATATGATTTAAATTTTGATGTAGGCGTGGCATCAAATTATATCCGTAACATTACCTCTAGGTACTTTCACGATAATCTTTCACTTGACTCTATAAAAGCAGTTGATGTAACATAAATTAAAATAGAGAAATACAAGATACGTTAAATATAAATAGCAGCTCTAAAATATAGAGAAGAGAAGAATAAATATGCCACATATTACACAGTTGTAAAGCTGATCACACATCCTTCCTTTTTAAAATAATTTCTTATATACGGAATAATCACTAAATACACTGAGCAACAAAAAATAATTTTTTAATGTTTCGAGAACTTCATAAGGCAAAATTCCTACCAATTTTGGGTTGAGAAAAACAGATATGACAATGAAACATTTTTATTACTTCTAGTTTTTATGATATTGTGACTTTGTGGGTTCGTGAAATGAAAAGTCCAATTACACCACTCAAAATGTTCACTTCCACCTACTTACAGTTGAACACTTGCCAATTACACAGAATTACGTAATGCACACAATTACGATTCACCAGTTCGTCCGTTAAAGTTCCACTTGTACTCGCGATTACGTAAACTCCTCCGACGCACGTACGCAGTCCGTCCCCTCACTGGGCGCTCCTCACAGCTGTTCGCCAAGAACTGACTGACCCAATTCACTCACTGCAGCCATTTTTATAGGAATATCGCCGTTATCTCGAAGCCTCTAGTTTCCTTTAATCACCGCGAAGGTTCCAGATGGCAGTGGAAGGGGGGGAGAGGCGGCCAGCAACAAGTGACACTTCTCTAATCATCCCCTCAGTTAGTGACAGAGACTAATGAGTGGGTGTGGCTTGGCTGCCTCTGGTCCCTTACTCGGCTGTCGTTGGTTGTGCTTTCCGCTAATTGGGTGACAATATACACAAGGTGGAAGTATTACATATTAACGGATTGAGAGAAAAAGGATACCTTTTAATTACATACATGCTAACAACAATGAAAGTGCTTTTGATTTTTTAAAGTGGTAATTACATGCTAAGAGTTCCAAATTGCTGGAAATATACTTCGCAGATAGACCTGTCTGAAGAGAATCATGTGGTGGCCTACTGACTTCGTCGTCTTTTAGCTTGCCTCTTGTGATGGAGTTCCGCAGAATCCCTATACAAAGACCAACAGTAATCCGCAAGCATTACTTCATTCCAACGGCCCTTATATCTTTGTTCCATAACAGAAATGTCCTGATGCAATCTCTCCCCATGTTCATCACTAACAGCTCCACAACTAGGAGGGAAAACGTCTAGGTGGGAGTGGAGAAAATGGATCTTAAGGGACATGTTGCATCCAAATTTACGGTATTTTTGCAGGAGCACTGTCACCAAATGTTTGTAGTTGTCATCTCTTTTGTTGCCTAAAAATCCATGAACAATACCCTTGAAGGCTTCCCAAGCTTCCTTTTCTTTCCCCTCCAAAATTTGATCAAATGTAGGATCCTTTACAAGTTCTCTTATTTGTGGTCCAACAAAAATGCCTTCCTTAACTTTTGCATCACTTAATTTCTAAAATGTATCTATGATTTTGTTTTGTTATTTGACAGATGTGCCAACTCCAAAAAAAATCCCCCAATTTTAAAATATTAACTCGAAAATACAAAATGTCACTTTATCCTCAAAAGAAGAGCTAATCTATCATTTTTATTGCGATTTTTGAACTCAGCAGATGGAAATACATGTAAATTCACTATTTTTAAGCCCGAAACATTTTTATTGTTGCCCAGTGATATCAGCAAAATATTCCAAAATATTCCATATATTCCAAAATATATGAACTAACAAGGGAATTATCACTGCACTCACACCACTACGCACCTGAGAATTTGATGGTATAATGCCTGCTGTATATAAAACATGTGTACCAAAAGTCTGATGCGAAGTACAACTGCAACGCGGGAAATTGAAGCCTGGAAAGTGCCGCATGTGACCACTTGCAAGTAGCTGCTGGACATCCCTCGTCAGCTCTGTGGCGGTTGTAGGTGTTCCTTACGTATGCCATGTGTAGACCACCGGCCACCAGGATATACAATGCCTTGAATACAATGCTGTGTTATTATGCCTATATGTTTCTATTTTGGACTCATTTTCGGATAATTCCAGGTATACTCCGCTCCCGATTTTTGGCACAAAGGCCCTACATACAACAAATATGATGCCATGAAGCTCTCAAGTGCGTATCGGTGTGAGCACAGTGATAGTTCCCTTTTGAGCTCATTTAAACTCAAAATGGGCTATTTTGTCCTTAGTCGTCAAAGATGTTACATTTTTGCGTGTACTATAAAAGTTTACCACACATTTATTTTAATTCATTGCATTTTTATTTGCATTTTTCAATGAAACGTTTTGAAAAATTAATAAGGTAGAAATGGTAAAATGCCAATTCGTGATGTTAAAACATTATGACCTTTCTACTATGTATTTCCCGGTATAGAAATTACAAACTGTATTAATCACGTTGGAGCTGATATTAGAGAATATTGATCGTACGTTGATTTGTGAATTGTGTTTATGTGAGATAAAACCACTTGAGAATCACTTCCAATCAATTCACCCAATAGAGCAAGATGTTCCACTCGAGAGGGCAGGCATCTATATTATTGTAGTGCCACCTGTCTGGTGTGAATTTACATTTCGTCTTCATACCCAACATTGTTGTTGATGATGGTGCCAGATCCGTCAGGGTAGACGTGATGTTTGTGACAGAGATAGTTGATAACGGGATGATGTATTCCACTGGGTGTCCAACTGCGTCATTGTAACATATCCTGAATGGGTTTCAACGCATTAAGGTATTAAACACCCTAGCAACAGCGCAGTGCAAGCAACGCCCTATTCCGCACCTTTACTTTTAATTTATTAACATTATTCATACGGCTTTCAAGAGCATTAGTAACATTTAAAACGGTGTATACTTTTAATTATACATACTTAATTTCTTTTAATTTATCATTCCATGGGAGGTTTACATCATGGGATTTATTATTTCAACTGCAACGAAACAATTGTGCCTTGAGAAACAAATGCTGCAGAGTCCTTTCATTAAAATACGAGAAGAATATTACAAAACTTAAGAGTTAAGGAACAAGTCAAGACAATCTCAGTAATATACGAGTCATAACACAATTTCATCGATCATCATAAAAATGATAATGAACATTAAATAACACATTTATAACGGAACACCGCCCGCTTCGGTAGCGTAGATGGTAGCGTGTGTGCCTCACGTTCAAGAGGTCCCGAGTTCGAATCTCGGTCAGGGTGAGTTATCTGGATAAGGGTTTTTTCCAGGGTTTTTCTTTATCCTTCAAGACAAATGTCGGGTAACTCTAAGCTCCAGGGACCCTGGACAAATTTGAGCATCATTTCACCCGACTCATTCACCGTCCGATATGACAACGTTGGAGGACGTAAATTACAACAAGAAAAAAAAGGGGGGAAGAAAGAAAAAATAACCGAACAAGATGATTCGTCCGCAATATACGAGGTTCGATTTTGGAGGTACCGTACTCGATTCCCACCTCACGGCAATTCACCACATGACTTTTCATTGTTTTCCTTGGTCGCTAAAATAGTTATTTTCAATTACTTCAGGGCTTCAAAACAAGGCGACGGCAGTAAATATGTTGCGGCATAGTATGCCGGTGGAATTGGCGCTTGGTGCTTAGCGGGTCCACTGGACTCTTTCTTTCCTGTATCTTCTTTACATCCATGACTCTAAGTAATACATTTTTTGTTGTTGTTGCAATTTACGTCCTCCAACGTTGTGTCATATCCGATGATGAATGAAATGGGTGAAATGATGCTCAGACGAGTCCTGGGTCCATGGCTTAGAGTTTCCCGACATTCCTCTATCAGGATAAGGGAAAACCACGGAAAACCCTTATCCAGATAACTCACCCTGGCCGAGATTCGGACTCGGGACCTCCTTAACGTGAAGCAGACACGCTACCATCCACTCTACCGAGGCGGGCACCCTAAGGAATAGATTGGTGACATACTGCAATGGATATACTCCTGCTCAGGAGAGTAAGTCTCTGAGGGACGAGGCGCAGGGGGTTGGCGAAGGTTCCCACACCCTCCCTGGAAAGCTTTATGACACCCCCTGTCAGTACAGTTACAGACCATTCAAAAACATTCTGACGGCTTCTACTTTTGTGCATGAATCTTCTCGGTTTTAATGTACAGAGTGAATAGGACGCATGTTTTTTAACGGTCTTCTCCTTGTGTAACAGGCGTTCTCTGCCACACACATGCGCTGTCCTTGTCCCACAGCACATTCCTTACAGAGACCTTTTTTGCGTTGCTATACTATAGAGACCTCTCCCTTGCAAGCGCACATCTTTGTCCGGATTCACGTAGTCCTTCCTGCCTTCCCTTCATTTCCTTTTTTCATGGAAAACATTGAAAGAACAAATAAGTGCACTAAATTTTGTTTTAGAAAACAATAAAGGCATATTACTGGTGTAGGTTGTCTAAATCGGGGTAAAAATGATCTCTATTTATAAAGCGGAAAAGTTTGTTTTTAGAGTAATTTTGATAAAAACGCCAAAATAGAAAGCATTTTTCTTGAGGAATGCCACGGGATGTAAAATAATTCCTATATATTTAAATCTGAAATTTATGTGAGTTTCATATTCATGTCCACTGAATATCAATATCCAAGGATAATTTCGACACTTGTTAAAACCTAACAGTTTGCAATAAACTTTCAGCCCAGCTAAATGGAGTAAAATGTCTAAAAATTTATAACTTGAAAGAGAATTTATATGTAGCTTTCATAACAACCTTCCTCTCCCGTTTCACTGAAATATCTTCCCAATGATAATTTGTATATATTTGGACACAAAATTGCACAGTTTAGTTTTGAGTCAGAAAAAAGCATGTTTTACCTTACAACTTTCAAAACTTCATGCTTACCATTATGCATAATTTTTTCAGCAATGCTTGACCGTATCCAGACAACATTTATACACAAATACTGTAGGGTCGCTAGGAAATTATAGGCTACCATTATGTTTAAAAAGCTACATCTGCTGTGCTTTCAATTTTTATGTAGGAAACTTCACTATTTAAACTACGTGTACAAGATATCGCACAATTATGCTGTTGAACCTGGCAGAAGTCATAGTTACCTTAGTATTTTCCCAAAACTAGAAAAATACACTTCGAACTTACTTCCAATAATATAAAATCTCGAAATGTTCAAATTCTTTATAGAAAATACTATGACAATTTGTGTAACTGGTATAGAGGTTGAGAATTATAGTATACTTTCGCGAGCATTGTTGCGACGGGCGCAGCCGGCGCGCGCAAAGAAACAGTGTAGCGCGGAGATAAAAGCTTGCCGAAACAGAGAAAGAAAGACAGATGACTGGAAGGTTCGTCTTTCTTCTGGTGCCGTCTTGATTGTCAGAGAACATTCCACAAACTTCTAGGACAATGAGTGGATCTATAAAAAAGCCGCGGATCGTTAGTTGGGACAGTCGTAATCGGAACTGATAATCGTGTGCGTGCAGCTGTGACTTGAAAGTGAACTCATTGTTTGTGGCAGACGACCTTGAAGGTTGTATTTGAGTATGATACGTAATTCTGCTATTGGCAAGGCTGTACAATGTGTTTCTACGGAAATAAAGAGCAGTTTAACTCGATATTTAACTTAGCGAACCCACAGAGTCCCAATACTTTAAAACTTCAAATGTCTATCCTTATATCCTTGTGCTCAATTCTATATATTTAACCAATATTAATTAATCTTTGGACATGAAAAACTACGGTGAGAATGGAAATTTTACCTTATTCGTGCGCTTCAAAATCCATCCCTATTCATATTTCAAACCCTATAATTACAAATACAAATAAAGGGAATGCATTATTGACAGCTGGTGAACAACAAAATGGCACATTTACCACTGATTTTCGACTTTTAAGGTCGACAGATTGATAGATCGACAGTTTACCAGGTTTACAAATGTCGTTGGGAATGAAACGGACTTAGAAAGAATATTGCTAGAAAATTGAAGTATTACATTTTATTTTCCATATAGCTATGTACAATTTGTGGCATTTTAATAATAATTTGTAGCTCTAATATTTAGAAAACTACATACTTCTTCATGGTAACAGTAGCTTGGAGTGGGAAATGTTTCTTAAAAAGCCTCATATCACATTCTTGGAGGTTGCCGACCTTAAATGTCAAGTATGGTACTTAACTCACATTTTATTCTTCAGTGGCATTCATTTTTATTTATTCAGAGCGCCCTGGAACGTGCATTTACAATGATATATCGATATCAATTTCTCGATATTGAAATACTGCTGCACGTTCTCCTTCTATCTGTCAGAGTGTGTTATTCTGGAGGAATTATTAAATTCCAGCAGGTACCATTCGGTCTTGTAGGTCGGATGGAGTTCAGGATTGATTTTCGGAGGAAACGGATATTTTTCAGAAGACGCGCGGGTGCTTTAGGCGATACAGTTGCACGACTTCTTTTTCCAATTCGCTGAGGGTTTTTAGCTGTATATCGCCCTTGTGGAGAAGCCCACGCTCCCCACTGTGCCCTCCAACACAGCGGAAGTCCGTAAATGCATATTTCCTCCATTTATGAAATTTTCTCCATTTTTATAAAATTACCTATCTTGCTAGTTAATACTTCCGGTAAAAGAGTCCTGAAAATGTAACACGCCAAAGTTTTATGTAGGGATAACGGCATTTTTTTTTCTTTTAGAGTTAATTTTGAGAAAATGATTGTGAGGTTAGTGTTTGACTAGGAGATTGTTTTATGGATGTGTTTGTAAGTAATCAGAGAAGTAAAAAGGGGATCTGGTTATACCTACAATCCATCGAGGTTAGAGAAAATGAACTGAGCCCAGAACTGTTTAGCATCTTAAGGGAAAGGAGGCTGTGGCATCTTGAGGCATCCTGCTTTATCATGTTAGGAGGGGGGGACTACAAAGTGATTTAGAGTGTACAAGCTAATAGCCTGTAAATGGACTGTAGGTACCACACTGGTTCACAAGCAGATTAGCGATTAATCAAGAGCAAGGAAGAGGCTCTGTCTCCTTGTTCTACGGTAATTAAGCAAAGGAGCCCCTCCTTAAACATTCTACAAACGAGTCCCTTTGATGGGCACCCAGCTTGTGGATTCCTCTTGTCTCTCACGTAATATAAGTCATGTGTCACCGGAAATGGGCGTTTTTCATCATAAGAACGCCTCAGTCACTATTTCACGGACATTTTACCGTATAATAATTATACATTTTTCATATTCAACTGTTTTTACTCATGACATGTGTAGGCAAAATTTGAAAAGGTAGAATCGAAATGAAAAATCCAATGATATAATCGGGAATTGAACTATAGGTGTTCAACTAATGTATTGATTCTCGTTATTTAAATCCAACATCATAAAAAACACAATATCAGGGTTTTCATGGTAGAGAAGAAGAAAAGCAAATAATTACCCCAAGTTATTATTTATATTTTCTCAAAAAGATAAACATTTTGATGAAAATACCGTATGTAAGATACACTGTAAATAAACTACATGCATACCTTGAATTTTTTTGGAAATAACTCTTGCAGTAAGGTATTTTATACCCGAAAGTGTTTAATTCTTTCCGATACACACAGTTTATTTAAACCAACCTTTTCCTGGCGTCCACCGTTATTATTGGTTTCAATTTTCCAGCACTATAATTTTTGTGTTATCGCTATTCAGTATTTTTTTTCTATCAGCTCTATGGATTACTGTATAAAAAGTTTGACACTCGTTTTAGTACCTACAGCGGAAAATGTGACACTGTTCCTGCAGAGGCCTTTGATATACATGTAGTAGGTATAAAATAAACTACATAATGTAAATGAACACGTAGAGAGGGAATAAGGTGATTTTAACACGTAACTTTCCAAGTGATAACCCGCCATTAGCTGTTTCTCGTGGCCATACGAAGAGTTGAGAGTTTCAAAAGCATCACATAGCTACGCGGTTTTTAAAATTGACATTTTCGCTTTAGTCTGCTGTACTTTTTTCGAATACCCGCAACGAATACGTGAAAATGTAATTAAATTTATCTTTATTAACTAGTAGACAAAAGCATGAGCTTTTGCAAAAATATTGTGCGGATAAGTGAATGGAGAAATTCTATGAATAAGGCACATAAGATTTTAAAACCAAATTTTCGAAAATGTTGCAAAGGTATTCGTGTGAAGTTAAAAAACTTCTAACAGTGAAATAAATTGAGAGAAAATTGCGATCTTGAAAGCAAGAAACAACAAATAATATATTTTTTATGTTCTTTCGTTTGGTTTATTAGTTTTATGGCTTTTGAAAAATCCACAAATGTCCATTTAAAATATTAAATTATTTTATATATGGAAAATTGTTTAATATGTTAGCAAAAGATACGTGGAAAAAATATTTTTATCTGAAGAAAGACAAATAAAGGAAAAGAGATAAGGGCATCGTCAACGGTTTTCGCATAAAATTTAATGACTTCATAAATTAATTTTTCCTTAGCTTAAATAATAAATCAGAAATTACAAGCGTGATATGTCAAACACTGGATGGCTATTTTGGTATACTGTGAGGAATAAATTATTTTCTATCGGACAACATTGATAAAATATTGTCTACTTCTGCGCTCGACCGCTCATCACTTTGCCTTTACTCAGTTCGATTCCCAGCTGGGAATCATTCCTAGAGTTTGTAAGTTATGAGATAGGGAATGTTAGGATATTTAACAGTGGAAAGCTCTTGAAACCAACGTGAAGGAAGCCTACTGTTTAAGGATAAGAATTGTATCAGCTTATTTTCAAGTAAAAACCCCCGTAATGAACATGGAAGTTAAAGAGGTCTATATAAACAAATCTGTTAGATAAGAGCAACTATATCTTCTAATTGATTAATCCCTTGACATTTACTTACGTATCTGTAGGATGGCGTTTATTTTGTGCAGCATTTCAAAGTGCACCTGTGTTTATTTGTTCACTGAATTAAGTTGATGAGTCAATGTTCATATTAAAATAATGGCTAAATTTTAATTCTATTCCTAATAGATTAGGAGTAATTGCTTTAGTTATATCAATTGCAAACCTATTTTTTTTTACTTTGATATAGTTAAATATCTGGTAGCATTAGTATGTTAAACTAATATTATTACAATAACTAATGACTCAGGCTAGAGAAGGATTTAGATGGAAAAAGAAGGTTTTGGGAGAGAAGAGGGGGAGAGAGTAGGGGCAGAGATAGAAATGAAATGTGTAATGTTTAACGCCCGCTTTTATTTATCCGGAACAGCCAGTTTTTTTATTTTGAATTTTACGTCCTCCAACATCAAGTCATATCGGATGATGAATGAAATGGGTGAAATTATGCCTAAATGAGTCCGGGGTCCATGGAGCTTAGAGTTACCCGGCATTCGTCTTTAAGGATAAGGGAAAACCGTGGAAAAAACCTTATCCAGATAACTCACCCTGACCGAGATTCGAACTTGGGGCCTCTTGAACGCGAGGCAGACACGCTACCATCTACGCTATCGAAGCGGGCAACTGCTGGTGGTGACACTGATGATACACGAAATGAAAATGGAGCACCCGTGAAATGAGATGGCAGGGCAAACCGGAGATACCGGGGAAAACCCACCCCAGCGCCGTGTTTCCCATCACAAATCTCATTTTATGGTCGCCTGGGATCGAATCCGGGTCGCCTTGGTGAAAGTCGAGCAGTCTAACCACTCAGTCACGGCGCGGCCAGGCACAGATAGAGAGATAGAGAGAGAGAGAGAAGAGAGAGAGATACGGATAGTCAGGAGGGAGAGAGTGAGGAATAGAAAGGCGATAGCTAGAGAGGAAGAGACTAGGAAATAAGAGACAAGAGTGTGAGATAATGAGACAAAATATAACACAAGCAGTTAACGTGATAAAGGAATCGTGCTATGAATTCTTCCAACTGTTGTACTTATAAAATGAAAAAGTTCTTCTTAAACTGCTATTCCAGCTGCTGTAACAATGCGTTAGATTCAAGCAAGTGTTTTTTTCCCTGTACGCTCATTTCTATAACGAATGGCTTTACCTCCGTAAACGAGAAGTCGGAAATTTGCCAGCGAACTAAGAAGATCCTGAAGTTCTGAATGGATTGCGCTATGGACCCGGCAATGCGTCTTCATTCTGTAAGGCAGTAAAAAAATTTAGCAGTCCTCCCACTTTCTTGGCAGATAAAAACCCCTGAGGTGGGGCAAGGACGCAGGCAACGGTGAGAATATCACGATGCCCGGGCAATGTTACAGTATACAGCTTTTTAATTTTTAAAACTTAGAATAGAGGGAAATAAAGAATAATTTAAAACGTGTCACTTACATTCTAATGTTTTGAGTCTCGAAACTAAATTTCAAAATGAGGAGCAGGCAATCAAGATGTATAATGTCTACCGGTGACCAAAATTGAGTATGAAAGCGTATGTATTGTAATTTACGTCCTTTATGTCCTTTAACTTTTTAAGTCACAACGGACGATGAATGAAATGACGATCAAATGGGCCCAGGGGCCATGTAGCTTAGGGTTACCCAACATTCGTCTTTTAGGGTAAGGGAAAATCCCGAAAAAATTTATCCAGGTAACTCACAATGACCAAGGTTCAAACTCGGGACCTCCTGAACGTGAGGGAGACATGCTACGTCTACGCTACCGAGGCGGGCGCGTATAATTTACTTTTAAACAATACTTTGAAAATCAATGAACGCATCAAACTGTGTACTATGCATAGGAGTAATTCACCTCCACTAAATTATGTCTCATGTGATAGTATACGTCTCAATTAGTTGGTCCTTAAATAATACCACTGTGTATTACTGAATTTTCTTTCACAATATTGGGCAGTAGACTGGAAGGGTAAATCAGGCTTGGCCGTTACTCGAACCGATGCTCTTACCACCTGAGCTACTTCAATACATGTGTTAAATATACTCTTTCAATTCAGTAAAATTCTACAGATATATCAGTATCAGGTATATTTTACTACTTAATTATTTTCTTACTTAAAATGGTACTGTTGTAAAATGTCAAAGTTCCAGCTACTTCATCACTAATCTATGGATTAGAAACTTTATTTCCTCCCACAAAAGGGCAAAAGTCAATAGTCAATGAGATTATTAAACCACCAGACGTGTACAACATTTTACATCAAAAGTTGGTGTTACCAACGTATAGTAAACAAGTGATAAATGCATATTATATCAGTAGAATGCAATCAAAACCTCTACAAAATAGTACACAACTACAAAACCAAAGGATGACATGATAATGAATGCCCTAGAAACATCCTGTGGCCCTCAGATTATTTAATTCACAACGTTAGTGCTTTGATGTTATTCAGCTTTCACTGACAGTCCATACTGTCGCGTCACTAATATGAATTAGTTCCAATTCACGTCATTTCATTTACTTCGCAAAATAGTGGCACAAAGAAATACGTGCGAGGAGATATCATCTTCGTATGGTCTAGTAAAATCAAACACAAGATTGTTGTTAATCCCTCACAGAAGCAAGCATCACCTTCATAGAAAACAAGCATAACTGATTTACCAGCTGCTGTTAGTATACCAGCTGGTTATATTTGCAGAATGTTTTAGAAAGGAGAACTTCTAGAAATCTCTGTTTAGCTGAGATAGAGCCTCCACTGTTTACTACATGGCAAAGCGAGCATTGCGACGTAAGCACTGTAAAGAATATAATTATTGGTTGGCATGTATGTGTGAATGTATATTTGAAATTACTCTGAACAGAAACGTAAACATTTGACATGACGTGGTAAAAGAAGAATAAGTCAAGGTGTTTGTTAAACTCGATGAGAGGAAACGATACACTTCTTGCAAGTCTGGCAGAACGTGTCTGGTCACATTATGCTCTTGTTTATGAATGGTTCGTAATCTGTATTTACTCTAGAGAACTCAAAGTAGCATTATTCTGTTACTCTTCCATGAAAAAGTGTATCAGCTGGATCAATGAGACGCGATCCAAATTCCCGCCCCCCTTACCACTGCTAGAACAATCCAATTGAGTTAATGTGGGCTCAAATTATGTTGCAAACAGAAATAATATTATTAAAGTGACTGACGTTGAACGACTTATTCACGAAGAAGTTGACAAGGAACACAAGACAGGGAAAACTGCATGAGACAGCAGATTAACTACAAGAAGACGACTTTTGGAAAGAAATAGCACGTAAAGAGATATTGGAACGAGATATTGGAACCTATCATCATAAATTTGTAGTACTCAGACGTTGAAGACAATGACAATGACGAATTATTTCTTAACGTAAGTAACATTCACAGCATACGGATGCAGCGCTTTTATTTTCGTTGGATTAGAAAAATAAGTCATTAATAAACTATAATTAACTTTAAAAAAATATTTAACATTTACGTAATATACCAATATTCATGTTGCAATTGTGATTTCAACAACTGCATTAATATAAAACTTTGGAAAATTCAGTTTGCGTTAGCACCAAGAACACTCGCAAGTGTGCGAGGGAGAGATAGAGAAAGAGGGGATAACGAGGTGGCAACGGTGAAGGCTCTAACGCATCTGATTGGCTACAGGCGAGAAGTGTTCCCATTTGAAACGTATAATAGAACATACAGATCTGTATATTCTATTTTATCCCTCATTAAGTTGGTCAGCCTTGATACCGAAATTAAGGTTTGCCAGAAGTAAAGAATCATGATAGATGTCAAAGGAATGTTGGTTCTTTGTTACGACAAGGGCAAGACCAGTTGAGTTGGGGGAAAGTGTTATAACAAAGGCAATGTAAGAAACAGTGTCCTTAGCCCACTTGACTTGTATGAATAGGAAATTCTTTGGATCATTTACAATGGCGACAAAACAGCCACAAAGGGACTTTGGTTGAAAAGGAGTTTTGAGGGTGAAAGTTACATATACACACGCCCAGCTGTGGTCATTCAAGCAGTCTTCGGCGTGGAGCCGATGTGGCCAGTTCGTGGCTAGGAAGCTATTAGAGGAGTCTTCGGCGTGAAGCCGATCAGAAGGGTCTTCGGCGTGAAGCCGATCAGAAGGGTCTTCGGCGTGAAGCCGATCAGAAGAGTCTTCGGCGTCAGGCTGATGAGAGCAGTCCGAGGCGTGAAGCCTATTAGGGCGGTCAACCTGTTCTGTGTTTAATATTTGTCGGTTCGTATATATATGAGGAACAAATAAATTTATCGAGTAATAAACATTCGGCAGTCAGTAACTCTAAACAGAGATTGGTAACCCTTGGTCGGCAACTTTCATTTCGATGTTTTAAAAGAAGAAGCAGTGAATAAATAATTTGGAGACGGGCATTCCAGTGTTATTAAAATCTCCTCACACCCATCCACGCATACCCTGAGAGAAACCTCATTGCTCGCCGACTTATTTGTGTGCACCTATAAACATTGTAGTTACAAATCGGCGTCCACAACGTGGAATTGTGTGTACCGATAATCATTTTGCTTCAGCCTTTTGGCAGTTGGATATTCACTTCTGTTATATAAATGATAAATTGTTCTACGTAAAACACACTTTTGAAAATTTTCTAATTTGGTAGCACGCTTTTAGCTGCTCGATGTTTCCAAGGAGATCTAAATATGCGAACTTCTAATTTGGTGAACTGTTTGCTTTCTTCAAAAATGTTTTTCACAGAATGAGCACTCAGGTGACAAGATTGTTCATTTTTGTACTTTCGAAAATGTATTCGACAACTCTTTGAAAAAGGAATGCACATGAAAAATAATATTTCTAGTCTGCGTATGTAAAATCTCGCTGTCAGTACTAGGCACACTAATCAATCAATCACCAATATACCGAATGTAAGGTAAAAAATGCAACCGCAGCATAGCACGTGTGTGTTTTCCTTCACTGACAGTTAATTATTTTTTCCTTCTAGTTAGGCGTCTTATCTTTCCTTCTCTCTGAAACCAGATGTACTATAAACATACGGTTTGGACAGTCATCCTTACCTCATTGGTTAGTCAGCGTTAAACCAGCCAAGCCTAGTCCCACATTATGTTATTTCTTATTTTGCAGTTACCTTAGCTGAACAATGAACATTTTCTTAGACAAGGTGGTGGCTGATTACACAAGTGTTGAAATATTTCCTTAGTCCTTGAAACCACTAGAAAGAGTGTGTCCGAATCTGTCCCCATTACGACTTGGGGTTAAGGAAGTGGACTCTCCAGGATTACCGTCGGAGATGCAGTACGAGTATTGTTTATATCACACTAGGGAGAAACAGCAAGAGGGAGGTACAGCCACTTGATCGTGGCAACGCAAACTGTCGTAACAGGCTTGGGTGACAGGAAACAAACAAAACTAAGGTCCTCGACTCCATCTGTCGGATGCAGACTTGCTTCTTGTGTTGGAGTAAGCTTGCCTCCTTGTTTAGAACCGCGTAATTTGGCTTTATAGCTCAGGAACAGGTTCGTTATGTCAGCCTGGCTTTCAGCGTCGCGACGGTCTCTCGTAAAACAAATAGTTCGCAAGACTTGTAAACTCATCTAACTTTGTTAAAAACTGACTTCACGCTAACGTGATAGTAAACTTTCGTTTACAAAAGAACTAGGTCCTCCTGTATACATTAACAACTAGTAGTGGATATCTTGTAACAAGGGAGTGTTCTTAGTCATTAAAGTTAACTTTGTAACGTTTTGTCTGAAGTACAAGGGCTGTTCAATAATGATCAGACTCTTTTTTTGACAACGTACCTTTACTCATCCTCATAAGTTTGATGGTCATTCTCAAAATAGTCTCCCCTGAATGCGATGTACTTGTCCCAGTGTTTCTGCCAGTCGTCAAAGACATGCTGGAAACAATTTTTTGAGATATCGTTCAAAATCGCCTCCGCAGCCTTCACCACTGCTTCTGATGATGGATAATGCCTCCCACGAAGGCGTTTCTTCAAGTTAGGGAATAGAAAAAAGTCACATGGGGCTAAATCCGGGCTATAAGGAGGGTGAGGGATGTACTTCACGTTGACTTTTGCAAGATATTCAGCAACAACATTGGCAATATGCGCCGCACATTATCAACCTGCTTCATTGATATGTGGTCTTTTGCGCCTGATATGGACTTGCAATGTTTTCCGGACATCCCTGTAGTATTGTCCAGTTACTGATGTGTGTGCAGGTACAACATACTGACAAACCATTCCATGAATATCAAAGAATGAGATGACTAGAGCTTTCCCAGCAGAAGTAACCACTTTTGCTTTTTGGGAGGTTGGTGATGAAGATTTGTACACTGAGCTTTGCTGTTTGCTCTCAGGATCAAAATGATGTAGCCAATTTTCAACAGCAGTGATTATGTTTGAAAGAAACTCTGTAACTTCCTCTAACATCAACTTTAACTGAATGTTACCTCCATTGCAGCGGTAGGCGATACTGGACATGTCTGAATTTGCCCGGTTCTCACAGGCGGGAGCCAGGAGTACCAACAATGAAACTACTACGGCGTGTTTGTTTGATATTAAGCTAACAGAGTATAATAAGATTGAATTTTAGTGCGAAAAATTATGACCGTAAAAAATTATGACCATTCTTTATTGAACAGCCCTCGTATTTAACTTCTATTTAAAAAAATTAAGTATCCGACAATCCAAACTGCAGGTGAAGACGATGCTTTATGACTCGCCATACCGTTGGTTGAGGAATGTTAAGTTCCGTGCTTGCTCGTGAAGTGGGTTTCTTTGGGCTGCTTTCGTATAGTGTACAAATAAGCTCAATATTCTCGTCCGATGTGCGAGGCGTCCCATGCTTTTTTTTTTTCCTTTTGCAGATGCAACCATCTTCTACGAATTTTCGATGCTCGTAAATTTGCTTATGATACGGCAGTTGTTTATTAAATTGACGGCGAAATGCTCGTTGAACTGCAACAATGGACTTTAGTTTTGCTAATTGCGGCACACAAAATGATTTCTCTTGTGGTGTCGCCGCCATTTCACTACAAACAACAGCAGCACCGTGATTGGAACTTCTAACCCCCGCGCTATTTCAATTGTAAACTTTTCTCTCTCCATAAACATTGGAATCATGTTTCTATCTTTTGTAGTTTGGAAGAAATAAATGTTTGAAATTTGTTCTTTCTTTTGAATAGCCCTGTACTTGCATTTGAATGTGTTCAATCACAGATTCATTTCTTGTGATCCGTTTCAAATATTGTGCTTTTGAATTTATCCTGATTACACTAAGCTACACTCAAAATATGGTTGAGTTATCAAAACTCCCCACATGGCAATCTTGGCCTTCGGGGTAACCTCGCCCCACCAAATGATGTCTCGACCCATTTCTCAGGTGGAGGCACCCAGGGGACGATGTCTATTATCTCCAAGGATAGGGTGATAGTGAAGATGACGGTGAGGCGAGAGGACCTACTGCTTATACCGTGGACTCCGAACCACGTTGGACATAGTGGACACTTCACATGAGCTAGACAGAGGTGAAGTGGAACCCCAGAGCCGGGAATCGAACTCGGGACCCTTTTCACGGGAACTGCGAACGAAACCACTGCGCTACCCCGACGCCCACACACTCAAAATATATACAAGCTAAATTTGTTAGCTAAAATTGTTCTTATTCATATGTTCTTATGTCACACAAGCGATTATATAAAACATTTACTTAGTGGCCATTCTCTTGTAAAACAGGAATTTAATTTTATGACAGAGGGAAATTTTATAATGCTGCCGATCTTTTTTATTACAAATATTGCTTGTCAACACTGAAGAAACTATATTCCGTTCCTGCTTATTCAAATACTTAAACAAACCTATCTGACATTATTTCTCAGTAATTCTGTGTTTGAAGTTAACTTTTCATACGTAAATATGAAATCTATATAACAAGCGCAAAACATTACTTATGTTCATTGATGCAATATGAATATCTAGTACACTCATTTAATTTGTCGCCCATAAAATGATATTACTACCTTTACTTATGAAGAATCTATTGAAAGACATGAACCAAGAAGGAGAGTCTTCCAAGAACGTATTGAAACACAAAATTATCACATTGGAGTGATGCTAAGATACAACAGAAATCTTTGTTGCCCCTTAAAATCGAGGGCTGCTTAACGATGGAACTTTTAGAGTCATCGAAGGGAAAGATAAAGCAGCAATACTATTGTTCGCATTTTCTTGGGAAGTCAAAGAGCTACAAATATACAATGTAGCTGCTAATAAACCTCTGAAGACATACCAATAGCTAGGCTGTAAATATCTCTGAAGTTTCACTTTAAGCATTCACATCTCTACTTCTTTCCAAGAAATTGTGGCGTTTTGTGACACGAGCAAGAGGGAACAACAAATTTCATCAAAGGAAAAAGTGTAGTAGGATAAATGGAACACATCTACGTCTGCAGATCTTTGTTGGAATTTTATGAGATTTGACTTAGAACAATAAAGGAAGAACAGATAAAATCAGATGAAAACACTTCCGTGAATAATGGATATTAAAAAGGGTAAGAGTTCCATACGAAGAGCTTTTTCTAAGTTGCCTAGAAGAAGAGAAACAATTAATGCGTTCTCTACCAGCACATAATAGAGAAGTTACGGCATTCCACGCAAAATTGGATACCGAGATTTTGCTAGGAATGCACATTTTGAGGCGCCCTGAATTTCAAATATACATTTTTAGAAAAACGACTGCCCAAGTGTTTGTGTATGTTCCGCTTAATTAAAAAGAAAACGAAGGGCCGGTTATACACTAAACGTAGTGCATAAGTTCAAAACACCTCCCAAGGTGTTCATATTAAATAGTTTTTTCAGTGGGGTTACTATTTCCGAGAATTTCTTGTTATGCTTGCCATTTTTCCAAAGAGGAACTTGTGTCTTAGCCATTGAAAGGAGTAAGGTATTTCAAAGGCATGACATAGTGACCAGTTCTTAAAAAATCTGAATATAGTTGAAGTCTACTATATACCACATTCCCACTGAACCTAGATGGGAAGCTGAGTGGCTTGGTTCAGGCGGTATCGTCGGTGGTTCGTATTCGAGGCAGGTTCACGGATTTTTCTACAGTGGGCCCTTGTCACTAGAGGACTGGGGTGGTTTTTGTGATCCACAGATTACTTCTCTTGTCTTCCTCCTTTCATTCCATCACCAAATTGGTTATCAACGGATTGGTTTGCGCATATCCGGACAGATGGTGTGTGCAACATTGCACTAATTTTTAATTTACCCCCTCCAACGTTAAGTCATATTGGACGATGAATGAAATGGGTGAAATGATGCTCAAATGAGTCAAGGTTCATAGAGCTTAGAGTTACTCGATATTCGTCTTTGGATAAGGAAAAGCCACGGAAAACCTTATCCAGGTAACTCACCCTGACCGAGATTCGAACTCGGGACCTCTAGAACGTGAGGCAGACACGCTACCATTTACGCTACCGAGACGAGCGATTGCGCTATGCAAACCTAACTCCACTTGAAGTAGCTGAATGCCTGCCCAGGCCTCTAGGGTCGTTCCTTGATCCTATATCTTAAGGAGAGGAGCTAAAGTGCTGGTCGGGTGGATATCTGTAAACGTTGTTAGGGAGTTTCTGCTCTGTGCTCACTCTCTGTCGGCCTGTGGTTCCCATTAGCCTTTTCCTCTCGACGGAGGGGTTGTATCCCAATAGCCAATAACGGGTCACTGTGAGTGAGATGTTCCCCCTTTGTTACATTCACATCACTTACGGCAAGACTTAACAAACAATTCTACAAAGATTCCCTCTGTGCTGTGCCAGCTTCCAAATCCAGAGCTTTGTAAATAGGTGAAACCGGTTCGATTCCCGGTTAGAGTATGTGTACTTTTGTTTCGCCAGGATTGTTTCCCATCCTCCATATATAGGATCTGGAAGTGAGAGTGAAGCTGTGAACGTGTATGTGTGTGAATTTAAATTTATAAAGAAAACCTATGGCAAGCAAACCCGGGTTTAAAGGAATGGTAAACAAGTGAACATAAATTTTTGATTAAGATGAGTTTAAGCGTTTGCAAATATAATCAACACCGGATGTGAGTGTCACACAACTTAATTGGTTACGACAACGTATCGCATTCTATAATAACGAGAGCTTCTAAGGATTGCCTTCACTAATTAACCCCCATTTTACTGGGAAATTGGTTTCCCTTCACAGAAAAACTAACGATCAAGCTTGCCAGGTAGATTTGTGTTAGATGTCCCTCGTATGCTTTTACCGGCATGCCGCGCCGCGACTCTTGAAGCTTTAATACCCTGTTGACATTACCAAGAGTGCTTGAAGGTGCCACGAGTAAACAGAGCTTTATTTAATGTTGCTTCCATCTACTTTACGCTTTAATAATCAAAGGCTGCTTTTGAAAAATTAAACCACACCCGGATACACTACCATCTCCCCTCTTCAGGAGAGATTCTTTTTGTGACGTCATGAGGGATCAGCAAGCGCATGCGCTGCTACCAAAGGCAAGATTGTGTACTCAGTAATACTGAACTGCAGCGACCAGTGCACCAAAATGTCCATTCCTCTAGTTGTTCCTTAGAATTTTAAATTGCCCTGTCCTCTTGCTTGATCAAAACGAGTTACGTAAACAGGAAAGCAGAAAAGGTATGCAGAAAATATTCTTACAGTTGAATAATCTTTCATCTACTTTAAGTAAACCAACATAGGCAATTATACAAACTATTTTATTAGAGATTTTCCAATAATCATAGTGAAAACCTAACACAAGAAACTTAACTACAGTCCAATTATTTAATACCTGATCTCTATATAATGGTTTTAAAACTATGTTCTGTTCACAAGACCAGAAAATGAAATAAGACTACCCATTTGAAAAACATAACTATTGGAGAATATATACGGATACAAAAATAAGTAATACAGACCCAGTGGTATTAGTGGTGTAAGACAGTGTTGTCCTTTATCAACTGCACTTTTTAATTCTTATATTGACGAAATAGTAATTTTGTAATTTATTTCTCATCTTTCCTTCTACATCATCAACTGGAATACAAAATCAAGATTACAATTATAAAGTCCATACTGGAAAACGCCATATATTCCTTAATCCTGAAAATCCTACCATGTCACTTGCCATTGAATAATAATTCGGTCCCCATACACCTAACCCTAAGTTTTAGTGTATTGGAGGCCCTCTATTGATTTTTTTACACATTTTGCCATTTCACCTATCCTAATCTACATTTTTCTCTTAATTGTTCTCAGCCATTTCTCTTTAACTTTCCCTAAATAATTCCCTATATTTCTCTTGTTATTTTCCCTTTTTACTGAAATTTTTTTTTCTTATTACTACTTCGCCCCCCCAAATTGTCCTATTTACGTAGCCAGACCTGCTCTCTCCATAACTCTGTTTGACTGCAATATAATACAAAATGGAAGTCTGCATTCTCTTCTCTTCACAATGGACATTTATCTAGCTCGCTATCTTGACCTATAAATTTCAAGTTTCTCACTCCTGTTCTCAGCCTAACTTATTACATATGACTATATATCCTTCCCTGTCCCAGGTCGTTTTTATTTCTCTAAATATGCCCGCCTCGGTAGCGTGGTGGCAGCATGTCTGCCTCACGCTCAAGATATCCCGAGTTCGAATCTTGGTCAGGGTGGCTTACTTGGATAAGGGATTTTCTGGGGTTTTCCCTTATCCTGAAAGACTAATGTCGGGTAATTCTAAGCTCTATGGACCTCGGGCTCATTTGAGCATCACTTCACCCATTCCATTCATCGTCCGATATGTCTTAATGTTGGAGGACTTAAATTGCAAAAAAAAAAAAAAAAAAAAAAAAAAAAAAAAAAAAAAAAAAAAAAAAAAAAAAAACTATATAACCTTTGTGAGCTTTTGTCACTTTTACTGCCAAAAATATCTTGTCTGTCAATATCTTCTAACTTAGCTTAACTTCTTTCCAAAAGCCTCTATACCTATACTCTGCATTTATCCACGAATGAGCCATACCTTCTGCTTCAACACGTCATTCATTTTATGTGCCCAGGACCCACCCCAGTTTCTTCTCCTTTGAATATGAACACATTATTTAATTATATTGCCGTATTCCAAGTTAGCGATTCTGTATAAATATTTCATTGCCCTTGACAATAATTTCATTAGAATGCCTGTATAGTTCAAATTGTGCTGCCCCATTAGGTGATGCTATTCGTAATCCCGATATATGTGACGAAATAGTAAGAATATGATCAAATAAAGTTAATGGAGGCTGGCCCCGTAGCTCAGTCAGTAGAGCACCTGCCTGCCGTGCTAGGGGTCCTGGGTTCGATTCCCGGTGGTGGGGGGTGGGGACTTTTCTCCGACCAAGATAATTCCCCATTTTCCCCAGAGTCTGGAAGTATGAGTGAGAGTGTGAATGTGTGCGTGGTCTAATGATTAAAAACCAAAGATAACGAGTTAACACCTTCGGTATGTTCCAAAGGAGAACGGCCGCCGATATGACCACAGTAGTTAAAGGCGGGGTATAAATGGAACAAGAAAAAAAAAAGTTAATGGAGGGAATAATGTTTCAGAAGTTAAACTGAAAACTTTGTTATACACACAGTCAGATACTGCCACATACCATTGTAGAGAAAATGTTTAAATTAAATTGCTACTGAATATGGAATGAAAATATCAGCAAATAAATCCCAAAATGTTGCTTTTAGGCGAATAAACCCAATGAGATCAAAAAGTGCTAGGCAATCTAATAATAGATTAGACAGCACACTTCAACTATTTATGGTGTGATGTCTCATAGTAGGGAGAAACTGACGAAATAGCGAAAATGAATAAATTTAACTATACAACAGGCACATTAGAAAGAAAATTAAAAATAAAGCCCGTGAAGACTCCACAGTATAATTGTAAATTAACGGCAGTACCAACGCTGATATACGAATCAGAAACGAACAGAAAGAAATAGCACTAAAATACAGACATCAGAAATAAAATTTGTAAGAGCAATAGCTGGGTGCACTAAAAGACGACAAAAACGTACTCAAGATATTAGGAAAGAATCAAAAATACAAGAAATAAATAATATTATATCAAATAACAGAAATCAAAAGGTAAAACATGTTCAAAGAATGAAAAATAACAGAATACCTTAAATAGCTATAGGTACAAGAAACCAGGAAGACCGAAAACGGGTCGTTAAGTAGAAGAATGTAAACTAATAACAAAGAATGCCTATGAAGTGGTTAAATATATAAATTTATCTGACAAATTGTGTGCTGTAGCGGGGTCTACGTAATTTGTATATCAAGATTTTGTCTATCTCTTACGGCTTACCGACTACGTAAAAGTATTCAGAATGAAGAGAACTCCAGAGGCTATTCCTGGAGAACTGAAGATATACATTTCATTTGGCATCAAAATATCATAAACATAAGATACTTAAATCAAAATGTTTGAGACAATTTTGATAAATTCAAACATTTTGATAAACGTTCCATGTAGTCTGGGTTAGAAGGATTTCCCTGAAAATCTTCCTGTACCATCACCTTGGAAGAAGCTGAGCTTAAGCATCACATTTGATATTTCGCCAACAGTTGTTTTAATTATGCTTTCATACATAGACACACAATTTTCTAAACTGTTACTTTCAAAATTCATCGGGAAACTTAATTGCTTGGAAATCTGGATATAGAATGTTTGTGTGGAATTCATTACTTCCCATACATATTTGTGGTCGAGAGATATAATTGTTATAAATTTTAATAAAGGAATAGAGTAATTAAGTTCTAATTTCCTTAAGAAGCAAACACACTGAACCAAAGTGGACAAATAAAATACCCCACTTAATCTACAGCCGTCATTCTGCAACACCCACATCCCGCCACTACGTGGTTAAGCTCTTTCCAGAGCAGGTACACGATTTGACCACCCTTCGGGCTGTTCCAAACAGCCCGCCAGCATGGAGTTGAGTTGACAAATAAAATATATACAATCTATATACACTTCATTTGATACGTTATATAATTTCGAGATGACGGGGCATGAGGTCTGTATATCGGTTAACTTTGATGCCGAAATCTTTTCATGTCCCCTAAACAATAAGATGCAAAAACAAAAATATGTATAGCTTCCAAAGAGAGAAAGTGCTCAAGTCAAGGATACCAGTGTGGTTTCGCACGAAGGCTGTTTTCACTTCACTTCTTAAGGGGGTTCAGATATTCTATTTTACGAGGGCTGTTCAATAAGGAATGATCACATTTTTTTGACAACGTACCTTTACTCATCTTCATAATTTTGATGGTCCTTCTCAAAATAGTCTCCCCTGAATGCGATCCACTTGTTCCAGCGCTTCTGACAGTCTTCAAAGATGTGCTGGAAACAATTTTTGAGAGATCTTTCAAAATCGTCTCCGCAGCCTTCACCACTGCTTCTGATGATGGATAATGCCTTCTAGGAAGGCGTTTCTTCAAGTTAGGGAATAGGAAAAAGTCACATGGGGATAAATCCGGACCATAGGGAGGGTGAGGGATTCACTTCACGTTGATGTTTGCAAGATATACAGCAACAACATTGACAATATGCAGCCGCGCATTATCGTGGTGCAGTATCCAGCCTGCTTCATGGAAATGTGGTCCTTTGCGCCTGATATGGACTTGCAATGTTTTCGGGACATCCCTGTAGTATTGTCCAGCTACTGATGTGTGTGCAGGAAAAACGTGCTGATAAACATTCCATGAATAAGAATGAGATGACCATAACTTTCCCAGCAGAAGCAACCACTTTTGCTTTTTTGGGGTTTGGTGATGAAGGAGATTTCCACACTGAGCTTTGCTGTTTGCTCTCAGGATCAAAATGATGTAGCCAAGTTTCATCAGCAGTGATTACGATTGAAACAAACTCCGGATCTTCCTCTAACATCAACTTTAACTGCATGTTACCTCCATTGCAGCGGTAGGCGATACTGAACATGTCTGAAATTGTGCGGTTCTCATAGGCAGGAACCAAGAATACCAACAATGAAACTACTACGGCGTGTTTGTTTCACATTAGGCTAACAAAATATAATAAGACTGAATTTTAGTGCGAAAGATTATGACCATAAAAATTATGATCATTCTTTATTGAACAGCCCTTGTATTTAACCAATGTTATTTTATTGAACCAATATAATTAACCAACGTTAAATTTGCCAAGTTCAGGTTCCTGTTTCTCATCAACCATATGGAGTAGAGAGATGAGATTTTGACTACTTAATAATGAATATGTTTTTATGATTTAAACAGAAAGAGATAGTGTATAAGCTTAATTTTCTTGGAAATTATTTTTTAAACAAAGCGCTTAAATATCGAATAAAAATATGGAATGCAGTTTTTAATTTGAGAAGAACTGGGATAGAAATAAACCCCCTAGCCAGACGTAATAAGCACAGACAGCGAAAATGCGGTAAAACTGTAATATCTATCTTTTACAGGAGCGGATTAAAAGCCCCCCACACGCACGCACGCACGCACACACACGCACACACATACTTTTAAGGAAATTAGCGATAAAGTGCATTACAGATTGTAATCATATCTTAATGCATCCCTGCACAAATTGTGATCCTCTGCATAAAAGTCTTGTAACCTACCCTTTACTCCGTTAATATACTGTCTTAACCATTATCATCATCCATTATCATCACCATCACCATCATCATCGCCTGTCTCGAAAGCGTAGATGGTAGCATGTCTGCCTCACGTTCAAGAGGTCCCTAGTTTGAATCTCGGTCAGGCTGACTTACCTGGATAAGGTTTCTTTCGGATTTCCCTTATTCTGAAAGACCAATGTCGGGTATATGTAAGCTCCATGGACCCTGGACACATTTCAGCATTTTTTGCCCAATTCTTTCACCGTCCGATATGACTCAACGCTGAAGGACGTAAATTACAAAACTCATCATCATTATTAATGTTTTTCATTTCTTTTCAGCGTTGTTGATTCTTATTAGATCGAGAATTTTCATTGCCGATATACCGTCCACATATTGTTTATTCCCAGGCTCTATCAAAATTCCCTTTTTAGCATATTTCCTCTATTTCATACACTCCAAAGTGTTGTGTGTGTAGCGTTTAACGCCCGCTTTTACTACATACGGCACCGCAGGCGGTGACACTGATGGTACATGAGATGAAGATGGAGCACCGGTGGAATGAGATGGCAGGGAAACCGGAGGTCCCGGAGAAAACCCGCCCCAGCGCCGTGTTGTCCACCACAAATCTCACTTTGCGGTCACCTGGGATCGAACCCGGGCCGCCTTGGTGAGAGCCAAGCGGTCTAACCGCTGAGCCACGGCGCGGCCACTCAAAGTGTTGTGTATTCATCCTAATAAACATATTTTTGTAAGATTGGTATATATAAAATGATGGAACGATTCATTAGGATTTTGTTTGCACCATGCAAACACTTTTAAAAAGCTCTGGGTCTGCTAAATCCTTAAAAATTGGTTTCATCTCTTGAATACAGGCTAAACGGAGATGAACATGCTAGTGATCCTCATATCCTTTGAATGTTACACCTTTTATGTAACTGTGTTGCCAGTTTTTGATAGTTTGTTTTACAGTTGCAGTACGTGTTAAAACTGAAAATTAAATACTCTAATATATTGCAAATGTAAAGTATGAATATCAAATTTAAATTCTGAAAATCGACATTTATGACCTTCCCGACCGCCAGTATGGATTCGCACGATGGTTGTTTTCATTTCTTAAGTAAAGTTAAGACTGTGTACTCACATCAAAGGTTCAGATTCACTTCTTTCTAGGTTTCGGATACAGTTGCTGTTTGGTTGCACTTTGACTTATGTACAAATAGGGTTTCACTGCGACTTTTCCCTACCCAAGTACTATCTGTCATTTATAAACTCAACAACGTTTGAGATAGGTGCCTTTCTCCTCTTCACTTGCTTGTAAATAACGTACCAAGCTAACTTCACCTAAAGTCAGCTCCGGCTTCTAGTAATGTTATTTCTTTTTGGCCACACTCGACCATACGTGCAGTGCAACCACCTGGACTGTGTTACTTTGGCACAATTATAATCCTGCAAGATTCTACTGGTGCTTTCCCCTCTTCCCAAACTTTAAGTTTCTAGATGTTTGTTTTTATCGTTAGTATCTATTAGATTTTCGTTTTTGCCACCAATATACGTAGGAGTACTATATAACA
The DNA here is from genome assembly GCA_030765055.1 of Mantis religiosa. NCBI lineage: Eukaryota > Metazoa > Arthropoda > Insecta > Mantodea > Mantidae > Mantis > Mantis religiosa. Next base: position 92,118,372 of record CM060956.1, on the reverse strand, counting down.
CATTCATAATATTTCTTTTGTTTCGTGCTTCATCTGTTGTATAAGTATATCATAAATGATGACTAGTTGATTATGCAACTGTTAGTATGCATTTTCAAAGTATTTGTGCTTGATTGTAACAAATGCCATATATGCTACCTGAAAGCTACTGTAAACAACTCAACTTCTCTTAGTACATCTAGCCTTCTGTGTTTCACTGTAAGATCTGTTATATATGAAAACAATCATAACTTGTATAAGAACAATAATGAGTTTCTCTAGTAATGCAATATTCTGAAAATTAAAGCGGTGGATGAATATTATGTATCTGGTAGATAGAGCCAAAATGAAAAATTCAATGCCGTGGCCGCGATTTGAACCACGGATCTCCTGGTTTCCGTTCAGTCGGGGAAATATACGAGTCAAATGGAGAATTTAATGTCGTGACGGAAAGTTGGCCATGGTAGCTCAATGTGTTAGAGCGACTGGACGGAAACCAGAAGATCCGTGGTTCAAATCCCAGCTATGGCATTGAAGTTTTCATGTTGACTCTATCAAAGACCTTAGCGTATATACGGCTAGTGTGGAGAAATGATTAATTTCCATCAATTAACTAAATTAATAAGAGTTAATTGGTGAAGCCTGGGACTTAAGTACTTACGATTGTAAGTCGCCACAAACGGCGCATCTCGAATGCGAGAGCCCCTAGTGGTCTACCGGGGAAATATACAAGTCAAATGGAGAACTTAATGTCAGGACGGCACGTAGGCCATGGTAGCTCAATGGGTTAGAGCGACTGAACGGAAACCAGGAGATCTGTGGTTCAAATGCCGGCTATGACATTGAACTTTTCATGTTGACTCTATCGAGCACTATACAAATTTGTTAGCAGTCAGAATAATTCCCATGGCCCACGATATTCAAAAGGGTAGGAACGCAGAAGGGATAAACGTCACTGAAAGAAAGATATGTTTGAAATTTCAATATCAACTGAACCGACCACTCCTCCATTTACATCAGTATTAGCAAGTAATTCAAAGATTAGCATTTGGATTCTACAAACTGCTCAGTTTTATTTTAAGTACCTGGAAGTCGCAATTTAAAAGGCAAACAGGTAGTGCTGGAATATGTGTTTAATCTCATAAGAGTTGTTTAAGTGTTTAGAAGTTTGTATAACAGTTTAGCAGTTTGTATAATGAAATCAAAAAAGCACTTCCTGTACTCTTATTGTACGAGGGTGAGTCAAATGAAAACCTTAAATATTTTTAAATATTATTTATGGTGCAGAAGTAGTACAAAGCTGTATCAACATGATCTTCCCCACGCTGAATGCAAGTCCTCCAGTGCTTACAAAGTGCATAAATGCCTTTAGAAAAGAGTTTTTTGGTACTCCGCGCAACGACTCATGCACCACGTGGCGTACTTCTTCATCGGAACGAAACTTCTGTACTTCCATTTCATCTTTGGGTGATCCAAACATATGGAAATCACTGAGGCAAGGTCTGGTGTGTAAGGTGGATGATGAAGATACTCAAAATGCAGACCTGTGATTGTTGCAACTGTTGTACGTGCAGTGTGGGGCCTTGCATTGTCATGTTGCAAAAGGACACCTGCTGACAGCAATCCACGTCGCTTTCATTTGATTGCAGGCCGCAAATGATGTTTTAGGAGATCTGTGTATGATGCACTGGTGACAGTGGTCTCTCTAAACAAGTAATGCTCTAAATGACGCCTTTTTCGTCCCAAAAGGGAGTCAGCATAAGCTTCCCTGCTGATGTTTCTGTTCGAAACTTCTTTGGTTTTGGTGATGAGGGATGGTGCCATTTCTTGCTTGCTCTCTTCGTTGGTGGAAGTGAACCCAGGTTCCGTCCACAGTAAGGATTCTTTCAAGGAAGCCATCACCTTCCCGTTCAAAGCGCCGAAGAAGTTCTTCACAAGCATCAACACGTTCTCTCATTTCAGGAGTCAAATGACGTGTCACCCATCTTGCAGACACTTTGTGAAACTGCAGCACATCATGCACAATGTGGTGTGATGACCCATGACTAATCTGTAAACATGCTGCAATGTCATTCAGTGTCACTCGGCGGTTTTCCTTCACTATGGATTCAACTGCTGCAATGTTCTGTGGAGTCACAACTCGTTGTGCCTGACCTGGAAGTGGAGCATCTTCCACTGGTTACACCATTTGCGAAATTCCTACTCCATTCGTAGACTTGCTGTTGTGACAAACTTGCATCACCGTACTGAACCTTCATTCTTCGATGAATTTCAATAGGTTTCACACTCTCACTACGCAAAAACCAAATAACAGAACGCTGTTCTTCCCTGGTGCAAGTCGCAAGTGGGACGGCCATCTTTATACTGATACTGCGATGGTAAGTGTGCATCTGCACTCTGCTGCCACCTGTAAGCCATTCTACACGCTTACCAACTTACAGGATAACGGCAGGACATTTCGATTTGTTATTACAAATCATTTGACTCACCCTCGTATGCTGGTCATATTATTTATGTGTACAGGAATTTTGATATAAATCATTTTAATTACTCGTATTACTTAGTATATGCACTGTTTAATTCCTAAGTATTCTTTAAATGAACCTTCCTAGACAAAATAAGGTAACGACTTTGAAAAGCGATTAAATTAAAATAGAATGAAATGATTGTTAAGTTAACTAAGACACAATTTTCAAGTTAAATGGCTGAGGCAATAGAGCACAAGGCTCTTCTAGAGATACGGTGGTTTTAAATCCTGTGTTCCGACTAGACCAGTTTCCATCATACGGATTTAAAATTCAATATCACGATCCAAAGTTTCATTACAACCGAAAAAACAAAATATGAATGAAATGGAGGAGGAGGAGGATTATCGAACTAAAGCCACATCTGCACCAATACGAGAATATCTAATTGAGTACATGAAAGCATGTGGAGGCTTCTCGTTTCCTATATGTAGTTTTATGCTTTTATTATTATTGGTCGTATGACTGTGACAAGGTATGGAAGGGGGGGCATATTTAAAGGTTCGAAGCTTTAAAAGATACTTTTGCCTCTGGCTCTGACAGAGTGCCCTCAGGGAGGATGTTGTGAGATGGTGATCGAACTTGAGAGACAAGAGAAGGCTACATATCTAAACTCCCCAGTGGCGGCTCGTACAAACCGCTCCCTTGGGAGCTTACACATCCCCTGGGGGATCGCTGAAGACGAGGGCTCAGGAGAGGAAATTCCCTACCATACACGTGGAAATTCCCTCCAACATTTAAATGCTGAAATAGCTAAACCAGGATTAAATTCTGAAGCAAAAATAATAATGGGGTGAAATTGAGAGTCAGAAAATTTGTGAAATGTACTTATGTTTCCCAACATTCGCCTAGCAATCGGGGATATCCTTTAAAACACCTGTGGGTCAGGAAGCTCGGTTCGGGAATCGAACCGAAGACCTTCCGAGTAGGGATCACAGATGCTACTGCCTGCGCCATACCACTCAAGCGTTAATAGCATGTCCATCTTGTTTTACAATAGCACCGGGTGAACTGATCTCTTATTGGTTTCAATTAATGCCCTGCAAAATGTGTTAAGACAATGAATAAGAGCACCGAAATGGATAAGTACGGAAATATTTTACCCTACAATGGAAATACTACTGCGAAAGATTTGTAGAAATAAACAATGCAAATGAAAGAGATTTTCGAAATAAGGCAAACAAAATGATCATTATTTTCATTAATATTACGAAGGCCGTTCAGTAAAGAATGATCATATTTTTTTTACGGTCATAATTTTTCGCACTAAAATTCAATCTTATTATATTCTGTTAGCTTAATGTGAAACAAACACGCGGCAGTAATTTCATTGTTGGCACTCCTGGTTCCCGCCTGTGAGAACCAGGTAAGTTCAGACATGTTCAGTATCGCCTATCACTGCAATAGAGGTAACATGCAGTTAAAGTTGATGTTAGAGGATGATCCGGAGTTTCTTTCAAACGTAATCACTGCTCATGAAACTTGGCTACATCATTTTGATCCTGAGAACAAGCAGCAAAGCTCAGTGTGGAAATCTCCTTCATCACCAACCCTCCGAAAAAGCAAAAGTGGTTGCTTCTGCTGGGAAAGTTATGGTCTTCTCATTCTTTGATATTCATGGAATGGTTTATCAGCATGTTGTACCTGCACACACATCAGTAACTAGACAATACTACAGGGATGTCCTGAAAACATTTCAAGTCCATATCAGGCTCAACAGATCACATTTGCATGAGGCAGGCTGGATGCTGCACCACGATAATGCGCGGCCGCATATTGTCATTGTTGTTGCTGAATATCCTGCAAAAATAAGCGTGAAGTACATCCTTCACCCTCCCTATGATCTGGATTTAGCCCCATGTGACTTTTTACTATTCCGTAACTTCAGAAACGCCTTCGTGGGAGGCATTAATCATCAGAAGCAGTGGGGAAGGCTGCGGAGTCGATTTTGAAGGATCTCTCAAAAATGGTTTCCAGCATGTCTTTGAAGAGTGGCAGAAACGCTGGGACAAGTGCATGAAATTCAGGGAAGATATTTTGAGAAGGACCATCAAAATTATGAGAATAAGTAAAGGTACGTTGCCAAAAAAATTGTGATCATTCTTTATTGAACAGCCCTCGTAACATATTTAAGTAAAAATAAGTTTTTTAAATTTTTTGATTAAGCATATTACACAATTAATTTAAGAACTGAAGTATTAAAGTTGTATTATTATGTCATGCATAGTAACAAATGCAATGCTGTCCTCTGCTATGGAGAATCAACAGCAACTTTTTTCCAGCACAATATGATTGGAATTTTAACGAAAATATGAGCATTATTCCGCTCGTAAAAGATAAAGGCATGGCCAATGCTCAAGCGGGGCACTGTTGCCAAGCGTAGTGCGTGTACCGGCAGAGGTTCTGTTCATAAAAAACGTTTTACATGATAGCAAAGGATCTGCCCGTTTTTCCCGTCATTACAAAACACATTAAATATTCATAAAACATTAAAATCTTATCTTAACACACCTCACAGCAGTGGAACAGCAAGCACGGTTTCCACTCCAGTAACTCGCTTTCCAACTTTGTGGTTCTTCCCCGGATATTGAAATATAGGCACAATCACTTTTTATAACGATAAAGTTGCTTCACTACAAACTCGTGTCACTGTGTGTACACTACCTTCAGACAAGCTTCTACAGTTAATTTCTGGGTTTCTGACCAGCAGACCAGCAGAAGATTCAGGTCATTCAGGTTAACCTGATTAGGGGTGTTTTCGGCACAGCACCTAGCCGCTTAGTGCGACTTTATCTAGGCGGTAATAGTAGATTGCTGATTGTCTCAGGAGTTTGTGTCTGGACATAGGCTACTCTGATCTGTTGGGTTTAAGCCGCTCAGGCTGGCGCCCATCTACGCAGCGACCACGCCCTATGCTGCCTGCATCTGACCTGCCGCACGTGTGGTGTGTATGCCCAAGGATGCCTTCACCTGGTCTCCCCACTTGAAGGAGGCCAGAGTGCAGGCAGCACGATCAGAGGGGTTAAGAAACTGAGTGTAGGGTAAGGATTTCAGGCTCATTTCAGGGCCTGGGGTTTTTGGATAGATGGAGGGAAATACTCACAGGCTAATAGCCCATGACGTCTTTCGGGAGTCTATATCTCCTCCTCCTGCGGTGAGCTTTATGGTCGTACCGACCCAATGTGGTTACCAGCTGATTGAGATTGGCAGAAATATTGTTGTGGAGGGTTCGAGACTCTCTCTTACCATATCCACGATGTAAGAGATTTTGAATTGTTCGTGTCGGGTATGAGATGGGAATCTGTGCCCAGTATCATAGATTATTCTTAGTGCCCGATTCTGCACGTGTTGCAGTCTGCGGACGGTGGTTGGAGCCGCCGATCCCCAGATATTGCACCCGTACAGAATCATGGGTGAAATAATCGCCCGATATAGGCGGAGTTTGAGGTGTGTGGGCATTTTTGACTTAGAAATAGGGAATAACTGCCTGAGTGCAGCATGTCCGTGACCAGTCCTGGCCTTGACGTGAGGAGTGAAGTTTAGCCCACGATCAAGCAGGACACCCAGGTATTTGGCTGAGTTAACCCATGGGATTTGCCTCTGCCGCAACCTCAGTGATCCTGTTGGTCACCAGCGTCGGACCTCAGCCAGTAGAAGAGCCAAGCTCTTCCCTGGACTGATTGCCATCCGCCGATCGCTCGGAGCTGGCGTTGTAGTGGCAGGAAGCAGAACTTGACGTTTTCATTACGTGCCATTATGAGGATATCGCCCGCATACTGGCACGTAACTGTCTGTGGTTCTGAGGGAAAATCAGACATGTAAGCCGCGAAGAGTAGCGGTGATAGAACACTACCCTCCGGGAGTCCCGCGGCTATGGGTCTGACACTGGAAGGCTTTCCTTCCACTATCACCCTGAACGTACAATCCCTGAGGAAACTGCTGATCAGCGTGAGATACGGAGGAGGGATGTTAACTTCCTTGAGTTTGTTGGGTTTCTGAGAAAACTACAGTTGCCCTATATTCTAGATTGGAGAGCTTTCGTAAACGTTTATTCATATTAAATATAATTTTTCTGCCTGAGAATGAATCACTTCACGTTTCTTGATCGAGAAATCACTTGTTCCAGCCTTGAGGGACATATTCACAAACTCGGATCACAAATACTGGAGAAAATATATGGTATAATAATTTAATGTAATATTAACAATATTTCAGCTCGAGTTCGACACACGACTTAACGACGCCGTTAACTTTAATTAAATAACACACTACTACTCTGAAAACGAATTGAAAATTAACCCTGTTTCAAACTGCCTGACTTCTGTTTTCATAGTGGGTACACTATTTATTTATGCTTGAGCTGAGTGGCTGGAAGGCATGCTTCATGTGACAATCCATATCAAATACTGCATGAATAGGTCGCGTGTTTATTTGCTTTTCGAAGGGATAGGACTTAAACATTAACCTATAAACACACGCCACTTTCAGGCTTACGGGAGAATAAAACAAACATTTAGTGTGGTGCTGAACCAGATGTGACCAGGACGGTTTAGCTTTTTATGTTTGCTACCGTAACCATAAAAGATAAACTGCACAATTACATGTCTAATCACTGATTACATTCTAAACAGCTCTAGTAAATGGTACAAGAAAAAACACTAAGCAACTAAGAGTTCATTTGGTACACACTGAACCATCTTCTACCAATTGAATCTAGTTTGCGATACGTTGAAATAAAATAGGAAAAAATATAAATAAATAAAAGGGGAAGAAAAGATAAACATTTACACCCCCACCGTCTGCAGGTGAGGCTTGATGTAAAATAAACAACGTCCGTTTAACATTATTTACGATTAGTAGGGAATGGTCGTGACCATTTTAGAGCTAAATTACAGATCGCTGTTTTTAAAACGTAATATCGGAAATTTTTTCATGTACCTGTAGGGTACAAACGAATCCTATTGTCATTACAATGAAAAGCGAAAAAAGGATGCAAAACACGTGAATGCAATTACTGACAAACATTGCTAGGAATTTTAAAATTAACTCCATTCGCGTGGCAAAAACAAACGTGCATCAGACAGATACGCAATAGTAGGCTCTTTACAGCTAGTGTAATTATGAGATACTTTACATTTTAGGATTTACTAAGCTTGTGAATCAGTAAATCTGTGCAATGAGCCAAATAAAAAAGCGGCAGTAATCAACGTATATGCAGAGAACATTGACATGGTCTTTACATTTACTAATGTAAACGTGCCACATTGAGAAACATACACAAAAGAAACAGAGGGAAAAGCCTCAGCCAATGTGTGTATTTTTTCATATGAGTAAATCGACTTCCACCCCTCCCATTCTGGTTTCTTGTTCGCAACACACAAGAGTCTTCTAACCCAGAGGTTGAAGACTGATATACGTAATTAGGTACGAGGTACATTCCACAATAGAATTCGAAAATTTTGATAATGCCTCCTATTTGAAACCAGTTGCCGGATGTTTGAGGTTACACAATGCAGTTATTTCTGAATATTTGTAAGAACAGCTTGTACTAGTGTAGAGAAAGTTATGCGACTTCAACACATCAGATTTAAAATAAATTTTATAATAAAAAGAAATTAACCCATCTCCGTGTTGTGAGAGTAGCGGGTTTGTCTACGTTCAAGAGCTGTTGAATTTGGATATCGTTAGGTCCAGTTACCCGGTTAAGGGTTTTCCTATAGGTTTTCTAATATGTTCAAAATATGAAACCTGTGAACTTCAGATGTATTTAAAACATCATTTCATCCACTAGATTCATTCACATCTGTCATGACTTGCCCAACTGAAGGACGTTAGACAAAACAAAACAAAACAAAACAGAACAAAAGAAATTGCGAAAGAAAAGGAAATAAACATAAAAAGGAAATAAATATTGCAATGGTGAACTTACCTGGGGATAGTCGCTTTCCTTAGTCTGGTAGCCAAAGTGGAAGAAGTAAGTTTTGGCGCCCCGTCTTGCATGAAGATATCCCACCCTGACCAGAGGCGACACCGTGTGACCATCACTCAAGGCCTCCATAGTAGAATCACGGATGTTGATAGGATGCTGAATTGGTTTATCCCAGTCCGTGTATTCGTTCCTAACCGTCGAGAAGATCTCATTCAGATGATAAACATAAGCGTTACGAATGTACGTCCTCAGGACTCTGTTTCGCTGATCCTCCTCGAAGCCGTATTGGATATCGGCGGCATTGAAGTCGAGATAGGACTCCGTGGTAGTGGTGCCCAGCATGAGCTCACACGTGGTAAAGGCCTCGTTGGCGTGCTCCATCGCATGAGAAGGGTCCGGGTCGGCTGGGGTTACCGCTGGGCCAAACCGTGTCAGGAACCGCGGTGGAGGATCCAGTCTCACGTCCAGAAGCGTAGACACGGACTTGGTGCGCAGGCAAGGCGCAATATCGTCTGCCTCGTCCTCGGCTTGGGTAGAGGCAGAGGATGTGGTTGGCGACCTTGGGGGTGGAATTCGGCAGCCTAGTTGAGCCGCTACAGCTTCCCGTAGACCATCAGGTTGGGTCACCACAGCCCAGGGACTTAGCACCGAGCCACTCAGCATCACCACGCGATGAAATAGGCCTGAAAATATAAGAAATACACAATTAATCATTAATGCATTTATTAATAAATTTCATTAAAATATTCTTTTAGACTGTTTTACGTATTTTATGCTCGACCATGCCAATCCTTAGTATTTATACGACTAGTAGCAGTACTTTTATCGCCTCACTAAAGCACACCTGTTCATTAAATTACATGTAACAGTGACATTGAACTTACACCCCAGAAATTACGGCAAAAGCAGTCAATGGTGCCAATAACTTCTTGCCACAAAAGTCAAGAAAGATTTACAATAAATTCTATTCACAATTCATTGATTGGAGAACATCAAAAGGTATAAATTCGTTCTCAGAAAATGTATTCCTAGTGTATTTCGAAGAATTGTCTCAAAATATGAAATCATCGACCTTGTGGACTCACTATTCTATTTTGAAATCAACACTCAACATTAGGCACCAAATTGACTTATCTAAATACTCAAAAGTGGACAGCTTACTAAAACGCTAATCAAAAGGATATAAAGCGAAAAAAGCCGAAACATTTACACCTGATGTTAAGTAACTCCTTATAAAAGTAAGTTTCTTCCTTCTTAATCTTAAAATGTTTTGTTTTAATGCTTTAGGTTTAAATGTGTTGCACGTTAATAGGGAAATAATCAATATTTCTGCACCTGCGTACTACGCACTTCAGACAAAACAATAACGATTGTAACGTATCACACAAACCAGAAATGAATACCTAGAAATGAAACTAACTACATGATCGAGCATAAACAGTCGCATGAGACATGACTACATATAATGATAATTAAAACGCTCCTATCATAATTATTAACGTCGCTTCGCTCGCTCGGTTAATAATAATACTCGCGTTTTAATTACTACCGTTATAGTCTCGTTTCATAATAAATTAGTAAAACTGGAATGCCCACCTCGGTAGCGTAGGAGCTCCCAAGTTCGAATCTCGGTCAGGGTGAGTTACCTGGATAAGGTTTTACCGGGGTTTTCCCTTATCCTGAAAGACGAATGTTGGGTAACTCTAAGCTCCATGGACCCTGGACTCATTTGAGCATCATTTCACCGCATTCATTCACCGTCCGATATGACTAAACGTCGGAGGACGTAAATTACAAAAAGAAAAAAAAGCTTGAATAATATCACTTAAGTACAACCTAGCATTGTTAATTATCCATTAGGTCATCTACTTCTCAGAATCGCCGCCGTCGTCGTCGTCGTCGTCTTCATCATCATCTTCAGGGATTGGGCCCTGTGACCCGTTCCGTTCTCTTCAAGAGCCTGCTGATCCTTCCAGCGTAGAGCTGGGCGTCCCACATATCTATTTCCCTTCGGCATATAATCTAAAACTCTTCTTGGAAGTCGTTCCGCGTCCATTCTTAAAATATGATTTTTCCATTCATTTTTGTTCTTTATTATTTTACTATTTAAATTAAAAATCACAAGCTCTTCTCTTATTTTTACCTTTCTTACGTGGTCTATTCTTTTATAACCTGCCACGCTTCTCAAAAGTCTAATCTCTGCCGATTCTAGCTGTTGGCGTTGGTTCTTTGCCAGTGTCCATATTTCGGAACCGTGTATTAACGTTGGGACTGCCATTATCTTGTAAAATTTCATCTGTGTTTCCTTTCATGTTTTCCTGTTCAGCGTTCTTATGATAGTCCCACATATTTGATTGAATGTGTTTAATTTCACCTCCATATCCTTGTTGTTATTTGCTACTGCTACTGTGTAGCCAAGATAGTTAAAACTATTAACCTGTTCTATTATTTTATTGTTTATAACTATTATTGTTCTTATGATGTTCTTTCCACTAAAGGCCATTACATTAGTTTTGTGTTTTGAGATTGAAAGGTTATATGTTTCCGTTATGTTGTTTAAACTATATACTGCTCGTTGTATGTCATCTTCTGAGTGGGATATTATCACTTGATCAACAGAAAACAATACTATATTTAAAATTATGTTTCCATTCAGTACATTTTGTTTTATACTTTGCTGATATTCTTGTACCATACTATCAATATAGATATTAAAGAGTATAGGCACTAGAGGGCATCCTTGTCGTACTCCTGTATTTATGTCCACTGCTTCTATTTTCCTTCCATTCTTTACTATTGCTGGTATTCCACAATTTTCCATCACTATCCAAAGTTTATTCCTTAAAACCGAATCTCAGAATGTAATGCTCTTTGAACCTAATAACTAGCATCGGTTTTCTCATTTAAGTAGTTGATTTCATCTCCACGTATAGAACAGCTTTATCAACAATTGAAGTTTTCAGTGCAATAATTTGGAAATAAACGACACATTAAACTTACTTATAATATCTACAGAAATGAAGAAAATTTATAAAACGTCTTTAGAATTTACGTTTTTAAGCAAACTTTCGCAGCTATACAGTTGAATTTTCATACACTAGCTATGTCTGATAAAATAAGTTAATAATAATGATAATAATGATAATAATAATGATGATGATAATGATAATGATAATAATGATAATAATAATAATAATAATAATAATAATAATAATAATAATAATAATAATAATAATAATAATAATAATAATAATAATAATAATAATATAAGTATTATTATATATAATAATATATTATATATATTTTATATAATAAGTATAATAAGTATTATTATATATAATAATAAGTATTATTATATTATTATTATTATTATTATTATTATTATTATTATTATTATTATTATTATTATTATTATTATTATTATTATTATTATTATTATTATTATTATTATTATTATTATTATTATTATTATTATTATTATTATTATTATTATTATTATTATTATTATTATTATTATTATTATTATTATTATTATTATTATTATTATTATTATTATTATTATTATTATTATTATTATTATTATTATTATTATTATTATTATTATTATTATTATTATTATTATTATTATTATTATTATTATTATTATTATTATTATTATTATTATTATTATTATTATTATTAAACTCCAAAATTAAAGTGGTTGTAATATACACACTTCTGAGTCCCAATACCCGATTCTTGTAAAATAGTCTGTGAAAAAAAAAAAAAGAAGCGAGATTAGTAAAATCAAGTGACGAGCGAAATTCAAATGCATTTAAAGAAAGGGAAAAATAAACTAAGTTTAGAGCTTCTTCATTAGACAAAATCTGTGAGATCAATCATTTGGATTTCTAAGACGATAAGGCGTAATGATTTAATAGAAAAATTACAATAAAAGGAAGAGAAAATAACGCACCGGAGTGCATTAACATATTATATAGTAAGGTACCACTTACCAAAACATCTGTATATTTTCTAACACTCTGCATGTGAAATAGAATAATGAATCCAAAGAAATCCTTTCACTCCCAGAGAAAATACAGAAATCCATACAAATTTATCACTTAGCAGCATTATAAATTTATGTAATCAAATCCATTATTTGGTGTATATATTTCCAATATGTAATTATTGATTGTAATATTAAAATACACATGTAGTTTAGAAACAAATATATTAATGAAATCCATATTACATCCTCTTTACTTGTTAGTTGTTTGGATTTCTTATTTTTTCCCTCAAAGCTTCAATTTCGATCTATAAGCCTTTGTTTAATTTTAATAGATAAACATTGCATTTTATAAAGACATATTTTGGATTGTGATTGTCTTCTTTATAATAATTAATTAAATGTAACATCTAATTAATGAAATTCATGAGCAAATAAGGGAACATAAATTGTGGATCATCAAGTGAAATCATCATCATCACCATCATCATCATCATCATCATCATCATTGCCTGCCTCGGTAGCGTAGATGGCATCGTGTCTACCTCACGTTCAAGATGTCCGGAGTTCTTATCTCAGTTAGGGTGAGTTCCCTGAATAAAGTTCTTTCAGGGGTTTTCCTTTATCTTGAAAGACGAATGTCTGGTAACTCTAAACTCTATGGACTCTGGGCTCATTTGAGCATCATTTCACCCATTTCATTCATCCTCCGATATGAGCGATATGACTTAAATTTGGAGGGCGTAAATTAAAAAGTAATCATCATCATCATCATCATCATCGTCATCATTACACATAATAAAATTGGAAACAAACTGTAACGGTTAGAATATTTCTTACGTGTTCCGTGGCACGCTGAATATACGTTCTAAAGCAAAAAGTTGAAGTTTAAACCTAAACAAAGCTATGTCCTACAGCTGTTCCAATTTTTATGTCCACGATGTAATTTCATAAAACGGAGTGAATTTTAAAAGCCGAGTAGTCGTACAAAAACATTTCAATGGAGTGTCATATTTGGGTTGCAGGGCATTCACATTTTTGCTGTAAATGTGTGAATGAGTCCAGAACGCTGACCCTTCGAGTGTGAATAACAAGGGTCACAGTTAACACAGAATGTGCGTCGCGACGCCCTGGAGTGCTGCAGTTGACAGGTGGCTATACTGCTATTGATTTATTGGGATAAAAATACCTGGATCCTACCACTCGATAGATATTCCTATTATTTGCAAACTTGAAGGATAAGGAATATCCAGAGTTTGCTTACTGATTACATTAAAACACTTTTTCCACTTGAAACCCTAAAAAAAAAGAAAATAAATAAATATCTGCAGTATAAATTCTCTAGAACTAGATTTTTGAATGTGGATTTCATGACAGTAAATCCGTACCTGTTTCTATGCCTTACTACCCTCATTTATTTCACTACAATTACTCTAAATAACAACATAAGTGCCACAGAAGTACAACTTTTACTCCATTATATAACGAAGCTTAAATATATAAATAAAAGTGATTTTAAAGTTTTACACATGAACCCACTGTACACGGTATTGAAATTACTAACTTTTCAAATTTAAGCCATTTAAATGACATTTTCATCGTAGTTTTACTTCAAATTAATTATAACAAGAACTTAAATTTGAATTCCATATATTCAGCATCCGTTGAAAATAATTTTAAATTATTTTTGTTGAAAATGATGTCTCATGTCACACTGCCGAAATGCTAACATGTTCAACATTTAAATCTTTTATTCGCCCATAATATAACTCTTTTAAAAATTATAATTTAATATGTTTTAAAACATTTGCAGGTAAAACATTGCAAAAGGTAACTTTTAATTTTCTAAAACCTTTTCTTGTACTAAATTGTTAAAAGTTTACTTGAAGTAAACGCATTTTAGGTCTCATCAAACTGTAACGAATATACGCTGAATATCTGAAATTATCTGAAAAAGAATTAGGTGGACGATTTTAAAATTCACAAAAAACGTTAATATGATTATACGAAAAATATTTAAAATTTCACGTGCCTTTTGTACACGCCTACGCACGTTGCCTTTGTAGAATTGTGGTATTTATAGCTTAATTGAAGTTTATTTTTTATTGTTTTTGAATAAATATCCAATTTCTGTGAGTATTTAGTTAAATCTGAACAAACAATAGCACATAAACTAATGAGAATAAAGAAATAAAGAACACATTTGGAATATACTCCTAGTGTAGCAACTGCAACTGATGTATTGAAGATTTGGAATATAGTCCTAGTGTAGCAACTGCAACTGATGTATTGAAGATTTTAATTCGCATTATGTTTTATTTACAGCATGAATTATCTGACAACAGGTTCCCGTTTCTACACCTGGGTACAGTTCAGGTCAGTCACTTGCGATGTCGTAATTTTGTGGATCTATTATCATATTTAAAATGCTATAAGGATTACACTGAGATAATACAAATATCCAGTGGCATGTTTTAGCACCCGCCTCTGTAGTGTATCTGGCAGTACGTCTGTTTCACGTTGATGAGTTCCCTACTCATCGGGTAGAATGAGTTATTTGGACGTCTTCTTCGGGGTTATGCCTCCTAAAAGGTGAATGTCAGGTATCTCTTAGCATTATGAACCTGGAAAGGCATCATTTCTTATTCGATATGGCTCACGTTGCGGGACATTTAAATAAAGAACATCTTTTGGTAAGTGACCCGTTTCTAGTCATCTACACTGAAGGTATACTTTTATTTTGGTAATGAACAATATGTTGAGGCCTCTCAATATTTGAGAATGTGAACAATGACGTACCTTTGGCTGCACTGGATATGAGCAGAAGATTGACAAGAGCTGCCCCTGTATCATGACCCAATACTGTGACTCTACCAGGGTCTCCACCGAAGGCAGCTATGTTGTGCCTGACCCACTGGAGAGCAGCCAGGATGTCCTTCAATCCAAGATTACCTCCAGAACCTCCTTGCCGTTCAGGACCCACACCTCTAGTACGTAAGAAACCTGAAAACAAAGAAATTATGCAATAATTAAAACGCAAAGTAATATAGTATCAAGGTTATTTATTAGTCAACATTTAAAAGCAAAGTATCAACCTCATAACATTACGGCGTTAGTTACCAAACAAACCTGACTCGAGCTCCATGAGCTGAGACTGTTACAAATTGACACACAAGGTTAATCTGTATTGTGGATGACATCTTTGACCGATTGTCTTACTGTGGGCAGGGCATAGTTTGTGTCGGCTGACGTATGATTGATTAACCTATGGGCATTGGGGTAGAAACCTTCAGAACCTCACCCTCCCCTTCTTGCTTTCACTCGAGTGTAAATGGAAGGCTGATCACTGACTCTGGGTTTAGTTCAATTATGTCGATGTTTCCTCAAGTTCCTGACGAGTTGGTTACTGAAAGAAAGGAGAGCTCAACACGATAGTGAGTGGCCTACGAAAGAAGAAGCCGCTGTGCGTGTAAAGATTAAGGAGCTAGGTCTAAGTAAACTAATTGAATCAGAGAAAAAAGGTCTAAGTCACAATATTACGGTTTTATAAGATGGTCGTCATAACTACAGATAAAACCGGACTATTTACTGCATTCTGATAAATAATATCCATTATGACTCGGTTACTTCCTGTTTTTGAACATGAAAGGGTGTTAACGAACTTGAAACAGTACTCTCTTCCTCGAGTTGATTAATTAACTGCTAAGGAATATATGGAATAATAATTAAATATTAAAGGAATATATCATGTATTGAAAAAAAACTATCTTGTGTGCATTGTCAAGTTTGTTACGAACTCTGAAAAGGTCGTTTTTCCTCCCCCTAG